>JAAIIK010000103.1:231909-247305 GCA_014706435.1 Silurus glanis | reverse complement strand
AATAATAATAATAATAATAATAATAATAATAATAATAATAATAATAAACATTGTTTCATTGAATTGAATAACTTTCTAATTAAAACCGGATTTTAAAAAAGCAGATTTCATGTATCTATTTGTTATTTCTATTTTTCTATCTATCTGAATCTAAGGATCTGTTTATTTTTATGAAAATCATAAACAAGGGGGCTCCATGGCAACTTTTATTTTAATACAATACAGTTTGCTATAATGCAACGTTTACTTTCGGCCCTCATTCAGACCAGATTTTCAGCCTTTTATAGTAACGAGCAGCTCTAACGTAGAGAAATGCGTCGCTCTGTGTCCTTCCCGTAGTGTTATTTGTTTCCGAGGCTGAATTATAACTCTGCATGAAATACTGACACGGACAAAAAAAACAAAACCCCAGAGTGCAGTAATTACCCAGATGAGCGGTCAGACAGGGTCAGAGGAGAAATTACACGTGTCAGCCAAAAATCATGCTGAGGTAATGCCGTTTCTGAATCAGACACTTAGAAAATACAGTCCGGTGCATAAGTATTTGGACAGCGCCCCAGACGAATTCAGGTAGGTGAAAAACGAGAAGCCATTTGAGTCATTTCTCGTTTTTTGAACGAGAAAAAAGGCCATTTGATGAACGACGCATAGCAAATCGAATCTTTTTTCACTCCTGTGCTAAGGTGAGTATTAGGTTGTGACCTCTGGGGAGTCCATTATATGGTACAATGATTTATTATTAATGCGTTCCGATTTAGGGATCACGTTCCATCACTCACCCTTGAATCTTCATCTTATTAAATACATTTGATATATGATAATTATGGTAAGCTGCCACACCTGGGCCCTTGAGCAAAGCCCTTATTGCTCAATTGCTTGTATAAGTAAGGATAAGGACTATGATGACACAAATGATAACACAAAGCTAGGTGATTCAATACTGATGATTAATATGAGTGTTTACGTGATTCATATTTTATCCCAAAGCTGAAAGATTGATTACTATTCTATTTTATTTCTGGCAGTAGATTTTTGATCATGGAACATGGTTTTAACCCCATAGCTACACAGGGCATATGCCAATTGCCGTAAATGTAAATGAAGGTATGAAAATGCACCAGATGACATCTCCATCAATACATATTCTCACACACACACTACTGTGCAGAAGGTTCAGTTTCATGCACATGCTTTCTTTAGTACAAACACATTTAGACTCATAATATTCATGCATTATTGGGTTCCTTTTGAGGTGAGAGGAGAAGAGTGACAGGAGTGAGTTGTGATAGAAGGGTATCTCTCAAGGAGAAAACTCTCAAGGTTTCTTCCTAAAATCACTTGTTTACTCATCAAGGATAAACTCATAGGGACTCATTTCTAATTCTAAAATTTATATCTGCACTCTATTTAATTCTATAAAGCTGCAAAGGGGACAAGGTGCAATAAAAAGCAATAAAAGCAATAAAAGCAATAAGATGCAGAAAGATGTTTGCAGAGCCGTAAAGACAGTAAGAGAGGATCGACACCAACCTGATCTATCATCCATATCCTCAAACTCCACCACCACAGAGTGTCCGTTGTTGGATATAGTCAGAGAAGTGCAGTTGTCATAGCTGAGCGAGATGCCTGGAAGGCGGCTGTCATAAACTGCCTCCTCAGGGACGATGTTAATGGGGGACTGGCGAGCACCTTGGGCAATGGGGTAGGATTTGTGCCATGCAGATGGACCTGGCAACATTTTAAACAGCAATGCATTGATAAATTGATGTTTCCAGCCATGTTCTTTATCCCAATAGCTGGTCTGAGTATAAGAAAGCAGGATTGTTATTCACTGTTCCATCATGTACATGCAGTGTAGAGATTTCCAACCATGCATTTTAGAGTTTTGCTTCTTGACCTCACTATAAGCTCTTCTCTGATCTGGTTTATGTCAGGAATAGTGCAATTATCCCTGTGCAAGCACTTAATCTCTCTTCAACCTAATTTGCATGGGAGGAAAAAGTCTTCTGTAGACTAGAAACAGTTCAGAACTGCAGAGGAACCAATCCATCAGCCTGTGTTATCAAATAACAAATAAATGCTACAAATGCTTTGACTCGTGCACTCTTTAGTTACACTGTAAATAAACTCAAACGCTGGAGGAGTGTCAGTCTGAGCAATAAAGTGCAAAGTTGTTCTTACCATCCTCTTCACCATAACCCCATTTGTGGCCAGTCATTCTGAGCTGATGAAATGCTGGAAATGATCACAGACAGCAGGGAAATCTCTTCTGCTTCTTTGGGGGTTTGTGTCTGAAAGCTACCCGGTAGAGAGGTTTCATTGTATGTGGGGAGGCAGAACTTTATCAGGTTGCCAAGTTAGATTAATGTACCCCTTTTTAAAGATTCACTTCTTGTTGAACTGTAACGGAGAAAGTTACTTACAATCTGGCAACCCTGGTAGTTCAAGTTCTCCCTGCTACGCCCCCTAGAAGTCTGACCGCGAAACAAAGGGGCGGAGTTAAAATCAGGGGTCATCAGTGTACAGTAATAATGTAACAGTGATGTAACGCTTTAGAGACTTCAATTCAGGTGATATTTTGACTATAACAAAAAATAAAAAAGAAAAAAAAAAGTTCACCAATCAATCAAAGCCGTATATACGTTTAGTCCATAGACAGAAGAGGAAATATCTATCTGACTTTAGAAATTGGACTTTTTTGTTTGTTTCTTTTGGTAAGACCTACTTGATTTGACTTGGACTACTTGAGAAGAAAAGATCTAGATGACCAAATGGGCAGAAGGGTTCCAAGATGACGTGAGACAAATATCCCAACAAAATGCCCTTGAGGCAGTTCTGGTTTGATTCTTACCTCCTGGAGACTTTTCCCTCATAATGATTTCTTCATTGCCCTGATCTGTCACCCGAATCGACCATGCAGTAGCTGATAACATGAAACATAGCAGTGAACAGGAACACATTTTGGAGAAAGAGTATCAATAATGGCAGTTAGATGTACGCAGTTTTTTGCAGTTTGTGACTTTTGAAGCAGATGCATAGCCTGAGGTCCTAAAGATGTCTACCAAGTTCTGTATCAGTGAGCAAAGTCTAATAGTCTAATAATCAATTTGATATGCCAAGTCGGTAACAATGACGTCTGTCAAATCTGGTGATGATTTGATTGTTTTTGTAGCAAAAAACAGAAATTAATTAGATAGTATGTGTTGAATTATGTTCAATCATAAACTGCAGAAACTCACATTAATGTCATCGTTAAGCATCGAAATAATGAGAAAAAATGGTTTGATTTTTAACATGGCATAATGATATTCGCTTTACTTTTTAGAAGTTTAGTTTATAAGCCAAGAATATTGAAATGGAAAGAATATTAAATGTTATTAATATCTTTTTTTAATGTAAAAAAAAAAAAAAAAGTTTTAAGTGCCGAGTCACACGTGAAATACTTACAGCAACATTTCTCAGGATGTAAATCATTTCTTTTTTTACTATATCTGAGACTTGTAGCTGTTTCTCTGAAAAGCCAATAAAAGTGACTACTATAAAACCCGCTTGTACCAGACAACACTTTTATTTATGGACCAAAAGAGGTGCAGATGGTGATTCCAGTAAAGACCTGACTGTGTAACATTCACTACAGTGTATAGATCTGTTGTTTGAGAAGCACTGGTTTTAAGGTGGGAAACGTGAAGTGGAATTGTTAGTGCTATCGAACCTGTATGCAGGAAACATCAATTATAGAGAAATGGTGTGTACTGTACCTCAGTTTCAGGGTGATACTGATCTTCTTACAGCCTCGGCATCTTTGTGAAGAGCAACAATTAAAATTCTCAAATCATCAGAGACTCTTTACCATGAGGTGCATGTAGAACATCCGGTGGTCAGTGTGAGAGAATTGGGACTCAAAGCACCAAATTTGAACTGCTCTAATACAAGATACACACATAAGTATGATTCTGTCAAGCAGACAAAAACATGAACATGTTTACATTTTTACACCACGTCCAACTTTCATTTCTTTAGTATTGTACTTCTGGAAGATATAATCAAATGGTTGCTGAAAAGTGAGGGGTGTACTTACTTTTGTGAGATACTGTATCTAGCAACTTCAGTGTAGCTTCTGTGTAAATGTTTTCTCTCTTTTTTATTAATATACTGTAGCTGTCAGCAAGACAAATTCCCTGTGTATGTGAGCGCACATGCAATAAAAGCCGTTCTCTGAATCTCTAAATGAACAGACGACACAAATAATATGAAAATTACAATTAAAGCAGTTTCATATTGGCCCATGCCAGAGGATGAGGGATCCAATTTATTTTATTTTGATTCAATACCAATATCGTTACAATTGATACCGATACTTATATTAAATAATTTTTTTTATAAATTAAATAAACTGAAGGTTCTGGATGTTTTTATTAAATGTTTTTTAATACTGCACTTTTTAATTAAGCAAAACTTTTAACAAAATAACAACAACTGTCACACAACTGTCATGTCATGTTCCAATGTTTCCTCTCATTTATATGTTTTATTTTATGTAAAAACAAGGTGTTTTTGGCTCTTGATCTTCTGTTTCCAGAACATTCTCTAGAAGGAAATTCTCTCAGAAGGTCCAGATGATGCAGAGACCCCAAGAACTCAAGAACTCCTTAGAAAGAAACACATAAGGTCTCATTTTTTCATGGTAAGATTTTTATTAATTATATTTATTTATTTCAGACATTATTGTTACAGTAATGTTTGTATACAAACCTACAGGTTAAGTTGATATTTAAATGTTGGAATCTATCTTCTAAATAAAACACTGATATTGGATCGATCATCAGTCCCTAATTGTCATACTGTCACATCCTACACTATAGCGCCATCTACAGTCTCCTAACACTGTTTAATGCTTCACTTTTTAAACCAGAATCCTTTATTACGATGTAAAAAATGTTCTTTCTGAGCAGATTCCTAACAGGAAACCTGTCATCAGTTTTTCCAGCCCAATTAAAACCCGATTTATTTATAAAACTACAATAAAAACGACTCGTTTGTTCTCCGTTGTGTGTTTTATCGTATATCTTTCACTGCACTTCCTCCTGCCATACCCACTCATGTGAAAAGCAAACAGTGGGGAATTCGAGTTGTATTGTGTATTTATCATATATCATCCATCGCCGTTTCTGTGCTGCCAAGCAATATAAAATCCAGACCCTGCAATAAAGAGAGAGAGAGAGAGAGAGAGAGAGGGGGAGAGAGAGAGAGAGAGAGAGAGAGAGAGAGAGAGAGAGAGAGGGAGAGGGAGAGAGAGAGAGAGGGAGAGAGAGAGAGAGGGAGAGAGAATAGAATGATAGTCACATTGATGTAGAAAAGCAAATGATGCAGAAAATTCTGTCTCTCTGGTGTCACTTTAAACCACATGATCTGTTCTGACCTTCCAGTGTTGTGGTCTGAGCTTTAATGAATTTTGCCTGAGATCAAGTTTTATTAGATTGCTGAAACTCAGGATGAAATCGTCCTCCAATGCGGTGATACTGTTGAAGTTCATTAGAAGAACTTGAAGATTTGGTATTTCTGGGAAAGACATTAAAGATTAAAGTGAATAAATAGAGCAATGGGCTGGTGATTTATTTGCAGAAATGTACAAGAGAACAGAAATGTAAGATTTATTCATTTACTACTTATAATAATAATAATGATGATGATGATGATACTAGAACTACTGATGATGATTACACCCCCACGACGAGTAATAATAATGATCAATACATTCTAGAACTATTGATAATGATGATGAGGAGGATACGACTACTAATAATAATAATAATAATGAATACTAATACTGTTATAGATTTAAATTATGTTAAGGAGGATAATACTACTATAAATAATAATAATGATTCTACAAATAATACTATTGATGAGGAGGAAAAGGAGGATACCACTAATAATGATGATGATGATGATGCTACTAGTTCTAATGATGATGATGAAGAGGAGGAGATTATTACTACTAATATTAATGGTTAAGATACTACTATTGATAATAACTTTACTAACACAAAATAATAATAATAATGTGATAATACTAGTAATATATAATAATAATAATAATAATAATAATAATAATAATAATAATAATAATAATAACAAGGTGCATGGCATTATTACCTGTTAGGTAACTAATATTTTTTTTTTATAGCATCACAAAGACTCATACCTTCATACATGTTTGTTCCTTTGTGTCCTTTTTATTTGTATTTTTTTGTTTTTATAATAAAACTGGTATAATTTGAAAACCGCGTCAGCAGATGTTTAACTGACCTGTGAGCGTCTTTGGAATCTTTTCAAAGTTGTTCTTATTCAAATTAATGA
Organism: Silurus glanis; assembly: GCA_014706435.1. Classification (NCBI taxonomy): domain Eukaryota; kingdom Metazoa; phylum Chordata; class Actinopteri; order Siluriformes; family Siluridae; genus Silurus; species Silurus glanis. The sequence continues at coordinate 240,945 of JAAIIK010000103.1, read as the reverse complement.
AGACCAGCGACTGTAAGTTTTTCCAATCTTCTGGAACATCTTCGATTTTATTATCAGCCAAGTTCAACCACTGCAGACTTCTGAGGCTCCCAAACTGTGGTGGTAAAGTCGTGATGGAGTTGTTACTCAGACTGAGCTTTTGCAGCTTGTCCAGTTTGCTTACGGACGATGGGACAGAAACCAGGCCGCAGTTCGAGGCCCAGAGCTCTCTGAGTTCTCTGAGATCTCCCAAAGCTTCAGGGAGGATGGAGAGAGGGTTGTGGGTTACAGCCAGGTAGGTCAGGTGTTTCAGGGAGCTGATGTTTTTAGGAAGAAGAGTCAACTGGTTTTGATCCAGGATGAGTTCTTCAAGATGGTCAAGGTGCACAATCTGTAAAAGTTGAGGATGATACAGGAAGACAATATTTCTTTTTTTTCTTTCATTTATTAAATGTTTTAGGGACAAAAATGTAATAAAAATTCAATCCAAGCTTTTTGTGAGCAACAAAGAACCAATGCAACATTAAATGCAGTATAATGCTTTATTTAATGGCATAGTAATGAAATATAGATAAATACAGTGCCAGTTTGTATATCACTTGCCCCTACACGACCCTTCTTACCTCCTCCGGGGGTAAAATAAGTCGGTTGTCGTTCAGGAATAATTTCTTTAATGTTTTTAGCTCTGAAACGCGTCCTGGCACTAAAACTAACCCGCGGTGACTGAGATTCAGCGACTCCCATTTCTTCCTGTGACATTCTTCGAGAATTTTATCTAAATCCATCTGCCTTCATTAATTAATCAATAAATTAACATCAAAGTGGACCTGCAGCACAACTGCGACGGGGCGCGTGGCGTCACCATGGTTACAGTCTAGGCAATTTCCGGTTTCTTTTTTATTCTTTAGGGCTGTTCTCAAATAAGTTTTAAAATTATTATTATTAACTTTTGGCTTTACTTTTTATTCAATCTTATATAACCTTACATCATTATATTATAATATAAAGTTATTGCCGTGTAAAAATGTGTGGCATTGTGTCACGTGGTATACACAATTATTATTGTAATTTCTTAGCTATTAAAAGGGCAAGCAGTCCAAATATTTCTGCTCGTTTGGAACATGTCATGATCGATATATAACACACCGTTTTTTAATATAATATAACCATAGAAATGAACTAAAATGCGGTGGTGTTTTTTCTCATTGGCTACTCGCGTCTGCTTCGAGAGCTGTGATTGGCCAGTGGCATAACCGGAAGCGTTCAAACGGATACAGTGTAGCATGTTTGTCTTACATTGTATTTATGCAAAACATAGACTTTTTTTTAATATATATCCACAAATGTAGATTTGTTAGTTTCTCCTTTTTAAGGCAACTAAAATTATTAAGGAAATGTATTTAAATTCTTTAACAAAAAACTATTTAAAAAAGTGTGCTTTAAAACTCTAAACTTCTGCAACATACTTGGATTGATAATATTTGGATTTATAATTATATATATATATATATATATATATATATATATTTTTTTTTTAAATAGTTTGTCTTACATTAATGAAAGCGGTTAAAATATACAATATGGATTTAAAATGTTTGTAAAAAAAAAAAAAAAAAAAAAAAAACCCGAGCTATGAAATAATGATCATTTTAATTTTATGGTACTTTTTTTATATAATACGTTGCGCGGATCTTTCAGCCAATCCCAGTGAAGAGGGGGCGGGATCTTTTAAAATATGGCCGTGAAAACGATCAGTGTGTAAATCACGTGCGGTGGCAAGAAAAAAAAACATAAACTGAGAAGAAAATGAGAAAACAGAGAGAAACAGAAAATATTCGACGTTGAGTTGAAAAAGTTTCCTGCTTCCTCAATGTCGTTTTGTTGTGCAAGCCAGACATGTGACACTAACCAATCACGGCTGAGAGGCGGAAAAGGTCAACCAATCAGAGTGAAGGGGGCGGGACTTAAGGAAACATTGGTGAAATAGAGGGGAAAATCGCGCGTGCACGCAGTCCGCTGCATGTTTATTAAACAACTTTGCAGGAAACATATAAAGTAAGAGGAAGGAGAACATGGAGAAGGACAACCTTTCCCTGGTTTTGCACACTAAAGGAGATCTGAGGCTGGTATGATTTATTCGTTTCAATCCAAACTATGATAAAAATGAAACCAGTTTTTTTGACAGCTTAATTAATGTTAATATTAATGTCATTTGCAGGAACAACGTCCAATACCAGAACCTAGAGCTGATGGTACGATCAAAACACCAATGCACGATTTTCCTGCTGGTGAAAAATCCACATTGCACATGCAGGATCTGTGTTTAATGCCCTTTGCCCCTTTGAGTGCTGACTTGCAGAGATGTTCTGGGTTCCTGAGTAGCCTGGTGACTCTTTCTGATACTCTATAAAATGTTCTGTATAACTGCATGAACATGAGCAGCTGCTAGTTTGGGGTGGTTTAGTGCAGTATTTAGTATAATGTTGGAATGATGATCAATCATTGATAAAAAAAATAAGTAAGGACTCAAACATCAAATAATCTACAATGAACCCTGAAACGTACCACATTCAAAGTCACATTGTGCCATTTTTATCCGTTTATTTGTACAGTATCTCACGAAAGTTAGTACACCCCTCACAATTCAGCCAACTATTTTATTATATCCTCTGAAGGAACCATGCTGTAGGAATAACATTTGGTTAGTTCCATGCTTTTATTACGTATTAGATGGTGTGTGTGTGTGTGTGTGTGTGTGTGTGTGTTTTTGTTGTTGTTATGAACTTGATTTTTGTGCACAATTTAATATAACTGCTGCATGCAAGAGGTGGTCGTTCAGTGGTCATTGGTTCAGAAGGGTCATAAGTTTCAGTCCCAGCACCATGAAGGTTCCACTGCAGGGGCCCTTGAGCAGGGCCTTTAACCATTAAATGCTCGTTTGTAAATCGCACTTGATATGGGCGTATGCCATAATGCCATAAAATATAAATGCGTGCAACTGCACTGGCTCTTGTTTTAGTATTGTTCTACACTGTAAAGTGTCTTCGAGCTCAGAGAAGGTGCAATATAAATTATTATTATTACGAGTTACATTAATAATACATGCCAATATACAGTATACAACATGGTTGTATTGGCTGGATGAGACTAAGCCTTCGGTACTCATGTGTCAATTTATGTACAGCAAAATGAAAACAGAAAGTGGACCTGTAGCATATACACACAGCTGTTAGTGTTTATCAGTGATGAGTAGCTGCAGCAGCGGTGAACAATAATGAAGTAAATGTAATTCGTTGCTGTACTTTAGTGTTTTTTTCACGTATCTGTATTTTACTGAAGTTTTTCCATTTGGGGAGATTTTTACTGTAACTTCACTACATTCCAGTCAAATATTTAACTTTTTACTACGTTTAGTGAAATCAGTCGTTTCTTTTTATTAACGAGGATAAAAACGTAACTGGTGAAACACGCGGCGAGTCACCAATCAGGATCGAGCGCACGCTCTGTTTTACACGTGTTCTGATCGGCGCTCGGTGCATCTACTGATCACCAACATACAGTTCAGCATCAGTTCAACATCAAGCAGAACATTTAGAGAGGAATAAATGATGAAGAAACTCCAGACTCAAACTCACTACCACACACGTGACCTCATTTACACGATTTTTCTGAAGTAGTTGAAAAGAAGGTTTTGGGTTCATGATCATTATAATAATCAATCAGTGTTTGAGTCATTAATATCATTCTATTAATAGATCAGTGTGCTGAGAGTCACATTCGAGTCTTTACACATAAACTGAGGTGATTAAGTAAAGAGTCTTGTGATAAAAATGATCATAGGAACATTATAGTTATAATAAATCACTACTTTGATACTTAAGTACATTTGCAGGCAAACGTACCTTTTAATTGAAGTGAAAGTTTAAAGGGAAACACAGTAATGTTTTACTGAATGGATCTCCTACATGGTTTGTCTACTTTGTCCACCACTGATCTACAGGAATGGAATCTCTTGCTTCATATTTATATAAACATACAGTATGTTCACCACTTGAGTGTAATTCTGATCAAAAAGAAAACTCCAAAAAGTAAAAGCATTGACTGCAGGTTTTTGGGGATTTAATGCGCTTTGCGTCTTGTGTGTTGTTTGAACTTTCAGAGGTTTTACTTCAGATGCACTCGGTGGGGATCTGCGGCTCCGATGTGCACTACTGGCAGAACGGACGGATCGGGGACTATGTAGTTCGGAAGCCGATGGTCCTGGGCCACGAAGCTTCAGGACGAGTGGTCAAAGTGGGATCTTCAGTCACTCACCTGAAACCAGGTTTGACCGCAGAAAAGCCTGATTCAGGATTCACCTGCAGACCGAAATGATTCATGCGTATTGGTTTCATAAAGACATTATGTAGTGTGTTTGATGTGTTCAGGTGATATCACACCCATAAACGTTTAGATCTCGGACTTGAATAATGCAGCATCAGCGGTGTAAAGTTTAATATGGTGTTAATAATTAACAAATGATAAATTGTTCAGCTGCTTGATGAAACACTTTGGAATCTTATTTAGGTGACAGGGTGGCGATCGAACCAGGAGTTCCCAGAGAAATGGATGAGTTTTTTAAATCTGGCCGTTACAACCTGTCGCCCACCGTGTTCTTCTGCGCCACACCGCCGGACGACGGGAACCTCTGCAGATACTACACACATAACGCCAACTTCTGCTACAAGTCCGTTTCCTCAAACTGCACGCACCACATTCGGCTATATCACACAAATAAAGGCTGGGCAGTGGCTTTTGTATTTGTGAGCTCCTCAGGTCCATTTCCATCTCCATTTCTGTTCGCAGGCTTCCCGATAATGTGAGTTATGAGGAGGGAGCTCTGGTTGAGCCGCTCTCAGTGGGGATTCACGCCTGCAGACGAGGCGGAGTGACCCTGGGCAGCACAGTGTTGATCTGTGGAGCAGGTTAATACCCCGGTCTGCTGAGAGCCTGCACTGGTTTTACTCTTACATCTACAACACCTGATGGCGTTATGTTTTTTGTAGAATGTGAGCAAAAAAACACAAAAATACTGCAGATAGCACAAGACGACAACAACTTCTTCTAATTATTAGTACTGGTTGTATTATTAGTGGTCGACCGATAGTGGATTTTTATAGTGATACTGATAGCGAGGTTCGATCAAACTCGCTGATGGCCAATTAATCGACCGATAGTTTTTTAACGAATACTGGTTTTTAATAATAAATATAATATAGCGCTCTCCGTGCAGCGGACAGTCTAGGATGTAAAAACGAGCAGCACGTGGCGTCAGTGATTCGCCTCTAGGGGCCGCTCTTGTAATGACAGCAGACTGAAAGCCGGGAAATACGGCATGGATTATAACCGATAGATTCATCCATCAACTATTGGTGCTGATTGATTGGCAAAAACGATGAACTGGTTGACCTCTAACTAGTATTATAAATGTTTCAAATGAAGATTAATTAACGCTTACTGCTATTATACATCACTCGTATTTTAGAACCTCGAGAAGCTTACATTACAATACATTTATACAATTAAGGTGTTTGGCAGGCACCTCAATTTATACACCTGAGCAGTAAAGGGATAAGGGCCTTGTACAAGGGCCCAACAGTGAAACCCAATTTAATTTATATTGCACTTTGTGTAGAGATAAAGAGATTATAAAATGTATACGTTTAGTGTGTAAGTTTGTCCCTAATGAGTGAGCCAGTGGTGACTGTAGTGAAGAAAAAACTACCTGAGATGGAATGCGAAAGAAACTTTGAGAGGAACCAGACTCAAAAGGGAACCTCATCCTCAAAAGGGAACCTCATCCTCAACCCCGAATGTTCATTTATTATAGATCCATCATTGTTAAGGTGCTGTTCAGTGTCTGGTGCTGAAATGCAGCTCTGTTCATGCAAACTGTGGTCCTGAGCCCATTGTAGTAAACTGTTGATATTAATTACAGTCCAAATCCATATTCATCGTTCTTGAGTTTGTTTAGCAACTTCATAAATCTTCAGGCTGTTTATGTGGAACCATCCTCACACAAAATGGTCTCCATCCTGAAGTAGGGCGCCAGCATGAATAAGGCGGATCAGGAAAGAAGAAAGATAAACAAAAGTTGGGGAAGGGGCACCATGAAAGCATGTTTAAGTACCGCTGGAGCATTGGATTGGGTGTGCTGGGATTTGAACTCATAACCTTCCGAAAAGTTCAACATCTTAAACCAGTGAACTAAAACGTCTTCTATTACTGTTAAAGATGCTAAATAAAAACATTTCAGATCTTTATTTAAGATGCAGTTTAATATGAAACAACTTGAATATTCCCCCCCCCCCCCCCCCCCCCACACACACACACACACACACACACACACACACACACACACACACACACACGTGTCATATCGCTAATACGAATCGAGTAGTTAAAGCCTCAGATGTTCTGTCTCCTGTAGGACCGATTGGCCTGGTCACTCTTTTGGTGGCGAAGTCCATGGGAGCCTCTCAAGTGGTTATAAGCGGTAAGGCTTATGTTGACGGATAAAAGGTATTTTTAAAAGCAGAAATGTGCAACATCTTACGCTATTTATTTTTTCACATGTTCATGTTCCATCAGACCTTTCTGCTGATCGACTGGCCAAAGCTAAAGAGTTGGGTGCTGACTTTGTTCTTCCCGTTAAGAAAGAGGATTCACCACAGGAAATGGCCAAGCGTGTGGACGGCCTGCTGGGGGGCATGCCTCACGTCACCATCGAGTGTACAGGTGTCGAGAGCTGCATCCAAACCGCAATCTACGTGAGTAATATACATCAGAACAATTACTGGCTCCTGGGCAGTGTGAATGCTGGATTGTGATTGGATGGAAGGAAGGTCTGAGTTCAGACATCTCCAGTTCTGTACGATGGAGAAAAAAAATCCAAGGACATAATTTTAAGAGAGGAAGTGTGTGTCTAACAGTGTGTTTGTGTGTACAGGCTACGCGCTCTGGAGGTGTAGTTGTTTTGGTTGGACTCGGTGCTGACATGGCCACCGTGCCTCTCATTACCGCTGCTCTCAAAGAAGTGGACATCCGAGGCGTGTTCCGCTACTGCAACACGTGAGTTTAACTGTGAACAACATAAACAGCCATGAGACCATGAAGGAGCTTCTTATACTAAAATAATGCTAGAAATCAGGGACATCCAGTGCAACAAATATTTTCCATTCATTATTTAGTTTTTCACAAAATAAAAATGATATAATGTATGTTTGCACTATTCCTCCCTACCCAAAGAGCACAAGGTTTACTTTTTAATCGTCATCAGACCTTCAGTGCCTGTCAGAAGTGTGGAAAAACATCGTTTTTGAGATTCATGCATTAAAAGGCAAAAACCACTGGAATTAGTCCAAATGGGACGTTTGTGTCGCTACCAGATGAACTTGTGTAAGCTGGAGAACAGAAGAGATGTGATCAGACTTCCTCACCCCCACACTCATACATGCGGATTTTTCAATGAGAGTAAAGTTCTGGACATTTATAGATTGTTTGGTCAAATGAATCTTTAAAGCGTTACATTACTGAGTTTGTTGCATAGAAACAAAAGGAACATGCACGTGTCTCTCAGAAACCATAAAACACTGTTTCCACACTTTTCACAGACCCTGTAAGTAGCATTTCTAGCTAATGTGAGAAAAATACCATTTGTTCATGAACGGTTTAATGAAATAGCTAAATTACTGTTAATAGAAAAATCAGATGTAACTTCCCTCCCTGGCCACCATATTATAAACACTCACACACATACAGTACACATACTGAGAATCTCCTTCTCCCAGAAGAGCTCAAAAGAATTCTTTCAAAGCTGATTAAAATCTCTTCCCGTTTTTACACATTCTACCCCAAATCTTACATAACACACTTTTCTACAACTGTGTGTCGTGTTCCCTGTTCAGGTGGCCTGTGGCTATTTCAATGCTGGCCTCCAAGCGTGTGAACGTCAAGCCGCTGGTCACACACCGCTTCCCCCTGGAGCAAGCCGTGCAGGCGTTCGAGACGACCAGACAGGGCATCGGGATCAAAGTCATGCTGAAATGTGACCAAAATGACCAGAACCCATAAAGAGCTTTACTCAGTGCTCTCACTAATGATCTCAACAAGCAGTTAGACATTTTTAATCCATAAAATAAACATTCACGAATTTTATAAATGTATAAAACACACTTTAAAGGCTGTAAGATTGTAAACAAATTAATTTTTATAATCAAACGTCTCAGTAACGTTCGGCTGCATTTCAATAAACAACTGCAAAATCGAATACCTTTTTATTTTTATTTAAAAAAAAAAACGAAGGCAACACCAAACTTATACGCAGACCAATGCAGATGTTTGCCAGCTGTTTTATGTAGTGCTGTTGTATGTTGTGAATAAACCACCAGGGGGTAACGGTACTCTACATACCAGAGGAATGGATGATCACGTGACTCAGTGGTTCACAAAGTGTCCTTTATTAATGAACAAAGTCATGTCTGGTATTGAGGTTTTATAGTTCGCATGAATAAATTTCCATTTATAGCGTTTAATGCTCACCTGTTTATCCAGAGCCAATTACAGTAGTGCTTTGAAGTTTATCAGTAAATTCTATTCTGTTATGGGTTCATGTTACTGGTCATAGATTAAGAATATTATTCGTCTAAAACTCAACTGGGAGTAAATAATTTAAAAGCAAGTTTACACACGTTTAAGTTCTAATGTAAGAGGTTGTGTGAAAACTGCTAGTGACTTGGAGAGAGGGATGAGTGGAGCAGTGGTAGAGAATAGAAGGATGGATGGTGCTTTGGTAAAGTAGATGATGAAGGGATGAGTTTAGCAGTGGTAAAGGATGAAGAGATAAGTGATGCAGTGATAAAGGATGGAGAGATCAGCGGTGCAGTGGTAAAGGATGGAGGGATCAGTGGTGCAGTGGTAAAGATGAAAGGAATAGTAGTATAGTGGTAAAGAATGGAGGGATCAGTGGTGTAGTGGTAAAGGATGGAGGGATCAGTGGTGCAGTGGTAAAGGATGGAG
>JAAIIK010000103.1:152724-163272 GCA_014706435.1 Silurus glanis | reverse complement strand
CACACACACACACACACACACACACACACACACACACACACACACACCTGAGCGGGACTGCATGAATAAAGCATTATACATTGCTGGTGTGACTGAGCATCATCGCTCCTCAATAGCACCAGATTGGGGCGAGAAACTGAATTTTCTTGTATATAAGAACATGCAACAAACTCGTGTTCTTCTGAAGCTGAATCTGCATGGAGGATTAGGATCCTGAGCGTATCATTACTCCAGGAAGCATTTCATCCCTTTATCCTCCAGCTCTTCACAATTGCAGGTGATTTAATAAGCAAATCTGTGCATTGCTTCTTCTATTAGTGAGTCGTGTAAAGAGCACTGAGTCCTGGATAAACACCTGGAGAACATGTTGACTGGCGTGTCAGACGTGTATATTGGAGCAGAGCTGGAATGCTGGTGGATTATTAGGAGATGTGAAGGGACGAAGTGCCCCCCTGGCTGCTGTCTTCACGTCTCTATCTGCGTAAAGCACATGAATGCTATATATTGGAAGGGAGATTATAATAGTGTGTAAGCTGTTGCCAAAGCGATCTGAGTTAACAGGTTTCTAAAGAGCAACACTCTGCCCGTTATACCCCACACGAGCCACGCTACCAACACCTCCTCGCTCTTTTTCATCCGCTAATCCTCTTCGCTGTGCAGTCAATCATGACCCTGGCTGAGGGCAAAACAGAGGAAACAAAATGGAGTTGAAATCAGAATTCTCCGACTTATTAAAGGACTCCGGAACATTTCTGGAGCTTAGACATTATCCCACATCGCAGAAATGTATGGAACAGTAAGTTTGCCCTGTGCTGACCAGACACACTATTTTTAGCCTTCTCTAAATTTGGACAATTTTGCTGGTTTAATTTCTTAAAAAAAAAAAAAAAAAAAGGTGACTGCATCATTCCAAAAAGTGGAAACTGCAATGATTCATGTGCTCCTTTCGTTTGTTTACTTTTACTTTGTTTACATTCACTTTATTTACTCAGTTGTTCAATCAATCAATTTGTTCGTTTTTATTCATTTTTTTTTTCATTTCAGTTGTTGAATTTGTTTATTCTACTTCTGTCAAAACGAATTCGTTAATGACACGTTAACGCTAATGCATTTTAAGGGCGCTAATTTTATTAACGCGCGATTAACGCAGTGTGCACTTCTGTTTCACCAAATTTATTAAAAATATTAATCTATATATATAAAGCTGAAATACCACTGACTGACTCACACACTCATCACGAAATCTCTAAAACCACTGCACGGATTGCAATGAAATTTGGAACATACCTTCCTCTTGGGTCTTAGGTGCTCACTAAGAAAGGGTTTTGAAAAATCCGCCCTGGATCGCGGCTAACTCGCGAAAAACGCGATTTCTCACGCATTGTAAACTCTTCGAAATAACATTACGGATCCTAATGAAACTTACTACATTGTTTCTTATTACATGTTAGATGCACGATAAAAATTATTTTCAAAGTAGTTTGCCCTGTATCGGTACTACAAAGGGGTAGTACGTTATTTGTTGACGTTGCGTTCTGATCTCTGATCATCCAGTCCTGCTCAGTGCTTACTGCTTATTGCCATATTGCTTAGCGTTCTGCCTTCCGTAGCGAAGCACGGGTACTTTCAGCTAGTATATAAATATAAAAGACGAAATTAAAACCTTCAATGCGACACACGTTTATTCACGACGTTCTTTCTTTACTCAGATATAAAAAAATAAAAAAATAAATTCCCCTGAAAAAATTGTTTTAATCACTAAACATTTGTTTAACTGAAGTCTAAAATCAGCACCAAAGTCCGCCATGATGCACACATCCGGCAATTAAAACCGTCCGTGTGGAAACATATAAAAAGTTCCGTTTAGTGTCCTGATGATTTACATCATTTAAAACACCAAAATTACTTTAAAACAGAAAGAAATTTAGTCTTCATGCTCTATGTTGAGTTCGGTTTCACTAATAATAAACATACATTTGCATAAAGCATCAATATTTGTTTATGTTGATTAGAGTATAAAAAAATGTAAAAGTGTTAATTTAAGATACATTTACAACAGATGGAAATGTGCAATTAATTTGCGATTAATCAGAAGTTAACTCACGACAATCATGCGATTAAATATTTTAATTGATTGACAGCCATAATTAATTCACTTGTTAAGTTCATTTGCTCTTTTAGTTTGTTCATTTGTTCAGTTTGTTTATTTATTTTTTTCATTTGTTTAATATTTAATATTTCGGTTAGTTGTTTTTCGTTAGTTTGTTTATTTGTTTGTACCAGTAAAGGAACATATGATCAAACTAAACGAAAAGACAAACATTCAAACTGAACAAGCGAACGAGTGAATAGATGAATGGATAAATAAATGAAAGAAGCAATCAGATCATTGCAGTATTCAGTTTGTTAAATGATGAAGATTTAAAGGGTTTAAACAACTTTGTTTTTTCATTTCAAGAAATTGAACCAGCAACTTGTAAAAAAAATAAAGTTGAGAAAATAAAGCAGTAATAAATCGTGTGTCTGGTCAGCACAGGGCAAACTTAACGTTCCATTAAATGATCGGAAATGGGGGTAATATCTGAAAACCATAAATGCCCCATAATCCTTTATAAGTCAGCGAATCCTGATTTCAACTCTCGTTTCTTCCTGTTTTGCCCTCAGCCAGGTTCATGATTGACTGCACAGTGAAAAGGATTAGGGGATGAAGAAGAACGAGGAATGTTATCCTTCATATAAGCACACTGTCAGTATACCGTCATGTGGCTTCTGCTTATTCAGGGCCTGAACATAAAGGCACACAATTATTTGTAGCTGAGTTTGATGGAGCAGCTGAGACTCTGCGTGGAAGCATAGATCCAGGTCCAAGTTTTATTAAAAATGATCTAACGCAGGCTCTAATACAGAAGACGTAGTTATATATAACACCCTTATAAAGAGTTCACGTGTTGTACTAAGTCTTGCCATGTCGGTAGTAATCATGAGAATCTGGGCTGGAATTTTTTTTTTATGTGTCTGGAGGATTTTACAGACTAATCAAAAGGAGGATTTTTTTAATAATGACTTTTCCCACATGGCTGGAACTAATTACTCCATCCACCATTTCTAACGGATCACTGCTTCGGGTTAACCGACTGTTTCAGTGAACGTTCCAGTGATCTGACAGCTCAGTGAACTATCCATGAGCACTTATAGTCAGAGAGTAAAGATTATATACAGTATTTATCTGTTTCCAGCCGTACATTTCACACCAAGGCATTCAGTGATGTTCTACCTGATTCAATCCACCTCCTAATCCCATCAATAAGCTGCCACATGTATAGAACCCATCAGTATTATAGAGAAGTGCAGTAGAACAGAGTGCTGCATCACACACAGGATCTCATACAGTCAGAATGAACGTCATCACTAAAGCAAGAAACCCAATGATCCCAATTCAACACGTCTCCTTTCACTGGAGACACAACTGCACCTCCACATACATCATCTCCAGCAGGAGCATCGATATTCACCTCATCACATCACCCCCTGCATTTTTGTGCATTTGTTTCTGTGCATCACGGTTTTCCTTGGGATGTGAAATAAAGGTGAATCTGAAAGAATCTGTCTGCTGCAGAACTTTCCAGCTGGACGAATTCAGATTTTACATTTACACAAGCGTTTCAGTGATTCTAGCTGAAGTGTATGAAATCTGCCCATCACTTGTCAAATGTAAAAGAGAAGATCCAGACTGATTTACGCTTCGGACATTAAAATGCAGCTTGGGGGTTTTTTCTGATACCTGCAGCATTGTGTGAGACTGGAGACACCTCCAGACTGGAGCTGTTATTTTATGTTACACACACATCTGTTTTCCATGTTGAGCAGCAGCAGCAGCAGCGTATTGGCTCAGAATTTGATGTAAATGTTGCACTTATAAATGAAGCTGTAATGAAATGTGAGTGAAAGGACAGTTTACATCACCTGTAAGCAACATACATCTCACTGCTGTTGTGAAACCCAGATGGTGATGGTGATGAAATCATGAGGACTGTGGAGTGAATGGAGTTCAAATCAGTTGGATTTAGCTTTTATCATCTTAACTCTTCTTTTGTATTTCAGTGTAATCAAGACACTGCTTTTTTATTGTATTTAAAATACTGCAGACTGAAATGTGCAGCAACATCAAAACCACAGAAAAGCCCCAAAATCTCTTCCTGGTCTGGGGAAGATTTTTGTCTGTCTTGCTCTCATCAGGTTCATGACTGATTACTGATTACTGGCTTTAAAAGCGTTCTAAAAAAACTAGACTGTGGATGTTCTACCATGTGATCTCTAGCTACAGAATGACAGAAGCAGTGAGATATTATTTTCTAATACTGCACAAGAACAAGGAAATAAAGAACGAAGTAAACAAACGTACTGAATAAACAAACTAACTAATTAAACATACTAAACAACTGAATGAACTGAATGAACGACCTGATCTGAATTAATTAACTAAACAAACATGCTGAACAAACTTATGAACTCAACAAACAAACAAATGAATTGAAGGAATAACTATATTTCTCATTAATGAAGGAAGTTTATTCAGAACTGTCTCACACATTTGCATCGATTCATTTATACACTGAGCAGTTGAGGGTTAAGGGTCTGCTCAAGGACCTAACAGTGGTGCTGGGGTTCTGAACTCATGACCTTCTGATCAAAAGAGCAACATTTATCTCATTTATATATCTAAGCAGCTATGAGGTTAAGGGCCTTGATCAGGGGCCCAGGCAGCTTGATGTGGCTGGGATTTAAACTCATGACCTTCTGATCCAAGTCCAATACCTAACTAAGTGATAACATTAATATTCATTTCCAACACAGATGGTTCCTGACTTACCTTGGAGATGTGTTGTGATGAGCCAGTTAAAGAATTGTGATATTTATGGGATACTGTAATTTGTTTATAGGTTGATCAAAGAGTACATCATTTAGCAAAATAGAGAAATGTATACCACTGTAATGTATAAGCTATACAGTATAATGTATATGTATTTGGCGGGTGGAGGGCGGCGCAAACGCTGCTACGTTTACATGCCACGCGATAATATTTGTACAATTGTGTCGTATCGTCATCGTAAAATCGGCACTCGAACCATCATAAATCTGGGACCATCTATACAAATCCTTTAAAACTGTACCTAGGATCGCAACCAGAATGATCTCCATAGCCTGCTGAATTCTCTACTCCTGGGAGCTGTGGATAAAAAACTCACTACCAATGAAAATAAAGTGATGTCAAGCCCCGCCCATCACGAGAGATTCGTGCCAGAATGGTTAATGTAAACTTCGAAAGGAACGTGAACGCCTTTGAACTTTGGCAGTCATGCGATTATGGTATGAGTATTGGTGTTGCCAAGTATCATGGTTTGCATGCACAAGGTATTTGTCCTGGTGTGCTGGTGCTATAAAAATATTTGTAAAAAAAAAATTGTTGCTTTGACCAATCAGACTGTGATTTGGCCACGCCGAGGTCCTCTAGCAGGCGTACGACTATGTGTTTATAATGGATTCTATTTTTTCATTTCACAACGACTGACAGAGGAGAAGAAAGTGATTTAATCGCAGATACATTTACGAGAGATTTCTTTAAGAAAAATGGGCGTCGTTTTGAAGGTCAACAAAACAGTTCAAAACAGTTGTTAAGGTTTTTATTGAACAGTTTATTTTTTTTTTGTTTTATCTTTCCTGTAGAATTTACACAAAAACACAATTTGCCTTCATTTTAAATCCCCAGGAAAACCGTAATTCATGTAAAAACCCCGGGATGAAGTGATGAGGTGAATACGGGGCTCCTGCTGGAGATGATTGTGAAAGGAGACGTGTTGAATTGTGTTCATTGGGTTTCTTGTTTTAGTGATGACGTTCATTCTCACTGTATGAGATCCTGTGTGTGATGCAGTGCTCTGTTCTTCTGTAAAAATTAAAACCTAGAATAATCTAATAATAAAGTAATAAATAAAGATAAAGACAAGACACTATTCCGTCTGTACAGAGGATGTAAAGATGAGGTCATATATTTAGTCATATATTTAGCACTTTTCACACAAACCTGTCTAATTATTTAGAGGTGGAGACTTTATTAGAGAACACACAAAACTGATGATGACATCACCACTGCAGTGTTTGTCTCCGATCTCTGTGTGTGTGTGTGTGTGTGTGTGTGTGTGTGTGTGTGTGTGTGTCCTGAGATGAACTGGCATCTCATCCAGGATGCATTCTCACGCATCTACCTACTGTATCTTTTCTCTATTTCTAGCTTTTTCTGTAAAAAACCTACTCACTGAAATAGAACCTCTTTGCTTGTCTATGTTTTTTTGTTATGCAACTTCTCTTTAGTTTCCTTGTTATCCGTGTCTTTGCGTTTTGTATTGCTGAAGACTTTCCCCCGTGGCACATGGTTTTAAGTGATAGATCTTGATATCCATCTACTGGATCTGGAGCAAGTTCTCCTGCCATGATCATTTACATTAATGGTATTTGGTAGAAGCTCTTATCCGGAGCAGTTGAGGGTCTTGCTCGAGAACCTAGCAGTGGAAGCTTGGTAGTGCTGGGATTTGATCTTGTGACCTTCCGATCCAGAGTTCAATGCCTTAAACGTTAAGCTACCACATGATCAGGATGTGATTCCAAAGAAACAACCTGGTAATAGTTTGGTGACTGTTACACTGCTTTGCATTTGCATGTGTTTCTTATCGAGGCACCGGAGCTGAAAAGTCGCACACAAACAGTCGACTTTGAGCAGGAAAACTTAAAGCGTGCGATGCCGAGGTGTCCAAGACTCGGGTGGAAAAGCACTGCTATAAATTATGCAGTGAAGAAAAGGCTGAATAATTGATGAAGGTGGGCTGCTGCTGCTGAGAGAGAGGCAGTTGTCTGGAGTTTGCTCAGCTGTTGTGTTTTCTCTCCCCTCACCCCCTCCCACCTTCTTCATCTTCAAACTACCAACTGGTCTCCACCTCTTTCTTATGCTATTCAACTGAAATTCATTTGTGTATAAGACAAAACAAAACAGAGGCTGAAACTGAAAAAATGAGGCAAAATCAAATCAGCGCAGCTTCAAAACCAAACTAAATATTATGAGTTACGCTTTTCTGATAACAAACCACATTCAGCAGCTCGACTTTAAAGGATACAGGATACATTTTCTCTTCTATATAAAAAAATGAAACGGTACGCAATCAGATCGAGACACGTGGACCTGGATATTAAAAAAAGAAATAGGCTTTCCTTCAAACCCCAAAGATACCTTTCTGGTACCATCTTACACTTCGAGACCAATAATAGATATATTATTTATTATTGGTAATAATACATCCATAATTAGAACCACACAATGTCCTGAATCTGAAACCAAGACAATCCGAAATCCTGCAGAACTTCCTGAGGAACACCGGTCCATACACCAGAGCTCCTACTTCAATATCTGTGTGTTTAAACCGCACCAAAAGCTCCAATGTGAAACATACAGCTTACACTTACCAAGAGCGATGAGATGAAGCAGGTCTTTAGACTTTCAGCTTTAAACCTGAAACAAAGAGGAGAAGCTGCTTTAGAAAAGATAAAATACAAAAAAATCTTAATCCACAAGTCACAAAGTGATATTTATTATTATGAATAATAATAATAATAATAATAATAATAATGCATTTATTGTTTACGTTGTCATATGTAAATTACAAATTAAATTAAATTGAAATTAAAATAGAATTTAAGTCAGAGCAGCACCTGCTCTGTCCTGCTTCATATCATTTTCATAGCTTCTTTAATTTAGCAATTTAATTTAATTTAGTTTCATATAATTTAGTTTTATTTTAATTTACAATTTACATGTAATAATAAAATATGATTACATGTAAATTATAAATTAAAATAAAACTAAATTATATGAAACTAAATTAAATTAAATTGCTATGAAGCTATGAAAATGATATGAAGCCAAGTAATCCACAAAAGTGAATAATAATAATAATAATAATAATAATAATAATAATAATAATAATAATAATAATAACAAATTAATTTTGTTAGACATAAACAGTAAATTAAATTACATTATACTTTGAATTAATCCATGTGGCTATGAAAATGTTTAATAATCTACAAAATTATAATAATAATAAATAACTTATTATTTATTTTGTAACATATAAATGACACATTTAACATGACATTAAATTGTAATTAATCTATACGGCTATGGATATGGTTTTAATGACCCACATGATGTTCTAAAGAACTCTAGTACATTCATATTTCCAGTCCTGAGCAGAAACTCAGTAAAACCAAACCAGCAGACAAAATATCTTCCTGTTTGTCCTGATTTTTTATTGTTTTTGTGAGATCTGAGCACCACTGAGAAGATTAGATGTTTGCAGCACCTGCTCTGTCCTGCATGCAGTATTTCCTACCAAAGCCACGGTTCATATAGATTCAGTCTGAAACACATTCTCATCCCTGTTTGTCTACAGAGATAATGTGTGTAACATGTCACCATGGTAGTGATGCATGGTGAGGTCACGTAGCACTTTGCTCATAGAAGCCGTAATTCATTCTCCTGTCTCATTCTCCTCTCACAGCTTGAGGAAAACGATGAGATAGACCCGTCCCACCCCAGACCTTCTGTTGAGGAACCTGCCACTCATCCTTCACCTCGACGCTAATGTTTGTCATCCTGCAGGGACGACCCGAACCGAGCAGATGTTTTTGGTGTGATAAGGCCGAGCAGATCCCCTGCAGACCTGCATGACTTTCCCCGTGTATCTGAATGCCTAATTACTGTTGCGTCATTTTGTCCATCTGAACATTCAGACGAGCGAACAGAAAAAAATGCTGCTTTATCTCAATCGCTCAAGATCTCTCGGAAGTGGTAGCTCCCAGCACCAACAAACTATCACTGCTGGGCCCTTGAGCAAGGCCCTCAATTGCTTAGCTGTATAACTGAGATAACTGTAAGTCGCTCTGAATAAAGCCGTCTGCCAAAATGCCGTAAATGTAGACGAGAAGCACTCTAAAGTGTAAGTGTTCTTCCAGCTGTGGATGTGTGATGCCACCCTGCACGCTTCCTCTCCACCGGCTTACTGCCATTCTGCATCGTTAAGCGTCTAATTAAGTGTTTCCCGATCATCTCGTTACTCTGCACGCTTCGTTTGTTCGTGATCTGATTCAACTCATCTCATTACGGAAAAATTCTAAGTTCTCAAACACTCTAAAACTAATCATGAAAAAGAAATAAAAAAAATACTGAATCATTAAAATGTGCTAAATAAATGTATATATATATAAAAATAATCAATAAACATAATTATATTATTTATATATTATAAATATAATATAGCACTCTTCGTGCAGCACGCAAACAAACAGCACGTAGCATCAGTGATTCGCCTCTAGAGGCCGCTCTTGTAATGACAGCAGACTGGAAGCAAAGCCTATCGGTATGGATTTTAGCTGATAGCCGATAGTTCCAGAGATCAACTATTGGTGCCTCGACCCCCATTAATAACTAAGGGACCTTTTAGTTTGACAGCTAAACTTGAATGAAAAAAACTGTTCCTGGCAATTGTAGCCCAATACTATTGTTTATATTAATTATAGTCCAAATCCATCTTCATGGTTCCTTCATACTCATATGGAATCATTCCCTCAGCAGCACTGAGTGGTTAGCAGTTGAAGAGAACTTTATTGGTATAAGGTTAATGCTGTGGGTTGTTTATCAGAAGGTCAAGTTCCTCTGTTGACCTCTTGAGCACGGCCCTTAACCCTTTCTGCTCCGGCGGTGCTGTATCATAGGATATGTGAACCATAACCAAAAACCTTTTTAACTCCTGCACGTGGTCCGAATATGAATTTCAGTTCAACAAAAGTACTGATCAAAGAGTCTGAATACGTATTTACATAAAATCTCTAATGGCTTCATCAGACTGTAAGATTTCAGCCATTGATCTGATGAACAGACTATGACATGTGCATACTTTAGTCTGTACCATGTTGATTCCTATTAAACGTTAAGCTCTGACACAAGTAAGTACAGAAGAAGAGAAGACGACCGAGGAGGAGAATATGGACCAGGGTTATGTCCAGGGGAAAAAAATCCAACTTGGAATTCCAGTACTGCAAACAAAACCTGATACATAAACACAAGCCTGGGATTCAGTGAAACCGAATATCAGTGATGGATGAAGATCACTTATTGGAATCTGACATACCAGTATTCCTTTTCGCTTCCATGGTGTCTAAGTTTTACTACCATTTCATGACAAGCAATACTTCATTTCCTGTGGCATTTTGTTTGGCAAGTCAGCAGACGTAGCAGCAAACACACTGTGAGATGGTCATCCTGAATTTCTAACACAGTCTGAACATTTACTCAGGGTTTATTTGGTTGCAAGACCTTGATGACGGGAGCCTTTGACTCCTGCCACGCCTTCTTCACTGTGATCAACATAAACAAAGGCCACGCCTTCTTCACTGTGATCAACATGGACAAAGGCCCCACCTTCTTCACTGTCATTAACA
>JAAIIK010000103.1:136109-146912 GCA_014706435.1 Silurus glanis | reverse complement strand
ACACACACACACACACACACACACACACACACACACACACACACACACACTGTATTAAGTGTGTAATGGTACAGAAAATTCAGTTCGGTTTGAGGGAAAGAAATGCAAAACATAAAATTGCTTGTCGTTTTTTATAACGTCAGCATTTGAACAGTTTCGTTTTTAAATAATTGATTAAATAATATCACATAATATTTTATAATATTTTATAAACAAATAAAAAAAGAATAAATCAAATTAATGCAATACACTTTTTATTATATTGATTAAATTGAGTAATTGATTAAATCGGCACAAATTAAATGGAATTAATACAATTAAATAAATGTTCATTCATTCATTCATCTTCTCCCGCTTATCTGTAATTCGGGTCGCGGGGGCAGCAGTCTGAGCAGATTCCCTAGACACTTCTCCGTGTCCAGGGATCGGGCTGTCAAGGCCCCCGCCTTCGACTGCTGCCCGATCCTCTCAGCACCGGTCCCTTACGGTCCCTCCTGCAGGTGGAGCCCACGGGAAGGCGGCCCCACGTCGCTCCGACGTCACGGTCCTTGATTTTATTTTTCTCGTAAGGGTCCCCTGGAGCATAGAGGGTTAAGGGCCTTGCTCAAGGGCCCAAGAGTGGCAGCTTGGCCAATTAAATAAATGGAAAAATGTAATTAAAGAGTTTACATTTGTTAGACCCCATGTGGGTAATACAGATGTGTATTTAAGTGTGTGTGTGTGTGTGTGTGTGTGTGTGTGTGTGTGTGTTTTACATTTAATATTACATTTTCTAAAGATCTATTTAACTGTTCTGCTTATTCCAGCAGACTTTATCAAATGTCTTCATTCCTTCCATCCTTCATTCATTCACTCCCTCAACATGTGGAATTGTCAGGATTTACTCATTTTTAGAGAAATTCTTGAAGCTGGATATAAAACGCTAAATAATCAATAGCGTAGCCACTAACCATGCTAACGCTATGGATTCTTTAGCGTATTCCCGCACGCACAAAACAAATCTAATTTCCAGTGCGGAGTAAATCCACAGTGACTCCTTTTATACCCCTGGTGTTATTTTGTATGTACAAACTTGTACTTTGTACTTAAATTCTTACTAAACACGTTCCTGAGGGAACTCAGATTGTAACTATGTTCTGCACACAAAAGCGATTGCATTCGTTACAAACGTGCACCGAAACAAAAGCCCTGTAGCGAAAAAACTTCAGAATGAATACGTGTAAATTTACAGCCCTAATGTACACATATTGTATATAGAATTAAATTATTTACAGAATATATAATATAATCTAGTATTTTATATTATAAGAAATATATTCATTATATATATAAAGAAAGAAACAAAGAAAGAAATGTAGCTTTTTAAAAATAAATTCAAAGATCTAAAGAATCTCCACACACTGGTCCTCCTCCCAGCAGTGTACATGTGACCCTGAGGAAACACATCCCCCTTTTCAATTACAAATCCCATCCTGAACACTCCAGATGTCCTACTGCACTTTGTATAAAACCATAAAACAAAAACAATGGATGAAATATCTCCAGTGTGGAGTGGAGTTGTGGAGGGAGGAGAAGATCTGGCCTTGTGCTCTGACCTCAACCCTGTCATGCAGCTTTGGGATGAAGCCTACACCTACATCAGTACAAATTAAGAACCTTGTGTCTGAATTAACACAAATCTCCACAAAATCTAGTGGAACATCTTCCCAGAAGAGTGGAGATTATTATAATAGTGAATGGAGAGTAAATGTGGAATGAGATGTTCAAAAAGAAACACGTTCTAATCTTATGGTCTGGTGTCCACAAACTTTTAGCCATACAATGTATCTTTATATACACTATATAATAATCTATATTCAAGTCAAGTCAAGTTTATTTCTATTGCGCTTTTCACAACAGACATTGTCTCATAGCAGCTTTACAGAAATCAACAGTGAAGGTGAACGGTGTGTGTTTATCCCTGATGAGCAGCCGTGGCGACTGTGGCAAGGAAAAACTCCCTTAGATGTAATGAGGAAGAAACCTTGAGAGGAACCAGACTCAAAAGGGGAACCTCATCAAGAGTTTGATCATAAATCTTTCAACAATACAGAACACTGGAGAGTGAGAACTAACATGAGTACTGGAGTATAAGATTATAAGTAAATGTTCTTTCTACAGTCTTTGGTATAAAAGTAGGAGCTACTGAGCTCAACATTTGTGATCATCACAGATCCAGCATCAGCTTCTCCATGCCAGAGCCTTTAAACACTCCAGGAGGTCCAATGTCAAAACTCCACACATGTAGTGGGATCCAATTGGCACTGGTACGTCTCTAGATGGTTCGGGATGTTTGCGAGTTCGGCATCTACTTCTTTAAAGTCCATAATCTTCACGAGGTCTTCATTATATATATATAAATCACACACTTCATAGATCTGCTATAAACAGCCCTCAAAGTCATGCAGGAGCAAAACATTCTTTTATGTGCAGAATCTGGAAGATGAATTGGGTTTAGAATGAAAATATCAGGCAACTGCCTTTTTTTTTTTAAAGCTCAGACACTATACATAACCCAGCAGCTTGAATATTCTGTATAAATGTCAGTCATGCTGAGCCTCCGGAGCTCAAAGGGCACGGACGCTATTCATACAGACGACACAGCGGTACTTTGGGTCGAGACGGGTTCCGAGCGAGGGGCCAAGGTTGCACCTGACTCTCTGGGTTTCATCAACAATAACAATAAACCAAACTGGATTTTATTAGAAGGTGGCAGAGATTTTGTCTGAGACGCACACACACACACACACACACACACACACACACACACACAGATTGCTGAGCTTGATCAATACAGGTGAGGAAAGTACAAATATGAGAGGAGAAAGATGCTAGAAGACCACGGAGATCAGAGATCAGAGAAAGCAGACATGGTTAGAATTCAGATCAGATTATTTTCCTTCTGCTCGAATCGAATTGATTATCAACATGTTTATTTTTTATATCCTTGTTTTTTTTTCTATCATTCCATATCATAGATGGCTTCTGACTGTCTTCTGAGATTCCTTTTATTCGTGAACACCTGAGCATAAGACTGTAATGTGCTACATTCCATTCCGTTTACTGTTATAATAAACTTCACTCTTCTGGGAAGATGTTCCTCTTGATTTTGTACTCATTCATGGGAAGTGGTAGAGCAATGATTTAAACTCTGGGTTACTGATCAGAAGCTCATGGATTCAAGGCCCACTTTTGGAACCCTCTGTGCTCCAGGGTCCTGCTGTAGGTGAGGTGAGGAGGCCTGGGGTGCTTTCAGCTTTCCAATTCATCCCAATGGTGTTCAATAGGGTTGGAGCGCTATAGCAGGAGATCTTCCACCAAATCCAACCCATGTAAAGAAGATCTTCACAGAGCTGGTTTTGTGCAGGTTTGGGTCTCTTAGTTCAAGTGAGGGGGAAAAATTTCATCCTATACAATTGTGTGATTTTGATTTTGTGGTAAAAGTTTTATAGAAGAACCACCTATGGCTGGAAAAGCCAGGTGTCCACATACTTTTGATCAAGCATTGTGGCTTGTGGCCCTAGTCTCTGCTTCTCTTCTCTTTCTCTGACTTGGCAGCACCGCCGCACTGTAGCCTTTCTGCTCCTTCCTTTTTTTTCTTTCTTTTCTTTTTAATGAGCTTTCAGCGTTTATGTAAAGAGGACACTCGAGTGAAAAAGGTACCAGAATAAACCTGCATAATCTCCTGCATTTAGGACTCAATGTGGAACAGCAGCTCGAAACTCACAGAAATGTCACACAGAAGCCGCAAGCGCCGAGGGAACGCAGATACGACTCAAGTGTGTCTGAGGATGTTCTGGAGATGTTCTGGAGATGTTCTGGAGATGTTCTTGGGCCTTTTGAAGGGATCTGTTTTTCTAAATGGCAGCTAAAGTCTTATTTTTATTAAAGCGTGATTAATGCAGCGCATTTCTGTTTGACCATCGTTATTCAAAATATGATATCGTTTCTCGAGTGCGTTCTGCTGCATCACAACACTACGGAGACGGAGGCGTGTCAGTGAGTCACATAGAATACAGATTAACATGGCAGAGGTAGAGCTGCATCTCCCTGCAGACACAACAGGAAAAGAACGTCTGGTTTATATATATTTATTTTTATGAAGTGTGTTTGTTAAAAAAAAAACATGAGACTGAAGACAAAAAGGCTCTAAAGTGTAAATTGATGATTTGTTGTCTGTCTGAACCGAAGAAATAAAATTGAACTATTAGCACCATATTGCATTGCAAAGCAGGATATTTTTCACAATGCAATTGTATTGTGTTGAATTGAATTGAAATCGAATCGCACTAAAACAGGGAGAATCGTATCGTATCGGTCGCTGCTTCTTTAATGAATCTTTAATGTATCGTATCATTGGTGTGCATCGAGTTGTGCTCTTATTTTAGGACAATGGGTGAGTGTGAGTGTGTGTGTGTGTGTGTGTGTTTGTGCATGTAGGAGACCCCCACTGCCTCATCTGTATGCTAATGGTATACACAGTCACAGAAACAGGGCTGCTAATGATGGAGCCCAGTGAAAAGCCCGAGTGCTTGATTTCTAATAATAATCTAACAGAGGTATAAACAAACAGGCCAAGGAACCTTCACAAATACAAACAGCTATACACACTTAGCATAGTGTACCAGCGTAGTGTACCAGTGTAGTGTACCAAAGGACTCACGGTTCTCTCGCATGTATTCCTCGACTCATGATAATGTGACGAGTGTAAATTCGCTGCCTTAGGGAAGTTTGGGGAAGAACCACATATAGCTGGAAAAGTCAAGCAACTTTTGTCCCAATATATCACTATTCCTTTAGCTATCCTTATTCACAGTGTAACAAAATAGTAATATATATATATATATATATATATATATATATATATATATATATATGAGTAAAATGTATGCAGCAAATATATATTTTTTCCACATGTCAATCTGCATTTCACAATTATGATGAAATAAGATATATATGAAGATCCCATCGGGTGATTCAGCGTGCAGGAAGATCCAGCTTTACTGGAACATGTTGGAGTGGAATCTGGTTACAGAAATGCCAGGAAAAGACGAGGCATGACATCACGAGACTTCAGGCTTAGATTTTACACACCGTGTTGAGCTGTTACACAGGAATGCCCAGTGTAGAGGTGTAAGATATCCAGTAAAATATGAAACACAACTCATAGTCAACACATTAACACTTTCTCATCACATAGTCATGAGTCCATTAACAGCTAACAGAGCGAATACGATAACGAGCCCAGCGGCTGATTTATTCTGAATAATTATTATTTTAAAGTTTAAAATAATAAAAACTGTAATGAATGGATATTCAGTGTCACCCAGATGAAAATGGGTTTCCTTATGAGTCTGGTTCCTCTCAAGCTTTTACTGCCACTGGCTCACTCGTTAGTTATAAACTATTTTATTTATAGTTATAACATTTTTTTATATTCATAATATATATTTATTTCTGTAAAGCTGCTTTGGAACAATGTCTATTGTTAAAAGTGATGTACACATAAAATTAGATTGATTTAAATAATTATCAGCATCCCAATGATTCATTAAAGTAAAAAAGATGAATTGAAAATTATTTTCTCTCCCTAATTTGTTTTTATTTTGTTTAAATAACATTGTATTAATTAAGTTCAATTGTTTATTAATTAATTAATTAATTTATTTATTTTTAATCACTATGTGTACAAGGATAAATGATACGCTGCCCTGGTGGAACTACTTAACAACAACTTAAATACAATAATAAATAAATAAATAAAAATCTAAATCTTTTTTATATTGTAAATAAACCATTGAGTAGATTTCCCAATTTGATATTATTATTATTATTATTATTATTATTATTATTATTAATATTATTATTATTATTATTATTATTATTATTATTATGTGTCTAAGTATAGATATGATGATTCACCGGTTGAATTATTTGGAATAATTATTAGTATTCCAATAATTGAAATTAAATGTCTTTGGTAAATTTTTTGGGATTTGCTACTATTATTATTATTATATTATTATTATTATTATTATTATTATTATTATTATTATATTATTATTTTTTTTATTATTATTATTATTAATAAAAGAATCATGGCTTCACCCATGATAACCAGATGGAAATCTCAGCACAGAAATGTAAAAGAAAATCCTACAGCAGTGCTGAGAAATGGGTTTGCATAGTGAGCGACGTGTCTGAGCTCAAGCTAATTTGTTATGAAAGGCTTCACGGTGTATGCTACATCTCCTCTAATGAAGCTGCAGCAGTCAGTCTCACCTCCTGCTTCAAAAATAATCCCAGATCATGATGTATAATAAGAAGTAACTCGGCTATTGTGAACACTTGTGGGACTGTGGGACTGTTTTGCTCCTGGACTGTATCGTGGAGGAACTAGAGACTGATCTCCAATTATTAAGACTGAGACGAGTTGGAAAAGTAATTGTGACATGGAGAAATGTTCCTGTTTCACCTCTGCCACCGCTGCTTAGCAGAACGCAATGATCTGGTGGAGACTGAAGGCAGGAACATCCTGTTAAATGGGTTCATTTCATCTCGTTTCACTCGGACACATCTGCCTGCCGGAAGAGCGGACGTACTCGAGAGCGCATGAACATAAAGAAGCTTTGGTGAAAATGTACTCCATTTTTAGTTCATCTGAACAGTGAAGATCTGAGCTGGTAATACAGGTGAAAGAAAATCATAAATGAGTATCATAGTAGATGTAGAAATTAATATTTGAATATTTGAACAAGTCCTACTGAAATGAAATTCAGCATCTACACAACGGGACACTTTTGGATATACAGGCTGCATTTACAGCATTTGGCAGACACCTTCATCCAGAGCGACTTACAATGATCTCATTCATAGAGCCGCCCACGACCCTGTCGCCGCTTCACCCCTGTTCCTTCCTTGGACAGACTTTTATTAATGTGTAAAGAAACATAACTTGATAGAGCCAAGCTGTACCTCCACAAACAGTACCAAACATCTTAATCAGCCATGTGTCACTTCCCACAGAACTCTGGCCTTCAGGGGGTGGGGAAAAAACCTCAGTATTCCCAGGATAAGAGTCTCGCATGCGGAGTTTCTCCCAGAGGACAAGACCATTTCCACTTTCAAGTCTCAGGATGGAAAACGATGACTCTTGTTTGTACCTATGCATCAAGTCAGCGGTTTGGAGTGTGTGTGTGTGTGTGAGTGTGTGTGTGTGTGTGTGTGTGTGTGTGTGTGTGTGTGTGTGTGTGTGTGTGTGTTGAGCTGATTCTATAATGCGACTTGGGGCCAACATTCTTGGAGGGACAATGGGAATTATTGGTTAAAATGGTCTTACAGATCTAAACTTAAGGAGGCTTCTTTATCTGATAAAATCCTGGAGATCTTTTCTGGATGCTTGGGAAAGTCTGGTGAGAGAAATTCCTCAGCCATAACAGAGAAAAGCTGCAGGCAGAAGGCTTCCGGGGCAAAGAGGTAACCTTAGGACGTGCCGGTGTGCACCAGTGGTCAGGCTAAACATCAGTATAAAGAAAGAGGCTCACCAAGTAATGCTCCAGCATGCTCTACTGGTTCAACTGAGATGTTCTGGACTGCCTGAGTAACTACAGCAAGAGGACATGCAAAACCGAAAAAGCTCAAGCATTGGAGGAGATTGAAGAGGCCATGGTAAGTCCTCAATATGATTTGAAGATAAGTTTAGGACCTTGGTAGGAGAAGATGCTTTTTAGGTGCATGTAGAGGAGTGATGATCTCTAATGAGGATACTGATGAAGGAGATATTTCTATTTGTAGAGCGCTTTTAACAGCACGTTGTCTTAAAGCATCTTTACAGAGACACAGCAGTTATAAAAGAATGTATACGATTCTTTTCTTTCAGCTGCTACCATTAGGGGGCGCCACAGCAGATCATCCGTCTCCATACCACCCTGTCCTCTACATCTGCCTCTTTCACACCAACTACCTGCATGTCTTCCCTCACCACATCCATAAACCTCCTCCTTGTTCTTCCTCTTTTCCTCCTTCCTGGTGTCTCCATCCTCAGCATTCTCCTACTGATATACCCCATGTTCACAGATGGTCACCTCTACTCTCAGCCTGGCTTCCACTACTCTTTCCCATTATTTCATGGTGTGACTGATCAACTCCTTCTCCATTCCTCAGGCATCTTCTCACCTTCCAAAATCCTGTCAAACAATCTGGTTAAAAACTCCACTGCATCTCTTCTAAACATCTCCATGCTTCTACTGGTACGTCATCTGGTCCAACCGACTTTCACTTTTCATCCTCTTAATCGCTGCTCTCACTTCCTTCTTACTAATCCTATCCACTTTCTGCATCACCATCTTTACATCATCACCAGGCCATCAGCAAGAAGCCTGGTGAGAAAGAGAGCACTGATGGCGTGATAATTCGAGAATGGAAGAAATACAAGATAAGACAATCTCCCTCGCTCTGGAGCTTTATGAAAAGTCTCACCTCATGGAGTGAGATGAGTCTGAGAAAGGTGAGGATCAGCCCAGAATTGCACTGGAGGAGCTTGTTAATGATCTCAAGAAAACTGGGACGATAGTCACCAAGAAAACCATTGGTAACACACCAAGGTCCTTCTGCTCAAGAACGCACATGAACAGACCGGTCTGAAGTTTCCAAAAGAACACCTGAATGATTCAGAGAAGGTTCGGGTGAATGTTCTGTGGTCAGATGAGACCAAAATTGGCATCAACTCGACTTGCCTTGTTTAGAGGCAGAGAAATGCAGAATATGACCCCAAGAACACCATCGTCACTGTCAAACATGGAGGAGGAAACATTCTGCTTTGGGGCTGATTGTCTGCTCAGGGTACAGGAAAACTTCAGCACATGAACAGAGCCATGCACTGCAGAATCTTGGATGAGAACCTTCTCAGCCAAATAAGATGGGTGGTGGATGGTTCTTCCAGCATGACAATGACCAAAAACATACGGCCAAGGCAACATTCTGATGGTCTTGTAGTCCATTCCAGCCTTGTACAGGTCTACAATCTCGTTCCTGACGTCCTCTGACAGCTCTTTGGTCTCGCCCATGGTGGTGGAGAGGTTTGAATGGAAGAGGTTGATTCTGTGACTGGGGTCTTTTATACATGAGTTGATATTAGAAGAGATTTCCTAAAGGTACAGGACTCATTTGGGTGTGTGGGAGTCAGAATTCTTGCTGGTTGCCTACGGGATCAAATACTTAACCGAAAAAAATAGAGGAACGGAGAGAAAACGGTGTGGGGGGGAGGAGAAGATTCGTATGGAAGCTGGTTTCCGCCACATAAAAAAAAAGTTTGCCCAATTCCTTTTTTCCAATCAGCAGCGTCACTCCTCTGTAGTGCCAGAAAGTTTTACACGTTCAAAATGAAATCGGCTCCAATCAGTAGAATCGTATGATATTACACTGATCCTCTGATCCCTGGAGAGAACTCTGTCTAACAATCAGCTCTGGAGGAGACGGAACAAGTCTGATGAAGCAGAGGAGCCTCGTTCATACACCAACAGCTTCACACTTCAGCACGACAACATGGTCACCGGTGGACGCACCAGAAGTGTCGGATGTTTTACGAGAAATTAACTCGGAATTGCAAGAAAAAAAGTCGGAATTGGTGGAAACGAGCTTCCATATGATTCAGCCCAAAGAAAAGTGCGTTTTTTCCAAGTTTTTTCAAAGTGAATTTTTTTTAATTCATGATTTTTTATTTATAGATTTCTATTTGCATTTTGATGTAGTTTGGCAATTAAATGCACTAAATAGGTTTTAGTTTTCACAGATATTTTTAAAGCCAATTTCAGCAATAAAATATAAATTTTTCTGAAAAGGAAACAAATAACGTTCATTTTAAGAGACCTGTTTTATTTTCTCTTGTAAATTTTGTTTTGCTATTTATTAAAGATAAAGTACTTCTTATCCAATTACTCAATTAATCATTGGAATAAACAGCTCTTATATATATATATATATATATATATATGACCATACTTGTTTCTTGCATTTGCACTATTATAACTGTGTGCTTGTATTTTGTTAAAGGCTTCTGAAGGGTTTACAGTGTGGGAGTAAAATGTAAAATGGTACATTGAAAGCTGAAAAACTTCCCTCATGCATTCTGTAACTGAACATCATGGATATAAGATGTATAGATTGAAGCTTCTTGACCTCAATAACACAGCGGACCCAAGACACTGATCAGCCAAGTCAGCATTTCTGTAAAGACCTACGACCTCGATAACTAACAGCACAGCACCATCGTTCATCAGAGGACTACAGAAAATCAATTTAATCTGTTATTTTATGGGGCTTCTAACAGTGGACATTGTCACAAATTAGCTTTATAGAAATAAATAGATTTTAAAAATTCATAAAATAAACTTATAAAGTTAAAGTGTATCCCGAATATGCAAACAAGAGGTGAGAGTGGGAAGAGAAAAACTCCCTCCGTGGAAGAAACCCTGAGAGGAACCAGACTCAAAAGGAAACCCTTCTTCATCAAGACCCTGGATATCCATTCATTATAGTTTCATTATTATTGAGGTTTTCAACTCTTTCCTGATCGACACTTAAGTGCAAAACTGTTTATACCAATTGCAGCCCAAATCCATCTTCATGGTTCTCATTGCTTACCATCCACACTACTACTGTCATCCACACTACTGTCATCCACACTACTACTGTCATCCACACTACTGTCATCCACACTACTACTGTCATCCACACTACTGTCATCCACACTACTACTGTCATCCA
>JAAIIK010000103.1:108355-121481 GCA_014706435.1 Silurus glanis | reverse complement strand
TGGAAGGAGTTCAGGTGTGAATAGTGGATTGTGATTGGCTGGAAGTTCGGGTGTGAGTAGTGGATTGTGATTGGCTGGAAGCTCAGGTGTGAGTTCAGTAAATTTGTGTTTGTCAGTTGAATTGAAATAAATGCACTGTTTATAAAAACCTGTAACCATAGTAACATCCAGTTTCTGTTCCATAAAGTGTAAGACAGCTTTTGTACACATTTCCTAATGACATCACTGAGCTCCATGTAGGAGTTTTGCATTTGGTGGAACCAAATGGTGAATATGATGCTTGAAGCACAAGATGAATCTAGAACAAAAAACAGCATCAGGAGTTTACTCCAACAGCTTCATTATTAGAAAAGATGAAAAGATCTCCATCCATCCATCCATCCAGTTTAACTCCTCAGCGCTGGAGTGTGACCATGGTATAAGGTGATAACGTCATATTAACATATTAATACAAAATCATTTCAGATGTTGTTCTCTAATGAATGTATCCAGGATGAAGATCCACCATATAGAACACAAGCAGAGAAAAGATGATGATGATCAGGTGATCAGGAATGTGTCTGTTCTCAGTGCCACACTCGTTTTTATCTTCAGGAACTAGTCTACGTCTGTGGTGTGAGAGAAATGATACACCAGTGGGAGATGAAAAAAAATCGCGAATGACATGAAACAGGTTGCAGTGAGAAGAAGAAATATTGATGATGTCACCAAATAGATAAAAACTAAAGTAATGAGTCTGGTGTGAAAATGTAAGAAATAGAAAGTACAGATATTTGTGTAAAAATCCACTTAAATACAATAATGAATTATTTGTACTTTCTGACTTCCTCCTCTGCACATCCGACATGTGTTTTGTGACTTGAATGAACTTCAGGTTGTATAAAGTGCAGGTTTATAGACATTATACACCTGTGTGTGCACTTCTGACACACCACAGACCCGTACAGTTCCGAACTCGGAGCTCTAAACAGCTTTAGTACTAAAACAGGACCGGTGTTTAGTTTGACATTTGTAACACAAAGCATCGTTTAAAATGTCTGCATCGGAAAAATCGATTTATTTCTATATAATTATTAGTACATACTTTTTCTATTTATAAAGTAACCAATCATCTGTGACCAGTATTTTGTATGTCGATGGCTTTCTCCTGTTTCTCGAGCGCGTTCTCTCAGCACCGCTGCTGCTACGTGAATATGACGCGTCACAGCACTACAGAGACCGAGGCGTGTCCTGAGAGTCACATAGAATACAGATTAACATGGCAGAGGTAGAGTTGCATCTTTCTGGAGACACAACAGGAAAAGAAACCGATGACTGGTTATGGGTTTTTGCGCAACGATCCGTTTGGATGCTGTTCAGGTGTATAAAGTTCCAGTCAACAACTACGATGAATACACATTAAATATCAGATGTTATACCCAGATTAGTAAAAAGGTCTAGTAGTGGCATGCTGGTGGTGTCCACGGGTGGGTCGGCATGGGCTCTCTGATCGCTCTGCAGCTCTATACGCTCCAAACTAAGACTTTCGACGAAACTTTTTCTCCAATGCATCAGTGAGCCTCAAGCACCTATAACTGTCACAGGTTCACTGGTTGGGTCAGGTATGAGGGTTTTCTGCCCATTTTCCCCACCAGATGTCGCCAGAGTGTTCATGAGTTCTTTGTTAGCTCCTGGTGCTTCCACCTGTAACCCATTAGACCCTTGTGTATCAAATTTCCCTTTTGGCATGTTTCTTGCTTGTTTGTTGTTTACTTTGTGTGGTCTGATGATTTGTCTCTCAGTTCTGGGCACTTAGTTTCATGATTCTTAAAAAATCTTGAGGGCTTCTCTGATTATCTAACGCATTTCCACACATTACACCTGAGGTGTGGAGCATGTGACCTGCCATATGAAACTGTACTTTAGATACGAGGAATCATCATGTTTTCACCTTCCCTTTTTCACCCGTGTCTCACACACACACACACACACACACACACACACACACACATCTATTTTATGCAAAACAGCGAAATGTTTCTACGTTTGTGATTCTTCTCAAAATCTTTTGACTTTATTTTCGTAATTTAAGGTGGTAATAAAACACACTTTTCTCTTCTCCACTGCAGAAACCTTGGAGAGATGTTTGTCTCGTTAATAATGAGCTGAACCTGCTGTAGGTGTGGAGATGAAATTTGGATTTTGGCTCTAAATTATACAGTGTCGTATCTATCGACGTTTTCCTCAGAACGTTCTCATGGCCCGGGAGCAAGTCGTTCTTCCACGTGCTGGTGGTTGTGAATCTCTGGATTAAACGGATTAACAGTGGGAATGATGTCGTTTACCTTTAGCTATTTATTATTCCGATATAAATGACCAGTAGATTGTTAGTGTTTATGTGAGTTGACCAGTGAACTGATGGCTTCATTTATCCGATAATTTACAGACAAGAAAAATCATATGTACATCAGATACTACAGACCCCAAACCCCTGTCAGATTCTACCTACAGTCAGTAACATCGAATCATCACTCGTGTGAATTATTACGCCTGTTCTATTTCCACGAGAACTCCGTCACAGTCTTTAGGATGGAGGAACATCACAGGTTTGCCATGAGCTCCAATCCGAGGCTCGGCAGAAAGCAGTCGGATATTTTTTGCCTTCAGATCTGCTATTGCTGAATGGATATCGTCCACCTTTAAACACAAAGCATCAGATAATCTGATCAACAGTAATACAAATATTTACTCATTTACTGAACTCTTTTACAGTCTATTCCTTTAATATCGTCTCCATTATCACAAAGACCAATAGGAGATACCACTGCAGAAAGGTTCTGTTTCTATGCAACAAACTCTGTAAAAGGCAAAAAACCCCAGAGAGAACTGGACAGTGAATCAGAAGAAGAACGTTCTGTGGAGTCCAAATGAGACATTTGTGTCTCTACCAGAAGAACATGTGTAAGCTGAAGAACAGGAGAGAAGATGTTGTGATCAGACTCCCTCACCCCCACACTCACGCATGGAGGTGGAAGATTCATGGATTGGGGTTGTTTTTGGAGCAGGGAAGGTTCCAGATAGTGAATGGAATCCTGAACCAACATGGCTTCCATTCCAGACTTCATCACCATGCAGTTCCGTCTGGACTGCGGCTCATTGGAAGCGACTTCACCGTACAACAAGACGATGAGCCGAACTCTTATTTAGAAAGAGTTATTTAGAGAGCAGACAGTCGTCTGGAGTGTTTATCTGTCATGGAATCGACCTGCCCAGACACTGCACCTCAATCCTACTGAACTGCTCTGAGATGAACAAGAAAACCTCCAACTAGTGAAGAACATCTTTGGTGAGTTTTACAAAGTGTTTCAGCTGAATGTTTGGAGAAACGAAGTGTCCAGATGCTCAGTGTGTAAAGCTGTTCTTCATTTTAAGGGACGATTTTTTAATGGAAATAAAGTAGAACATCTGAACATTTATAGATTTTTGTTTGGTCAAAGGAAATCTTGAAAGTGTTACATTACTGAGTTTGTTGCACAGAAACAAAAGGAACTCTGTTTCCCCAAACTTTTTACAGGTTTGGATGAACTTGTACCTGCTTTCTAACACATGTATCAATTATATGTTTCTTTCTGTAACTTTAAATAAAAGCACCTATTAGCCCTTTGTGATACTATATTTTATTTAATCAGTAAATAAACCGAGGTGTTGCACCATCACCATGCAGCTCACCTCAATACAGATGTGGTGCATTCCTCCAGCTTTGTTCTTCTGCAGGAAGCCTGAAATGGGGCTCTTTTCTCCCAGAGGGTGCAGGAGCTCCAGCTTGGTGTTGCCGAGCTCCACGAACACCGTGTAAACCCCATGCTCAGGCAAAGGCACGGTATCGCTCACCTGGGCACCGAGCACATCCCGGTACAAAGCCGTCGCCTTCTCCAAGTCTGGTACAGCGATCGCAACATGGTTCAGTCGACCCAACTTCCATAGGGATGAAGGGAAGCTCTGACTGATGGGTAATGATGAAGACACAGCTCTTACTGACAGGGACTGGTGAGCAGAACACCTGGAGATACAGTTCACTGCAAAAAGGTGCTTATATAAGCAAGAATACCGGGGCTGTATATAGATATATTTCTATTTTCCAATTAGGATCGTCATGATGTCACATGCAATGTATTTCTGTATATTCCATAATTCCAAAAACACTCCATATTTTTTATAAAACAAAAAGTACCTCATGCTAATTATAAATATATATATATACACACTCATACATACATACATACATACATACACACACACACACACTTGTATGTAAATTCATATGTATCATTAAATACACACACATTTCCTCTTCTCTTTACTGCTTAATATTTGCTGTAGTTTGTCTGTAGCCTCACTTTAGCATTTTATTGTACAAACTTTCCCTGACATCTGTACATGACAAATACAACATGATCTTGAAACAAACAGCACAGAATCCTGTTCAGATTCAGTTTAAAATAAATACTAAATTCTAAAATAAAAGACCTGCAACAGCACATATATACCAAATATAATATATCTATTAAATACTGTTTTAATTGATTTCCATCATGGTTTATGTAATTTACTACCAAACGTTTGCATTTATAGAATATTATAAAGATTTATACGTATATATGACACATTGACATTCTAAAACGTGAAAAACGTTAATGCGATAAAACAGCATTTTTAAAAGACCAAATTTAACTAAAATGCTTGTCTGCACACAGTTTACTATATTATTATTATTATGTTCACTGATTTTGTTATTGTAAAAACGCCGTTTTATCGCATTTATTTACTTTAAAATCCACTTTCATTCAAAATCGTTTCTTATTAAAAACATTGCGTTTGTTTACCTGCAACCTTCAGCAAGGAGGCCGCCATGTTTTCCCCGTTCAAAACCTGATAACTTTATTAAAATCTACCACAAACAAACACGCAGCAACGTATTATTTCATGCACAGCAGGAACAACCCGCACAGTGTTGATTATTAAATCACAAACACGTCCATGATGTCCTGATGTTTTCCGTATAAAACGTGTGAACGCTGTAATAATGCGCGTATTGGATGTCGCGATCGGTGCGGAACGATTCGAGTTCGCTTTTCGTTTCCGACGGGACGTTTTTAACTGCGTGCACCTCGTCCCACTTCCGGGTTCCACGCGTGTGCAGGCATGGCGAGCGGCACTGTGGAGAAATGTTTACAGGATTTTAACAGCAGCACGGCGCAGCCAGATGTGTTCTTAAAGTAAGAAAATGCGGAATTGTGGAGGTTTATTATGATCATAATTATTATTTTAAACATTTGAAGTTATTAGGGACAAACTAAAACACTTAACGTGAAAAAACACGCAACGTGGTTGAATGCGATAAAACAGCGTTTTTAAAAGACCAAAATCAGTAAATACATTAATAATAAAATGTACTGTGTACAGACAAACACACGAGTCCAGAACACGAAATTAACGCGTTTAATTACACGTGGGTTTTTTCTCTCCCATATAAACTGTTCAGGAAGAAGATTAATGATGCACAAAGAATCTAAAAAAAGAGCGTGAAATTGTAATTTTGTGCAAATATTCTATTATTTATTTATTTTGAAACTTTTTTTGCCTTTTTTTTTAATACGTCTGCTTTCACACGGTCTCCTACAACCAATCACATATTTTATACCTCTTTATATATTTATACCTGTTTATATACTGTACATAAATGTTGAATTAAAAAACAAGATAAATATATATAATATTCCTGCCAATATGTAAAAGATTAATTAGAAACAAATGACTATTAGACTGGTTCACACATGAACATGAAACTATAATATATACTGTATAAATATAAATATAGTCTTATTATTATATTATAATACTATAATATTATATTATAGTCACACACTAATATATCGTCTGACGCCTTTAGCTTTGATTCCAGCACTCATTCGCTGCAGCATCTTTTCGATCAGCTTCTCCAAGTCCACGTTTATTCCCGTCCAGAGATGCAGTCATTTTTAAGATCTTGTATTGATGATTGGAGTTGATTGATGGAGTAACCTGGTCATTCAGTATATTCAGGTGGCCCACTGAAGAACCCCAGATCACAGCACTGCCCCCCCACAGGCTCGTACAGCAGGCACCAGGCACGATGGTGCATCAGTTCATCTGCTGCTCTTCTTACCCTGAGGCACCATCACTCTGGAACAGGGTCAATCTGGACTCATCAGACCACATGACCTTCTTCGATTGCTCCAGAGTCCAATCTTTATGCTCCCTAGCAAACTGAAACCTTTTTTCCAGATTAGCGTCAATGATAAGTGATTTTCTTAAAACTACACAACAGTTCAGTCCCAATCCCTCGAGTTCTTTTCAGAATTTGAGTAGTTTCAGCAAATCTCCTTAGATGTTTTCTTTGCTTTACACACACCAATAATTTGACCCTCCTGAAACAGATGAACATCTTTTCCGCGATCACAGGACGTGTCTTCTGACATGGTTGTTTAAGAAATGAGAAGCTGCTCACTGCATCAGTTACAGTTAAATAACTTGTTCATCAACATAATCGTCCATGCAGTAATGATCCAGTAGGGGGCTCTGATCTGGTTTCTTAGTTAAATCCAGGTGGCGATGTTTTACGACAGTCAGTGTGAACATTTGTGAAACTACAGAAGAGTTCGTTTGCTAGTTTTCTGTTTATGATCGTTAGATTCAACACCGAGTTCACGAATTCGTCAAATTAATAATTTGTGTAACTACAAAAGTGTTCGTTTGTTATCCTTTGCGTTACGTTTCTTAGATGCGACACATTTCCATGCAGCTGGTGAAGCTCCACGTTTTCTCTCTTTCTGCTCTCAGACTCTATAAATCTGAGATTCTGACTCTTGTCTCTTTCACTCCGTGACAGTGTGCAGGACGACCTGGCAGCAAACTTCACGTCCCTCACAAAGTCCTTGTATGACTTCCACAAATCATATGAACTGACAGAATGGAAGGGGAGTCTGCTGGAGCAGCTGGTGGTGGAGAACTTCGACGAGGAACAGATCTGGCAGGAGCTGGAGCTGCAGAACGAGGCGGCACTCGCTCACTTTGAGAAGGAGGTGAGCAGCGCGGTCGCGGACCACACGCTGACGCTTTTAGAAGAATCAGAACAGGAGGAAGATGAGGATGGTGATCAGGAGGAGGTGAATGAAGAGGAGGAGGAGGAGGATTATGAAGGTGACCAAAGAAAAAACGGACTATCTGATGAGGAGGAGGAGAAGGATGAAGAGGAGCTCGATGATGAGGACTCGGATATCGATTTTGATGTTGATAAATTAGAAAAACAATCCAAGCTGAAAAAGAAAGTGGAGACCACCAGACCCAAACTGAGGCCCGTCTCAGAAGTGGACGATCAGTTTTTTAAACTCTCAGACATGGAGGCTTTTCTGGATGATATGGACAAGAGAGAAGGGAAGAAACCTGTCGAGGAGGAAATCGATTATTTTCAGGACCTGCCCTCAGACGAGGACGAGACACTGGGGTTTGATAAACCTGCTGCACCAAAGAGGAAGGTGAGAGATGATCATCATGAAGACGCAGAGCTCACTACGGTTCTTCAAATGTGTATGAACGTTTTTGTGTTTTTTTTTTTGTTTTTTTTTTTTTACAGATGAAAAGTTCCAGAAATGTAAAATACAAAGATTATTTTATGGATGAAGATCCTGTGCAACACGAGGAAGACGAGGAGGAAGAAGAAGAAGAAGATCAGGAGGATGTGAGACACGAGGAAGAAGAAGAGGAGGAAGAAGAAGAAGAAGAAGATCAGGAGGATGATGAGGATGAAGATTCTCAGGAGTATGTGCACATCGTTGTGTGTTTTTTTTTTTTTTCCTTTTTGGTCTCCATGAGGGTTTTATGTTGCAGTTGTTGTTTGTGAGGAAGCGTGAGTGACCTTGTGCTCTGTGCAGAGGAGACGCCGAGAACACAGACGCCAGACGTGCCAAAAACGCCTCGCGTAAGGTGACCTTTGACCTCCCGAGTGAGAGTGAAGGAGAGGATGTGGAGGAGATTCTGGGTGGGAAGAATAAAAACGTAACCACGCCGAAAGGCTCCAAGTCGACGTTTGAGAAAAGGCAGGAAAAGGTACGTTCAAGTGAAGCAGCTTCTACGAGGTGTGTGTGAAAAAGCAAACAGAACGTATATATAAATGTTAATATTGAGATATAAAATATACATTTTGGAGCAAAGGTCATGTAGTTGTTTCTCAGGTTCACATTCTGCAAAGTCAGAGTTGAAATATTATATTTAAGTTTTTATAGTTTTTAATAGTTTTTCCGGGTTGTGTTATGCAGCACGAGAGCGGCCTCTAGAGGTGAACCACTGATGCCAAAAGCTGTTTAAATAAAGTGTCTAAAAAAAAAAAAAAAAAAAAAAAAAAAAAAAAAAAAAAAACATGAATTCACTTTACATGTAACTGTTTTGATTTATGGAGACTGGAACTTTTTGTTTCCGTTTGAATGCGTCTTTTTTATTAAAAAAAAAAAAAAAAAGTATTTAGGGCTCGGTTAAGCGAATCGCTAACGACGTATTCACGTGTGTGTTTTTGGTCTTACATTTAATTCTTAATGGTTTTAAAGTCTTAAATTTAACTCTGTGAAACCTGCAGAAACCCTGAGCATGAAGTTTCTGTCCAGTATCTATTTTATAAACTATGGGTTGATTAATCGGTTCTGGTCGAGTGCAATCCGACCTGCATATCGGTAAAATCCACCTGGAATTGATTTATTTATATATTTATGTATAAAATGCAGCTGCTGGTGTCATTAAAAGATCAAATCTCCAGGAAGTGACTTGTTGAGGTTTTTGGTGGTGATTCTGATCGTTCCATGAACAGGTTTATTGTTTATAAATGATTATAATCAGTGAGCGAGTTGTTAATAAACGTGTGTGTTGAACGTTAAAACAGATGATGGAGAAGATCAGTGAGCTGGAGAAAGCGGCGCTGGTGGAGAAGCCGTGGCAGCTGACCGGAGAGGTGACGGCGCAGAGCCGACCGGAGAACAGCATGCTGGAGGAGGATGTGGATTACGATCAATCATCCAGGGCGGGTGAGAGAATGAGAGAGAGAGAGAGAGAGAGAGAGAGAGAGAATGAGAGAGAGAGAGAGAGAATGAGAGAGAGAGGAAGTGAGAGAATGAGAGAGAGAGGAATTGAGAGAATGAGAGAGAGAAAGAATGAGAGAGAGAGAGAGAGAGAGAGAGAGAATACACCAGATGTTAACATTTCTTGATTTGATCTGATTGATTAATTGAATGAATAATTGATTAATAGCGCCGGCGGTGACGGAGGAAACGACGCTGAGGCTTGAAGAAATCATCATACAGAGAATTAAAGACCAGGTTTGTGCAGCTCCAGTCTGCTTCTAATAAACCTGAACGCTCAGTGCTTCAGTGGCTCACTGTCGCTCTGTTACTCTGTGTGTGTGTGCGCGTGTGTGTGCGCGTGTGTGTGCGCGTGTGTGTGCGCGTGTGTGTGTGCGCGCGTGTTAGGCCTGGGACGATGTGGTGAGGAAGGAGAAGCCGAAGGAGGAGGCGTTCGAGTATAAGAAAAGGTTGACTCTGGACCATGAGAAGAGCAAGCTCAGTCTGGCTGAAGTGTACGAGCAGGAGTACATCAAGCAGAACCAGGTGAGATCTTCTTCAACATGCAAATCACAGACCACAGAAGTTTATAGCTCCGCCCCCTCAGGAAGCCGTAGTTCACCTTTCAGGCGCAAACTATTATACAGTTCTCAGTCTTCTAAATCTGATGGTGTTCTTGTTCTTCTTGTTCAGTGCTGAAATGATTCTCGTTGTTTTTTGGGTTTCAGGAAAAGACGGAGGAGGAAAATCCGGCTCATGTAGAAATCCAGAACTTTATGGACTCTCTCTTTCTTAAACTGGACGCCCTTTCAAACTTCCACTTCACTCCGAAACCTGTAAGAGCCTCGGCACGCAGAACGACCTTCCCTGACCTTGTGAAGTTTCTTGTTCACATTGTTGATTTTTGTTTTGTGTTTTTTAATGAAAGCATATTCCTGAGGTGAAGATCATCTCCAACCTGCCCTCCATCACCATGGAGGAAGTGGCTCCAGTCAGCGTCAGCGACGCCACGCTTCTGGCTCCTGAGGAGGTCAAGGTTGGTGCTTTTCACAGCTTCTTCTCGATCACTTGATCATTAAATTAAAAGTCCACCTGGTTCCTCAGGAGCAGATCATCCGATCCCATTGCCGCTTTTGGAAAGATTGTTTTTCATTTCATCTGTAACTCTGATCCTTCAGGAGAAGAACAAAGCCGGACACGTCCTCGGAGACTCGGAGAAAACGAGCACCGATAAGAAACGGGAGCGACGCAAGAAGAAGAAGCTGAAGCGGTTGAAGATCCAGGAGCGCGAGAAGAACAAGAAGCTTAAAGAAGCTGCGAGCGAAGGAAAGAGCAAGAAAACGTCGAAGGCCCACGTGGAAGAGACGCTCAGGAAGCTTACTAAAGGAGGGAAAGCCAAAGTTCTCACGGTCAGTGTTTTCTTTTCTTTTCTTTATTTTATATAACGTTATGACACCTGATGTGAGGTGTGTTTGAGGTAAAAGCTGAGAAGATCATCAACTCCATGCAGGTGTAAAAGGGTTCATGTTGATTGTCAGAGTTCTTTAGCAGGAGATCTTTCACTCCAACCCATGTAAAGCAGATCCATCCAGCTCTGTCTGTCTATTCCATGTAAAGCAGATCTTCATGCAGCTGCTTTGTGCACAGGGACATGGTCATGCTGGAACAGGTTTTGGTCTCCTAGTTTAAGTGAATGAACAATTTAATGCTCCAGCATCCAGAGACGTCTGATACAGTTGTACTTTGTGGTAGCAGTTTAAAGAAGAGCCACATGTCTGGGAAAGTCAGTTGTCCCAATACTTTTGGCTCACTGTCCCAAACGACACTTGAATTTGTACTAGAATGTGATTTTATTTATAATAAAGTGTACACTTTTGTATTTTGATGTTTTCGGGTTGTTGCACTTCACAGGACGATGGGATGGACAAAGCGCTGCGCTCGTCTCAAGCCTTCTTCTCCCAACTTCAGGACCAAGTCCGGAGTCAGATCAAGGGCTCGAAGGATCAGGCTGCCAAAAAGAAGAAACAGAAAGAGATTTCTGCCAACAAGCTGAAGTTATAGAGGTCTAATTGTGTGTGTGTGTGTGTGTGTGTGTCGTGTACAGTGTCGGAAAGTTGAACTGAGTTCGGATCTCATTACGATCCGGTGTTTATATTAAAATGGTTTTGTGATATTTCAGGAAAAAAAAAAATCCTTGTTTGTTGTGTTCTGCTTCATTGCATCAATTCAGCAATGATTTTCTTCTCATCAGTACAAAACAGGACGTGGAGGAGAAGAATGGCCCGGGAGAGCGTTAAAATGACACCTAGCCCTTAATAATCACCTTATACGAGGGTCACGTATCGAATTAGCTGATGATCCGTCATCTATGAACACGTGAGATTACGCAAATTTGACTATGAAGACGTGTATCGGATTGAAGATAAATTGCATAAATATTACACATGATTACCGCAGACGTGCAGAACCACGTCTGACACGAGGAAAAAAAAAACAGTCAGCTGAAGTGTCAAACCAAATGTTTTTAATTCACAAAGAAAATCAGAAGCGTCGTTTTTTTTGCAATGCGGCGAAACACGCGGCTCGGGGGGGGGGGGGGGGGGGAACGTCGCCGTGGCAGTTCATCTGAGGACATTTAGATGTACAGGAGCCCAAATAAGCACTTTTTGCCTGAGAGAAACCTACACATCCACTCTATATATATATTTATAGAAAGGCCACGATTTAAAGGAAAAAAGGCACAGGATTAGAATAAATAACCCTTCAGCTTCTTTACATATCTGAATAAATATCAGAAA
Source organism: Silurus glanis (assembly GCA_014706435.1). NCBI lineage: Eukaryota > Metazoa > Chordata > Actinopteri > Siluriformes > Siluridae > Silurus > Silurus glanis. The sequence goes on along the minus strand of JAAIIK010000103.1, from coordinate 109,561 downwards.
AAAAACCCTAAAATGTTAAGATCAAGTCATTCGGCAACAGATTCGAGTGCACTGCATTAGTGGTAAACTTAAAAAAAAAAAAATATATCACCTCAAGTGTTTTATGGTTTTTGGGAAACATGAATGTTCCTTTTGCTTCCATGCAACAAATTCAGTATAAAAACACAAGAATGTGACAGTGAACGAGTAGAAGAAAGTTCTGTGGATTAGAATCCCTCACCCCCGCACTCACACACATGGAGGTGGAAGTTTAATGGTTTTGGAGTAGGGAATGTTCTGGAAAGTGAAAGGAATCCTGAACCAACATGGCTCCCATCCCACACTTCAACACCATGCAGTTCCGTCTGGAATGAAAGCGACTTCACCGTCCAACAAGACGAACAAGAAACCGACTGGTGAAGAACATCTGGAGGGTTTTACAGTGTGGAGAACTATCCAGGTGCTGAAAGTGTGTAAAGCTGTTCTTCATGCTAAAGGAGGATTTTTATATATTTATTTGGTCAAAGTGTTCCATAGAAACAAAAGGAACATGCGTTTGTCTCTTAAACACCATAATAGACCCAGTTTCTAAACTTCTCACAGGCTCTGTAAATTATTATAATAATTATTATTAAGATTAAGGATTATTGGGTGAAAAAGTACCATTTTTAAACAATAAAAAGTAAAAAAAAAAAAAAAGGTTTAGTCCAAATACAGAAAATAGGGAAGGGTAAATACGTCCCAAAAGAAATAAAAAAATCACAATATTAATGTGCGATTGTTTCACAAACATTGCCACCAAATAATTTGTTAAAAAAAAAAAAAAAAAACCTGCTATTCAACAGCAAAATTTTTAGGAGAAATAACTAAAAAACCTACTGAAATTAACAAGACAAATGAAATCCTATCAGAACAGTTTATTATGGACATATCGTCTGACGCCACGTCCCAAACCCTGAAACCCATGTCAAAGAAAAGAAAATGTCCAGTTATAAAGAAAAGCTTCTAGAAGAAAACAAACCAAAAAGAGGTAACAAGTGCTGTTTTTTTTCTTCTTCCAAGAATCAAACCTCTAAAGGTCCTTCACAAACTCTACTCATTATGTGCCTGTCGCTATACGATGCGCTCGACTGCTGAACCACTTCAAGCAATTGTGTAACAGACGAGGACCAGCCCGTGTGTGTGTGTGTGTGTGTGTGTGTGTGTGTGTGTGTGTGTGTGTGTGTG
>JAAIIK010000103.1:51603-79132 GCA_014706435.1 Silurus glanis | reverse complement strand
CACACACACACACACACACACACACACACACACACACACAGAAGCCGAAGAGCAAAGCAATACTTATAAACAAGCAGAAACAAACCTGCTGTCAGGTGAAAAGGAACTCTGAGACGAGCAGTAGCACATAAAAAATCCACTTCTCGCTATTAAAGGACATTTTTCACCAACTTTGTCTGAATCTTTCTGTGTGCAGAATCTCTGGATTTTATTCAGATACACTTAACACACTTCACTGTGCACTTCACATCATATCTGCTTTCTGACTCTGTACTTATCTGCCTTTTATTGGTGTTGCAAAGCAATTGTACCTTTTTCTTTTCTGTATAAATGAATTCAGTGTGTCCTAAGGAGAGAAGAAAATGTATAAAGAGACCTGGATTATAATTTACTCATATCATGTAACCCACAATAACATTCATCAACAAAAGGAAATGTGAAAATCACTCACCATGGCTACTGCAGAGGTGGAAACTCAGAAGAACGAGAAATTTTAAAACCTGAAATGAATACATTTGGAAATGTTTCAGCTTTAAAAGAGCTTTAAAAGAATACAATAATAAAAAATGTAAACTATATAAATTAACTGTCTTCAAGGAGGTGAAGAGAATCGTGGCTCCAGAAGTAAATACTGTAAAAACCTTCCACGGTGTCCTGTCTTCACAGAAGCCTACATGAAGGAGGTCGAGACAAACGCTTAAATCCCAGTGTGTGTGTGTGTGTGTGTGTGTGTGTGTGTGTGTGTGTGTGTGTGTTTGATGATGGGAGTGTATAGAGCTGTCATTTATTTTTTACAGATACTTCTAAAACATAATTATGGCTCTCGGAGGTGCTGGGATTTGAACTTAAAACCTTCTGCTCCCAAGTCCAACATCTTTTCCACTAATCTACCTTTTCTGACTCATTCCTCTTCATATTCAGTATCTCACAGAACTGAGTACACCTCTCACATTTCAGCAACCATTTTATTATTTATTATTTATATCTTCTCAAGGGACAATACTGTAGAAATGAAACTTGGATGTATTTTACTCACAGAAGAGTAGTTGCTATATTTGTCCTTTCCAGCAGATTAAAAACATGGACATGATGAATAGAACATGTGGCTTTGCATGTTTATACCACATACAGCTGTTATGAGGGTGTACTCACTTTTGTTGCCAGGTATTTAGACAGTAATGGCTGTATTTTGATTTATTTTTAGAGGACAGTAAATCTGTACTGCTCTACAAACTGCACATTGACTCCTCTAAAATAAATCCAAGTTTTAAGTTCTATATTTGTGTATCCTGAGAAGAAATGATAAAATGGTTGCTGAAATGTGAGGGTGTACTCACTTTTGTGAGATACTGTAGTTCCTATTAAGACCGGTAAACGTTTCATATGATTTCACTGATTAGATTTAGGTTGTTATTTCTTAAATAGTTGCTATACTTTTAATGTTTACACACACACACACACACACACACACACACACACACACACACACACAAAGAAAAGAAACTCCTCTAAACCATCACGGCTGAAGCAGGAGCTCTGGTCAGTATCATTAGTTCTTTTGTCACGTGACTCACATAATTATTGTAAAAATAATATCAAGATTTGGACCTGAAAGAAACCTGATCGATTGCATTGTGTAGCGTCTACAGAATCACACGACAAAAGAACGAACGACTCGTACCAGAGCTCCAGCCTCACTGTTAGGAAGAGAGACCGTATCTCACACAGCTACTCAACAGGAAACTCATCACCACTCCTGCACACACACCACAGTACATACACTCTCACTGTGTGTGTTCTTGTGTGATAAGATTGGTTGTGTTGTAGTGTGTAGATGCTGTAATGGGTTTTGATAGAAAAGCTAAATTATCTCCGATGCCCTCTAGTGGCTGACTGTAGAATAGATTATGTAAGCGAATGGAAAACCAGCCAAACTCACTTTTAATTTATATTTAATTACCACGGAGTATTTAATTGCACTTGAAGCTTTTACTGAGACTTTAACCCAATGAACATCATCTAAAGTTGTGTATTAAAGCTGTGTGCTTTTCTGCTGTAAACTTTTCGAACAGGAGCTGTGCTACCAATTCTTTGCAGTCTTTTAAAAGGTGGCTCATTTTGATGCCTGAACATCTTAACTAACTACACAATATTAGCAAAATGCTAAGATTATCCATTGGATTGTTAGCTTGATTTCATATTATTAAACAGTTTGAATATTACTCCTTTTTAAACATAACCTACCAAAGGAATGAAAGGACATTTTCTTCAGAATATAATTTTAAACTGTTTGGAGATGGCCTTATAACCCTTTCCTAATTAATGAGCAGCAAAACTTGCTTCTCCGAAGTCATGACTGATGTGTTTTTGTTCTTAGCATGATTCACTTCAGCACTTTTTTTTTTAGATTTTTGATAGTCACACTTCATAATAATTATCCAATCTTGTGCATGTTATTATATTTATTTCAAATCAAGTGAAGTTTATTTCTATTGCGATTTTCACAACACACATTGTCTCAAAGCAGCTTTAAAGAATTTAACAGTGAAGGTGAATGGTGTGTGTTTATCCCTGATGAGCACCATGGAGACTGTGGTGAAGGAAAAACTCCCTTAGATGTTATGAGGAAGAAACCTTGAGAGGAACCAGACTCAAAAGGGGAACCCATCCTCGTTTGGGTGACATCAAGAGTGTGATTATAGTCTTTAAACACTACAGAACACTGGAGAGTGAAAACTAAAATGAGCACTAGAGTGTGTGATTATGAGTGATGATCTTTTTACAGACTTTTACAGTCAGATGAGGTTATGGAACTAGGAGCTACTGAGCAACTCATAAAATAGCTCAACATTTGTGATCATCACAGATCCAACACCAGCTTCTCCATGCCAGAGTCTTTAAACACTCAAAGAGGTCCAATGTCCAAACTCCACATGAAGTGGGATCCAGCTGGCACTGGTACGTCTCTAGATGGTTCTGGATGTTTGCAGGCATCTACTTCTTTAAAGGTCCACAATCTTCATGAGGTGGGACGTGACTGGAGCTGGAGCAACCTCAGGATGCCTCGGGATGGGGAGAGAAAGAGAAGCAGTGGAGAGGAATTAGCGTAGCTGCTGTTCATGATATTAACAGCACAAGTTGATAATGTGCATGTGATCAGATGTTCTGGAGCACAAGGTTATGATGTGATGTGTGTTATGTGTAGAACTCGCTAAAAAGATAACGTCTTTAATCTGCACTTAAACTGGGAGAGTGTGTCTGAACCCCGAACACTGTCAGGAAGACTATTCCAGAGTTTAGGAGCTAAATGTGAGAATGTTCTAATGAGCAAAATCATTGAGCGATGAGCAAAATCTCCGTCTTATCAGAATTTAATAATAGAAAGTTATGAGTCATCCAGTCTTTAAATTCTTTAACACACTCAGTTATTCAAGCTAATTGAGTGTATCATCTGGTTTTGATGAGATATATAGCTGGGTATCATCAGCGTAACAGTGGAAGCTGATCCCATGCCTTCTAATAATATTTCCCAAGGGAAGCATGTATATTGTGAAAAGCAGGGGCCCTAGAACTGAACCATGTGGCACGCCATAATTTACTTGCATTAACCTGGATAGCTCTCCATTTAAGTCTACAAAATGGTAATGATCAGACAGGTAGGATTTAAACCAGCTTAATGCCTGTCCCTGAATGCCGATGTAATTCTGTAAGCGATCCAGGTGAAGATCATGATCTATAGTGTTGAATGCAGCACTAAGATCTTGCAAAACTAACAGAGAGATGTAGCCTTGGTCTGAAGCGACAAACAGGTCATTAGTGATTTTAACTAGAGCAGTTTCTGTGCTATTATGGGGCCTGAAAGGACTCTTCCTGTCTTATATGTGTAAAGCAGTGTAGTTGTGGAGTTCTAGGTACGATTGGATCGGGAGATGCTGTCAGAAGTTGGACCTCCGCAACTGTTTTTCGAATACTTTCAATTTTTTCAGTGAAGAAGTCCTCACTACTAAACTGTGATGGAATACATTTTCCAAATTTCAGTGTCAAATGTATTTATACTGGCTGATGTTTATTCCAATGAAAGACTGTAGTAGCAGGAAGGGTTTATTGAATAATTCCCACCTTGTTTTTAAATGTTGGTTCACTTTTTGGAGGATTAATGAAACCTGCAGTGTTTTATGTTGGCAATTGGAGTTTTTTTTTTTTTTTGTAGTAAGTTTGATGCAATTCATGGGACAAATGATTATAATTCCATTCATGTGTTAGATAGTTATTTAAGACGTTTTAATTTGTAAGTTGTCTAATTTTCTCATTAACATGGATATTAAAGAGAACTGGGACCTATCTTGCAAACTGCATGAAACCGGTTTTAATTCTTGTCTCTTTTTTGGATCAAATTCACTGTAGCTGTAAACAATAAGTCACCCTGCAGTGGCAGTATAAAAGGGAACCTAGCAACAGTTAATGATCACAGTGGAAGTCACCAGTGGCATACAAATCTTTGGTTCTTCTGCATATCATTTATATCAGAAATGCCCAAACTTTTTCCTATGAAGGGCCAAAAATCTAACTTGATTGAGGGCCAAAATTAAATGTTGCATTATAGCAAACATTATATTAAAATTAAAGTCTATATGGACTTGTACAGTCAGAAACAATCCAATGTATTACAACACAGCTATTCAGTGACCTCATCTTTTTCAAAATGGCATTTTCCCTTTTTTCAGCTCTTCTCATAATTGGCACTAGTTAGGTGATCTCTGATTGATATGTAAATAAAGTGAAAAGCGGCTATTGAATAAAATGAGTGGTAGAAAGGATCTTTATTTAAAATTGACATGTACATGAACTTGAAGTAAGTATTTGTTACACAAGGTTTAACAGAATCTAAATGTCCTGCTAATGCAAAACAATTTAAAGGTAAAATTAAATCACAGTCTTAATGTAGTCTCGTCTTTATGTCAGTAAACAGTAGCAACATAACATCTACAGCAATCACGATTAATCGAGGTACTACAGAAACTGGGTGTTTCACTATTTCAATTCAGGAAATGTACAGAGTGAAGATTACACACGAGCGCCGGGGTCTCAGCGTTCTTATAGGCAGCTGCGGCATGGAATCTCTGGATCAGAAATACAGCCTTCAACTCTGGAACTAGACACCCAAACAAAACTGTAACATTTACAGTAGACACAACGAACATCAAAACAAAATCTCACAATATTATACTCACTGAGGAACCTCTCTGCAGTTGTAAGAAATATTTGGATTCAAACTGGTTTGTAGATTTTGAAATGAGGGATGTCGGCATGTGGTCCTTTTAAAAGAGAGCACAAGATCTCTTTAGAACAATGTTAGAATTGTCTAGTAATAGACAGTAATGTGGTAGTAAAGTAGGTTTTGTGTTATGAACACATCTGCACATTTACTAAGAGATTTACAGTCTACTTACACATCTGTGTCCTTGGTGACAAGCAGTACAGTCAAACCCTTTACTTTATTAGGATCCAAATTCTTCACTTCCACACTTCCAAATATACTTTATTAAAGAAAACAAAAAAGAAATGATGTTATTATAAGATGTTCACTTAGAAAGCTGCCCAAATGTTTGCACATGCCATTAATGGTTTTAATTTACATTTAACTTGAAAGTAACTTTGCAGATTTTTAAACAATTTTTAACAATTTATTTTCACTTTAACAATATTTACAGAATTTGTCATTTGTTGTATGATAACATTCCCCCCTAGCAGTTTCACAATACTGCTATGATCACTAGGTGGGGTGATAGTCAGAAATGTTGTTCCATAGCTTTTTCATGGCTAACAGATGAAGATTCACATTATTGTGCTTTGGATTAGATTTGAGCGACAGCAGACTTGTTTCTGTTCGGATTTACATTCACAGAGCCATGTGAACCTGTGGCTGGTCCCAACTGCACTACACTCATGGATAAAGAAACACTGCCCTTGGGTCAGTACTTAATCTAACCACAAAAATAAAATGTTAAATGATGAATGAGTGTTTTTAAGGGTAGGGCTTTTTTTTTAAAGTTTTGTTGTGTTTGTTTTTGTTGTTTATGGGTCTAATGCTCATGTTAATATTAATGTTTTTATTGTTTGTTGATCTGTTGGTCTTGTTAATGTGAACACCTCATGTCCAACACAAATTTCCACTTTGGGGACAATAAACTTGTAGATTTAAACGGAGAACTATCCAGGTTAATGTAAGTAAATTATGGGGTGCCACAAGGTTCAGTTCTAGGACCCCTGCTTTTCACAATATACATGCTTCCCTTAGGAAATATTATTAGAAGGTATGGGATTAGCTTTCACTGTTACCCTGATGATACCCAGCTATATATCTCATCAAAACCAAGCGATACGCTCAATTAACTCGGATAACTGAGTGTGTTAAAGAAATAAGAGATTGGATGACCCATAACTTTCTGCTATTAAATTCTGATAAGACGGAGATTTTGCTCATCGGCCCAAAAATCAGTACACAGAAGCTCCAGCATCTCAACCTGCATTTAGACGGATGTTCTGTAACTACTAGTTCAACAGTAAAAGACCTGGGAGTTATTTTAGAGCAACTTATCTTTTAAAAATCATATCAACCAAGTTACAAAAACAGCCTTCTTTCACCTTAGAAATATTTCTAAGCTAAGAAACATGTTGTCTATATCTGATGCAGAGAAGCTCGTCCATGCGTTCATGATCTCCAGACTGGACTTTTGTAATGCATTACTAGGTGGTTGTCCTGCATCATTAATAAACAAGCTAAATTTTGTCCAGAATGCAGCAGTCAGAGTTCTCACAAGGTCGAGAAAATATCACCATATAACCCCAATCTTCTCATCCCTACACTGGCTTCCTGTTAAGTTTCAAATCCACTACAAACTACTGCTTTTACTTACAAAACACTAAATGTTTTATCTCCATGTATCTTTTCAGTCTTCTAACATGCTACAATCCGTCACGCTCCCTGAGATCTCAAAACTCGGGACTTCTAGTAGTTCCTAGAATAGCAAAGTCCACTAAAGGTGGTAGATCATTCTCACATTTAGCTTCTAAACTTTGGAATAGTCTTCCTGAAATTGTTCAGGGCTCAGACACACTCTCCCAGTTTAAGTGCAGATTAAAGACGTATCTGACATATCAGTTTCAAAATTCTGTGGCCTTTTAGAATTCATTCAAATAGTTATTTGCCTGAGATCAACTAGGCTTAACATTACGGTTTAACAAAGATGAGAATTAATTCTCATGCAACACAAACCTTTCGTAGAATATGTTGATATTTTTCTATATGTTACCTTGAGTTGCTGAAGGGGGTTTCCAAGGATCCATTTAACATCACAGACACATTCCCACAAGCAGTGGCAGCAAACTGGTGAAAATATAAAGGAATTACTCAGGGTTTCTCCATATGACTATAAGACCTGTTTCTAATGTAAATATTATTATACAATGTGTTTTTTTATGGAGGGAATATTTCCACTGATACTCCACTGATTTCTGCACCACCTCTAAAGTGGGTAATTAATAATTATTTGCAAAAACTGAAGCAACACTAGATATTGTTGTGTGTATATGAAGGATAACAGTGCGAGTCTCTGGTAAGCTGCAGATTTAAGAATTTCTGGAAAATGCTGCATTTCCAACTAAGGAATCTTAAATATAACTATAGTACAAGGTTTTCTGAATGTTTCCAGATGCCATATTTCTGGCCAGGAATTATTCATATATCACTACTTCCAGTGCTATAAAATAAATGCATATTTAAAGGTTTGCAAAAGTGTGAATAGACAGCTGAACATTTAATCAAAGAGAAGAAGTGTAGTGTGGGTAAAGCATTTCAATGAGAACAAAGACAAAGCTCCATTGATTACAAGCTGTGCAAAGAAACAGTTGTTTCTCAGACAAAACCGATCACTATTCCACTGTGTTATCTGTCATTTCAATCTGGTGCAGCTACTAGAATCTCCACAGGCTGAAAAATGTCATTCTTTCCCTGTTTGTTGCACAAGAGAGTCAATTATTACTGTGCTGTTCATATGCACAGTGTTATAGGACTGTTATATGTATGTCGAGGCAGAAGTGAGATATACTTACATTAATGGAAGCCTTCAGCCAGAAAGATCGAACTGGGTTGTTTTGACAATCTGACCAACTTGGACAACCAGTTGTGAAGGTTTCTGGTGATGGAGCACATGTAATATTTAAGATATCGTATTTTAATTCAATTTATCCAACTATAATAACAACATCCTTCCATTCATTCACCTTATTAGCTCTTCTATGCGAACCATACATTTAAGAATTATTTGATGTGCTGTACCTTTGCTTTTGTTTTTGCTGCACCAGGTCAGGTCATCAAACATAAATCCAAGCAATGTATCCTCTAGAGTGGCCAGGCAATTTCTTTCGGCAGTAAATGCATGTGCCATCTGTTTGGTTTTGCTCCAGAAGAGCATCTGCACAGAAACCATTAGATATATTTGCAAACAGAGTTTACCACTAGAAAACATTAGGACTTATTTATAAATATCATTATATAATATCACTGTATTCTGGACCTAGCTTGTTCAGAAAAATATCTAGCTTGATCAGTTGCCACTTATTAAGATAGTAAAAGAGGTGGATAGAAATATTTAATGAATTACAACTACTAATGCAACAATAGAAATCACTCGTTTTCCCCAGATTCCCAAATCTCTAAATTTTACCAGGATAATGCAGATCTGCTAAAAACTGCTGCTGTAATCTTAAAGACTGTCCTATACTCATCCCAAGCTTCTGTTTTACTACCATCCTATCATTATGTGCACAGCAGCTACCGAGCATCCTTTCAACAGTTTCAGTTACTGCCTTCAGTTACTGTAGTAATGTAATCAATTATTCCAATATCCGTTAACACCCAGAAGAGGAATTCAAATTCCAGCACCACAAAGTGCTTAGCTGTATAAACGAGATACTGTAAGTCACTCTGGATGAGGTTGTCGGTCAAATGCCAAATAAAATAAAAAAAGCATTCTTACACTATTACAGACAGCATCCTGCTTGACTGAACGTATTAGAGGATCATACGCCTCAGGAGAAACATCACATGGATCTTTTCCAATGTAGGCCTGCTCAAAAGCAGCCCAGATGATCTTGCAGTCATTGTTCCTAGAAAACAAAAAAGAAAAAATGTCAATTTGCACAAGGAGAAATATAAAGTTGTATTTACAGTGGTGGACAAAATACAGAAAGCATGTAGTTGAGTTACAGTAGATCCACTCGGTGAAATGTGACTCCAGCAAAAGTAAAAGTGCTCCTTTAAACTTTCACTTAAGTAAAAGTACAAATGTTTTTGCCTTCAAATATAATAATATATTGTATTATTAAACTATAATTGTTGTCACAAGAGTCTTTACATAATAGTCAAGTCAAGTCAAGTCAAGTTTATTTCTATAGCGCTTTTCACAACAGACATTGTCTCAAAGCAGCTTTACAGAAATCAACAGTCAAGGTGAATGGTGTGTGTTTATCCCTGATGAGCTTGATGATATTAATGACTCAAACACTGATTGATTATTATAATGATCATGAGCCCAAAACCTTCTTTTCATGTAAATGAGGTCACATGTGTTGTGGTGAGTTCGAGTCTGGAGTTTCTTCATCATTTATTCCTCTCTAAATGTTCTGCTGGATGTTGAACTGATGCTGAACTGCATGTACACATTTCATTTCACGTCACATACATTAATATGTAAATTTGTTTATTTATTTACATTTTCTTAATTGTAATTTTACTTTAATCTTTTACTGTGAGCAACTGCAACCAAACAATTTCCCAATAGGATCAATAGAGATATTCTGATTCTGATATTCATGTTTGGATTAAGATAAACAAAACAAAACAAAAAATTCAACAACTGTTTCTTTCAATACAATTTAGATTTCCAAATAATATTCACTTTATTTAAAAATAACCCAAATATCAAACATCTGTAAAGCAAACTGATAAAAAGGGACAGAGCAGGAACATCAGAACTGCAGTCATTCTCACAGCAGCTGTTACCTCACTGGAATCCCCAGTCCCTAAAACCTTGCCTGCACAATGACAAATCCTGTAGCAAAGCTTATAGTCAATCAAAACCATGAACCTCAAAAGTTCACCCTCAAGGTCAGCCCACGACTATCCAGTTGTCAGCACATGCAGTGTGAGCTTATCACTGAGGCATGCAACGCTCTGCCAAAACAAGGGGCAAAGATCTCATCTGTTTTATGGTGAGAAATGTGGATCAAGTGTACATACTGTATACACTGATATAAACTCCCAATGTATCAGAGACTCATGCAAGGGCTCTAGAACAGAAGTCGCTAAAACACAAATTTGGCTACTAACATAGCATGCTTTAAGAAAAGTGTTTGACTATTTTATTGGTTTGGAACCAAATCGAATTCTGAAAGTGAGTGCTCTGTGACAACCTTGGTGTTGCTGAATCATCAGAACATTTGGACTGGAGATTATATTAATGCTACAGCACAGAGGTGGATGTGGTTAACACAAGACTGCTGCCTGTTTCAAGTTTCTGATCTGAAATGTGTTCCTCGTTTACCGTAGAAATAAATGTTAGAAACGTTTCTTTATCTTCTAACGCAGGACTTTAAAGTTTTCTGGTCAAAGACAGATAATAGATAGAGACATGGGGCAGCGGCACGGGGCAAATAGATTTGCAGTTTCATGCATTTTCCTTTTACTATCAGGTGGTTAGTTATACATTTACATGAACTTCAGCTTTAATTTAGAACTTTAATGTAATATTTATAATATTTTTAATTCAATAATTCAATATTTTATCTTTTATTTTTTATCTCATCTTTATTTTGTATTTTTTTACAAAAACAATTTGTTGTGATTCAACATTAACATAATTCGTGGACCCCCTGTGGTACCAAAGCGGACCCCTAGGGGTCACAGACCCCCGGCTAAGACCCATGCTGTAAAAATGATTTATTGATTTTGTTTGATATTAATTTTAGTTTTAGAATGTACAGAACTGTGACACAGAGAGAACAACCAAAAGTGCAATTGCAAGTAAAAAGACTAGGTGATATTTATTTATGCACCGCTAAATGCCGCAAATGTACCGTAATTTCTGGACTATAAAGCGCACCCATATATAAGCTGAATTTTACAAATATTTTTATTTTGAACATAAATAAGCCGCACCTGTCTATAATCCGCAGGTGTCTACACTAATGTACTTTACACAGGCTTTAACGAAAGACACATTACACACGGTGTAACGGGTGAAATATGTTGCGCTTCCTTTAGGAGCATAGCGGTATTTTGGGAATAGCCTGGCACTGCATACTTCCGGTATTACTGCATGTGTGCATGACCGAGGAATATGTCCTTATTATTTTCTGATGCTGATTTCTAAGTTTCTTTGACTAACCCGTAACGCTGTTGCCAAGAAAAATAAAAAAGCACGAGTTTTGGAAACCTGTCTGTGTTTATATGATTTCTGTTGTAACTGGAGTTAGCGAGCTCTCCCTTCACCCAGACTCAACGCCCTACAACGGCTTGTATCTAAACAGTAGCCGACCAAGAAAGTCATTGTTCGCTGTCTTCCTCCTTCCTTTCACAACTATTTCTCTCGGGAGTTTATCTTTTGGCATCGTCGTGCGTTTAAGAAAAACCTTTTTTCTCCCGAAGCCGTGCAGCTCAGAACACAGGTGAGGTGCGTTTTGTCGTTTCCGTTCGGAAATTTCATTGGTCTAATGTTATGGGGTTCAGTTTTTTGGCTTGAAGTTTGTGAAACCGGGAAAAACCCAGGAAAAATTCATAAATTAGCCGCTTCGTTGTTTAAGCCGCGGGGTTCAAAACGTAGGAAAAAAGTAGCGTCTTATAGTCCGAAAAATACGGTAATTATTTATTTATTCCTTCATTTATTAATCATTTGAATAAGTTGAAGAAAGAAAACAGTGTAGCAGGCCCTCGCTGTCCATTTTATTACTACATTGTCTAAGCAGTCAGTCATGTAGCAGCAGCATAATGCATAAAGAATGTTTTAAATCTCATGAGATTTTTCGACAGAACAGTCTCAGGATTTACAAAATAAATTGGTTTCAAGCTGCCAGGAATTTGACAGTAACTTATATAAACCTGTTCTGGATCCATCGGACATCAACAACTACAGACGGGTCGGTATCACTTCTCTCATTTCTTTCTTAAACTCTGGAACACACTGTTCCTTCTCTACAACATCAGAAGAATTCGACTATTCCTGTCCACACAGGCTGCTCAGGTGCTTGTTCAGTCTCTTGTCATTTCGAGACTGGACTACTGCAGCTCTCTGCTGGCAGGTCTTCTTCTGAACGATTTTCGTCCACTGCAAATGATCCAAAAACGCAGCTGCACGACTTGTGTTCAACCTGCCCAAGTTCTCCCACACCACCCCACTGCTGATCAAAAAACTGCTCAGAGACTCAAAGCACTTTATTTTGAGCCTTGTAGCATCTCAGCATGCAAAAAACAATAAACCTTGAGTTGGCCCTCCTCTTACAATATGTTTTTTTTTTCATTATTTTTGTGTAAACTCTAAAGACTGTGGTGACTCAAGTGTATTACCACTTCTTCCTCAATCACCAGAGCAACTTTATTGTAGAACAGTGGGTGGGGTTCCTTCAACTACTAGTACACCAATCACTACACCTTCAGATCCACTTCATGGTTATAAATTGTATATCCAGGAGCTGTTATTTTAGAAAATAAATATATAGTCCCTACTGCAGACCCGTGCAAATGAATCTAAATGATCTGCTGGTGCACTCAGTATGGGTTTGAGACCCAGGGAGGAGCAGACATGTAATCACATGACCTACAGGGTTTTGCTGTTCTGTTTAGGCAAAAACTAGTTTTGGATCAGGGGCAAGCAATACCCATGGTACTGTTTTGCTTCTTTCTCTCATTTTTCTTTTTGTGTGAGTTGAATGTTTTCAAACACCATTTCCTTAAACCTATTGCAGTCATAACAACATTTAAAGACTTTAAAGGGTTTGGTCATCAAAAATAAAATGGTAATTTCCTCACCAACATGCAGGTAACTTTGAGCTTTTAAACTCGATAAAGGACAAACAGTCTATGCGTTAATAAGCTAAAAAGGAAACGCAGTAAAAGTAGTGGATGAGTCACAGTGACTATTGTAAAATATTTTAAAGATAATTTTGTCTGATGAACCGACCAAATGATCCCGACCAAAATCAGTGTTCAAATCAAATCAAATCAAGTTTTATTTATATAGCGCCTTACAGCAACAAAAAGGAGCACAAGGCACTTTCCAGTAAAAAATAAAAATAACAAATAGACAGTAGACAATAAAAATATAAGAAATATAAAAATGTAAAAATATAAGAACACAATATATATGTAAAATAGCAGTTGAATCAGGGCTACGTGTTAAAAGCTTGTATGAATAAAAAAGTTTCCAACTGCGATTTAAAAACACTCAGCACAGTGATGGATCGAATGTGAGCTGGAAGAGCGTTCCACAGCTTTGGTCCCTGGACGGCAAATGACCGGCCTCCAAACTTTTTACATCTGTATTTAGGAGTGACCAGAGAGGTAAGTCCAGAGGAACGGAGAGTTGATGAGTGTTGATGATAATATACATACTATAGCATAATACAAGGGAAACAAGGTATTTTGGAACTAGGAGTTGTTGACCCTGGAGTGTCGGGAATTGTTTGGAACCAGCGCGAGCTCATTTCGAACCTCTTGCCATTAGTCCCAGTGGTGCAGTGGAGTGATAAATATAAAACCTTTGATAAGAATAGTGATAATGTGAGTGCTGCGAAAAGAGAATTTCGTCATCATTACCAGAACGTCATGAATGTGTCCCGTCTGCTCATGCGATTACAAAATGGGTGAAGATACATACTGCAGATAAAACCATTATAAACGACCCAATGCTTAAAGGATTTCATTTTCAGTTTAACAACTTTGTCGAAAGTTTCAGAACTTTTTTTAAAAGCACTAAAAAAACAGGTTAAACTTTCTCCATTGCTTTGGAATAAGTGTTTCTGTTGTATTCAGTTATTAATGATTGTTATAAAAGACTGTTCCTTGGAAGGAAAAGGATTTGTTTTTTTCAACTGTCTAATTAATAGCACTTAACTAGTAAACATTCAACTATGCTCGGAGTGAACTCTTGCACACTTGAATAACTCCTGCAAAAGCCTGTGTGAGGCCTTTCAGTCATGTACAGGTGCAAATAAAATGTGAACAACGTAGCTACTAAATGTTCAATCTGGTCTTGTAGATCTTAAACATTCTAGCTGAAAATATGTGTTTCCAAATCTACACTTTCAGGGTCTGAGTCAGCAGGAATAAAAAGTTTGATATTAAGTAAGATCAAGAATTCTTTAAGTGTTATTTCTGCTTTTATGAGAAAGAAAAGTGATGTGTACACTGGTCTGGAAACCAGTTCTGGAAGGGATTTCTTTTTAATCTATTGGTATTTTGACATTTACATTCGTTCAATATACAGTAGGTCATGGACAATGTAGAATGTAGAACATTTAAACACTGGCTTAAAGTTATTCAGTAAAATGAAAGATGTCACTAAACTGAAGAACCAAATGAATAATAGTCCTGTTACTATTTCACTACATTAAACTATATTATATTATATTATATCACATTAATACGACGCTTTGCTCTCCCTCTAAAACATCATGTTCATCATATTATTTGTAATTCACTGTAATCGTATGTATAAATAGTCTGAATTGTATGTATGAATAATTTCACAAGACTTACATTTCCTGTAGATATGAAAATGAACTCTTAAATCTTGAAATGTATGAATGCATGAATGTGTAAATGACGAGCTATCATACTGTCTGTTTACGTATTTAAGTGTATATACAGAAGTGTTTGTCTTTCTGTGAATTGAAAAACATGTATTACATTTTATATTTTTAATTGTAAGAGAATGCGTATATATGCCTCCTGTGTCAGAGTCAACAGTTTTCACCAGATTTAACATCTAATAAGCCCACAGATGATTTCTGTTATATAACATTTACATTTTTTTGCATTTAGCAGATGCACTTATTCAGAGCAGCTTCCAACCTTCAGATCAACATCTCACCCTGTTTCACAAGTGTTTCACAATAATGTTGACACACTAAGTTTGGTCACATTCAGATTCTAACTCAGTATGATGAAAATAAAAGCAATCAGCCACAACAATAAAACCAACCTGTCATAGACTGAAGAAAAGCTTCTATCTGGTTACTCTGCCAAAGGCCCACACCAGTGAAGGATGAACTTCTGCAAGTTTCTCCCATCTCCATACATTAACTTTCTGGAGCTCAACCAGACTGAGCATCAGGTTCTTGGTCACCTCACACCAAAGCCCTTCTCCCCTAATTGATCAGTTTGTCCAGGTAAACACTCTTGGTTTTCCCAACCTTCTTCTAATGTGAGAATTATGGAGGCCATTGTGCTCTTGAGAACCTTCAATTGTTATTAATATGAATATGTTTATAGTGATCACAAATCTGATTTATAAAAAAATAAATAATTATACTGAAAGCATAAAGCTGAAACAACAAATTGTGAATAAGAGTGAAGGGATGTGAACACTTTCTGAAAGCGCTGTGGGCTATAATGACACACAGAACTCTCTACATTCACTGGATACCAGAGCTCTAGTGATGAGATTCCACACTGTCTCTAAAGTTCCTCTTGGCATCCTCAGAGCTTTCTGGTAGACAAAACCTGTAAGGGAGTGGCTCCCCATAGCTGAATGAAAAGTGCATTCTGTCAGTTTGAGTTGAACAAATTTATACAAGTTGAAACACATTTGAAAATGATTTTGCTCTTATCAGTGAACTTATTGATATAGCTGACAAAAGAACCTATGCAGAGGTTGATGTCAGTCTTTGTAGCCTCTTGGAGCAACTCCCAGTTTCACAACAGCCCTTTAGCATGTTAATGGACTCCTTTTTCCACCGGTGGAGCATTTAGACAAAACAAAGCTTCATGGTTTAGACTTTTTAACAGTACTTTTGTGTGAAGTGGCAACAGTCCATCAGAACCTCCTCTATTTTTTTATTTCCATAATAAACCCAACAAATTGCACAACAGAAGGAAAAGTGCAGACAATGTTCTCCACATGCACCTGTTATTTTTTTATTTACTTGGTATTCAATTACATTCATTTTCAGGTAAATCAAACCTGAGTAAAGGACATAATGGGAGCACCTGCCTGCCTGAAGATCTCCATCATTGGATCAAGCTTGGAAGAATTCATTCACAAAAGGGCATCAAAACTGTTTTTCTCAAACCTCTGGAACATGTCCAACACCATGTCTTTCTTATCCAGTCTCTTTTTATTTTCTAAAAAATAACCCAGTTTAACACAGCTAACCAGTTTATAAAATATTCCAATCAACCCTTCTGGTGTAAACATCTGTACCAGGTCCATTATTTACTGTTAAACCTGAAAAATCTAAGATCCGTTTTGACCTTTGATAATGAAATAAGACTTGCATAATAACTCTTAATGAGTTCTTGGAATCTAATGCAAACATATTCATGAGTCAGCATGAGGAGCATGTCTGCAAAAAAACCTTCCAACCAAATACATCATCTATTTTTTTATTCCTGGTAAACTTGAAGTAAACCTTTTACATTTCTACTTAAAATAAAAGTAAAAAAAAAAAAAAAAAAAGAAAACTCGCATTTCTGTCCACCTCGATTTTATTACTGAAAAAACAATAAACAAACTTATACTGATACTTAACGAGATTTTCTGAAACTTTGATTATAGAAGATAACAGAAAATTAAATCAATAAACAGGAGCTTTTTAAGTACAAAAACTTGAATATCTTGAAATAAAACATCTGGAAAAAAATGTCTTAGTGTGGTAACTGCGGCACAAGCAAAATAACTAGAGAAAACAAAGCCCACCCGGGGGGCATATTTCTAATTTATATATATATATTTCTAATAATTCGGAATGAAATAATTCTTACTTTAAACGCTGCAATAAAAAGTTGATCTACTTGTATCATGTGTCCAAAGTCCACACTTGAAACCCACAGCTCTTCAGCTTACCTGGTCACGTGACTGTGTTTCTGCAGGTATTCTTCACACCTTTCCATCACGACTTTCCTGAAACTGTGTGAGTTGTTTTGTGCAGTTACTCCGCAAATAATCGCGATGACCACAACCACAATTAGGAGCACAGCGAATCCTATTAGAAACAATTTCCTTCGGTTTCTGCCCGAATGCCGTTTAACCTTTTCACTTTCCATCTTCACTTAAACTGTATCTGAAATCCAGGAGCCGCAGAGATCCACTAAAGCTCAAGAGAGAAGCGAGAAGTTCCGCACTCGGGACTTTTCCTGGGGCTTCGCCAGTTTGTCGCAATGTCCTACAGCAGAAGGATTAGATTTCCTCCTGAGCTCCGCCTCTTGGTGTTTTGAAAACTCTGAGAACTCAAACACTTCACGTTTACCGAGACAGATGTGATAGAGCCCCCCAACCCCCCAAAGCGCAGAGCTAACAACAAAACATCTGCACAGCCGGGCTGAATAGCACATCTGCTGTTCTCATTATGGGGAAAAGACTGATTTTTCACACTTTTTCGTTCTCTTTTTACTGCACAATGCGAAACTCAAGAGCAAAATGTGTAAAGCAGGTCTCTCTCGGTGTTATTAATTTCTCCCACACAAACCCCCTGCAATTCCTGCAATTCCTCAACCCACAGTGTAAATATCTCTGGATGGAGCATAGTGGAGAAACCAGAGCATGTCCATGAAAACACATTTAAATAACATCTATAATAGGATTAAATACTACAGTACAAAATATATATATATTGAAATGTTTTAGGGAAATGCAATAATAATAATAATAATAATAATAATAATAATAATAAGTTTATTTAGCACCTTATTCAGATGCATGACAATAAACACAATTCTGAACAATGACCTCATGTTTAGGACCACCTGAACGCATACACACTAATCACAGTGTTTTGTTGTGGACTGGAATACAATACCAGTGCTGTCACCTGTTAGACACAACTGTCTTCTAAAGTACCAAATCACATCACCTGAAATTCAGTCATCAATGTAGATAAAATTATTAAACAATAAAGAATATTTATGGCTTCTTTTAAATAGTAACGTGTCATTTCTTTCTCCTTTAATAATATATAAAGCCGGTGAAATATTTCCACAAGGAAACCTCACAGGAATGTGTTTGGAAAAGCCTCTGGGTGCTGACCTTGGGTTAGCAGTCTGGGTAAACTGTCTCTCTAAACAAAAGACTTTTGTGTTAAAGAGACAGTTAATGACTAACGTTTGAAGAGACAACACCTGGGTATGTACATGAAGCTTTAATAAACTATTCATGTTCAAAG
Source organism: Silurus glanis (assembly GCA_014706435.1). Classification (NCBI taxonomy): domain Eukaryota; kingdom Metazoa; phylum Chordata; class Actinopteri; order Siluriformes; family Siluridae; genus Silurus; species Silurus glanis. The sequence continues at coordinate 60,697 of JAAIIK010000103.1, read as the reverse complement.
CAGTTTGTGTCTGTATTTAGTGTAACCCCTTAGTGTATATCTGTCTTTGTGAGAAATGCAGTGTGCAGGATGATCAGTAAATGTGGGCAGGATGATCAAGTCAAGTCAAGTCAAGTCAAGTCAAGTTTATTTCTATAGCGCTTTTCACAACAGACATTGTCTCAAAGCAGCTTTACAGAAATCATCAGTGAAGGTGAATGGTGTGTGTTTATCCCTGATGAGCAGCCGTGGCGACTGTGGTGAAGGAAAAACTCCCTTAGATGTTATGAGGAAGAAACCTTGAGAGGAACCAGACTCAAAAGGGGAACCCATCCTCATTTGGGTGACATCAAGAGTTTGATCATAAATCTTTCAACAATACAGAACACTGGAGAGTGAGAACTAACATGAGTACTGGAGTATAAGATTATAAGTAAATGTTCTTTCTACAGTCTTTGGTATAAAAGTAGGAGCTACTGAGCTCAACATTTGTGATCATCACAGATCCAGCAACAGCTTCTCCATGCCAGAGCCTTTAAACACTCCAGGAGGTCCAATGTCAAAACTCCACACATGTAGTGGGATCCAATTGGCACTGGTACGTCTCTAGATGGTTCGGGATGTTTGCGAGTTCGGCATCTACTTCTTCATAGGTCCATAATCTTCAAGAGGTGGGATGTGACTGGAGCTGGCCAAACCTCAGGAAGCCTCGGGATGGGGAGAGAAAGAGAAGCAGTGGAGAGGAATTAGCGTAGCTGCTGTTCATGATATTAACAGCACAAGTTGATAATGTGCATGTGATCAGATGTTCTGGAGCACAAGGTTATGATGTGATGTGTGTTATGTGTAGGCTTTGCTAAAAAGATACGTCTTTAATCTACACTTAAACTGGGAGAGTGTGTCTGAGCCCCGAACACTGTCAGGAAGACTATTCCAGAGTTTAGGAGCTAAATGTGAGAATGATCTACCACCTTTAGTGGACTTTGCTATTCTAGGAACTACTAGAAGCCCAGAGTTTTGAGATCTCAGGGAGCGTGACGGATTGTAGCATGTTAAAAGACTGGAGAGATACATGGAGATAAACCATTTAGTGCTTTATAAGTGAGAAGCAGTAGTTTGTAGTCTATTTGAAACTTAACAGGAAGCCAGTGTAGGGACGATAAGATTGGGGTTATGTGATCATATTTTCTTGACCTTGTAAGAACTCTTGCTGCCGCATTCTGAACTAACTGAAGCTTGTTTATTAATGATGCAGGACATCCACCTAGTAATGCATTACAGTAGTCTATTCTGGAGGTCATGAATGCATGGACGAGCTTCTCTGCATCGGATTCTCTGCATCGGATCAGTAAATGTGTGCAGGCTGATCAGTAATCTGATGTAAGGAATCTGTGCATTACTCAATGACTTTATTAAACACAAGATAATTGTATACAACATTACATTTATTGTTATCACTGGACTTGTTGACTGTTAGATTAAAGTGCAGTGTATCAAAAACACAAAACAGTCCAAGTATTGGGTATAAAGGAATATCTTATGTTTGCTAAGTAAACAGTCACAGAAATCGGTCCCTGGAACTCGAAAGTATTTTTGCTATCATGCGTGTGCCAGTCCCGGGATATTAGCTGTAATTTTTTGCTAATGGGACGACATTACCTTTCAATACTAAATAAAAGCAAATGCTCTGACTGCTTGTGTAAACTATGACTATGGAATATCTGACGCTGAGGCAAAGTGCTTACAGAACTTGTTGATAATGGGCACACGCTCACCTACATCTATATCATGACTCATCATACACACAGTAGTCTTGTATAGAAATATAAGGAAAGAGTGTTGAGTACGTAATAAAAAGCTCATCAATGTGGTCACACCTGTAATCAGGTAGATAAGAGAAACATTACTCCAAATTAGTCAGGACAGCAGATTTTGTTGATCACAAGAGATATTCATTTACTTTAGATAATTATTGTCACTTTGTGTAGTTTTTTGCAGTAACATATGAACCAGAGACTTTTGCACCACGGAGAGCATCAGGGCAGCAACGCCTAACCTTGCCATTGGTGTCCCTTTAACCTCTTAGAGGATGCTGCCCCCCCTTTGGGCTCTTGAGCTTCACATTGGTGGTCACTCCCATGAATGGAGAATATCTTTTTTTTTTTTGGCTTCCCAGGACACCCCGTATGGGATATTAGAGGAGTTGCTCTGTCAGGATTATGGACTGAGACTAAATTTCCCAGCAGCCACTGAACCCTTTACGCACAGGAGTCACGCAGCATTTATGTTTACAGATCACACGTTATCACACTACGAATCCAGACATTGATATTTTGTATGCATTTTAATAGCTTTTTATCAGTGCATGTGAAAAATGAAAATGACATCAAAGTTAGTAATAACTATAAGCAAAATGATCAAAAAGAATTGAGAAAAAATAAAACACTGATGATGTTCAAAATGTTTGGTTTAAGTGCAGTAGAGCCTGTTAACACGTAGAATGTCGTTGGGGCTCATCTCAGGGGCGCCTCCAACAGAAACATTATTGTCTGGTATGGGGATGATGGTCGGTTTGTTGTCGCTGGAAAAAGCACACCTGGACCAACAAAGTATAGATGCATTTATAATTGTGCACTTAAATATATAATAATAAAAAGAAATAAATTACCTTGAATAGTGCATGACAGAATTGTAGTCATATGGAGTGTTCAAATTGTTGGTGTCTTCTATATCAAAATTGTTCACTTTTTCTGTAAATATATGAATCACACAATTACACTTTTGACTGCATTATCGTCTTCTTTTGTGTGAGCAAGTTCATCAGAAAAGTTATAAATAATCTATATATATAAAGCTGAAATACCACTGACTGACTCACTCACTCATCACGAAATCTCAAAAACCACTGCACGGATTGCAATGAAATTTGGAACATACCTTCCTCTTGGGTCTTAGGTGCTCACTAAGAAAGGGTTTTGAAAAATCCGCCCTGGATCGCGGCTAACTCGCGAAAACGCGATTTCTCACGCATTGTAAACTCTTCGAAATAACAGTACGGATCCTAATGAAACTTACTACATTGTTTCTTATTAGATGTTAGATGCACGATAAAAATTATTTTCAAAGTAGTTTGCCCTGTATCGGTACTACAAAGGGGTAGTACGTCATTTGTTGACGTTACGTTCTGATCTCTGATCATCCAGTCCTGCTCAGTGCTTACTGCTTATTGCCATATTGCTTAGCGTTCTGCCTTCCGTAGCGAAGCACGGGTACTTTCAGCTAGTAACATTATAAAAATAACATGTAATTCTATCACACCATAAAGCATTGTGAATACCAGCAGTCGTGTTGAACCCAAGACTCAATATTTTTATATATAATATGCCTTAAGATAAAAATACCATACCATACCATACCATCTTCTCCCGCTTATCCGAGCCCGGGTCGCGGGGGCAGCAGTCTAAGCAAAGATGCCCAGACTTCCCTCTCCCTAGACACTTCTTCCAGCTCTTCCGGGGGGACACCAAGGCGTTCCCAGGCCAGCCGGGAGACATAGTCTCTCCAGCGTGTCCTAGGTCTTCCCCGGGGTCTCCTCCCAGTGGGACGCGCCCTGAACACCTTCCCAGGAAGGCGTCCAGGAGGCATCCGGAACAGATGCCCGAGCCACCTCAGCTGACCCCTCTCGATGTGGAGGAGCAGCGGCTCTACTCTGAGCTCCTCCCGAGTGACCGAGCTTCTCACCCTATCTCTAAGGGATCGCCCAGCTACCCTGCGGAGAAAGCTCATTTCGGCCGCCTGTATCCGGGATCTTGTCCTTTCGGTGATGACCCAGAGCTCATGACCATAGGTGAGAGTAGGAACGTAGATTGACCGGTAAATCGAGAGTTTCGCCTTGCGGCTCAGCTCTTTCTTCACCACGACAGACCGGTACATCGACCGCATTACTGCAGAAGCTGCACCGATCCGTCTGTCAATCTCCCGTTCCACCCTTCCCTCACTCGTGAACAAAACCCCAAGATAATTAAACTCCTCCACTTGCGGCAGGAACTCTCCACCAACCTGAAGTGGGCAAGCCACCCTTTTCCGACTGAGGACCATGGCCTCGGATTTGGAGGTGCTGATTCTCATCCCAGCCGCTTCACACTCGGCTGCAAACCGTCCCAGTGCGTGCTGAAGGTCCTGGTCTGATGAAGCCAACACGACAACATCATCTGCAAAGAGCAGAGACGAAATCGTGTTGTCACCAAACCGGACACCCTCCGGCCCCTGGCTGCGCCTAGAAATTCTGTCCATAAAAATTATGAACAGAACCGGTGACAAAGGGCAGCCCTGCCGGAGTCCAACATGCACCGGGAACAAGTCTGACTTACTGCCGGCAATGCGAACCAAGCTCCTGCTTCGGTCGTACAGGGACCGGACAGCCCTTAGTAAAGGGCCCCGGACCCCATACTCCCGGAGCACCCTCCACAGGCCGCCGCGAGGGACACAGTCGAATGCCTTTTCCAAATCCACAAAACACATGTGGACTGGTTGGGCAAACTCCCATGAACCCTCCAGCACCCTGTAGAGGGTATAGAGCTGGTCTAGTGTTCCACGGCCTGGACGAAAACCACACTGTTCCTCCTGAATCCGAGGTTCTACTATCGGCCGTATTCTCCTCTCCAGTACCCTGGCATAGACTTTCCCAGGTAGGCTGAGAAGTGTGATCCCCCTATAGTTGGAACACACCCTCCGGTCCCCCTTCTTAAAAAGAGGGACCACCACCCCGGTCTGCCATTCCAGAGGCACTGTCCCCGACCGCCACGCGATGCTGCAGAGGCGTGTCAGCCAAGACAGCCCCACAACATCCAGAGACTTGAGGTACTCAGGGCGGATCTCATCCACCCCCGGTGCCTTGCCACCGAGGAGTTTCTTTACTACCTCGGTGACTTCAGCTTGGGTGATGGACGAGTCCACCTCTGAGCCCTCAGCCTCTGCTTCCTCAATGGAAGACGTGACGGCGGGATTGAGGAGATCCTCGACGTATTCCTTCCACCGTCCAACGACATCCCCAGTTGAGGTCAACAGCTCCCCACCTCCACTGTAAACAGCATTGGTAGGGCACTGCTTCCCTCTCCTGAGGCGCCGGACGGTTTGCCAGAATCTCTTCGAGGCCAGCCGATAGTCCTTCTCCATGGCCTCACCGAACTCCTCCCAGGCTCGAGTTTTTGCCTCCACAACCACCCGGGCTGCAGTTCGCTTGGCCTGCCGGTACCGGTCAGCTGCCTCAGGAGTCCCACAAGCCAACCAGGCCCGATAGGACTCCTTCTTCAGCTTGACGGCATCCCTTACTTCCGGTTTCCACCACCGGGTTCGGGGATTGCCGCCTCGACAGGCACCGGAGACCTTACGGCCACAGCTCCGAGCGGCCGCTTCGACAATGGAGGTGGAGAACATGGTCCACTCGGACTCAATATCTCCGGCCTCCCTCGGGATCCGGTCAAAGCTCCGCCGGAGGTGGGAGTTGAAGATCTCTCTGACAGGAGACTCGGCCAAACGTTCCCAGCAGACCCTCACAGTACGCTTGGGTCTGCCGAGTCTGTCCAGCTTCCTTCCCCGCCATCGGATCCAACTCACCACCAGGTGGTGATCAGTTGACAGCTCCGCCCCTCTCTTTACCCGAGTGTCCAAGACATACGGCCGCAGGTCAGATGAAACGACCACAAAGTCGATCATCGACCTACGGCCTAGGGTGTCCTGGTGCCACGTGCACTGATGGACACCCTTATGCTTGAACATGGTGTTCGTTATGGACAAACTGTAACTAGCACAGAAGTCCAATAACTGAACACCGCTCGGGTTCAGATCAGGGGGGCCGTTCCTCCCAATCACGCCCCTCCAGGTGTCACTGTCGCTGCCCACGTGGGCATTGAAGTCTCCCAGTAGAACGACGGAGTCCCCAGTCGGAGCACTGTCCAGCACCCCTCCCAGAGACCCCAAGAAGGCCGGGTACTCTACACTGCCGTTTGGCCCGTAGGCACACACGACAGTGAGAGACCTATCCCCGACCCGTAGGCGCAGGGAAACGACCCTCTCATTCACCGGGGTAAACTCCAACACATGGTGGCTGAGCTGGGGGGCTATAAGCAAACCCACACCAGCCCGCCGCCTTTCACCATGGGCAACTCCAGAGTGGTGAAGAGTCCATCCTCTCTCGAGGAGTGTGGTTCCAGAGCCCAAGCCGTGCGTAGAGGTGATCCCGACTATCTCTAGTCGGAACCTCTCAACCTCACGCACAATCTCAGGCTCCTTCCCCGCCAGCGAGGTGACATTCCACGTCCCTAGAGCTAGCTTCCGTGTCCAGGGATCGGGTTGTCGAGGCCCCCGCCTTCGACTGCTGCCCGATCCTCTCAGCACCGGCCCCTTACGGTCCCTCCTGCAGGTGGTGAGCCCACTGGAAGGCGGCCCCACGTCGCTCCTTCGGGCTGAGCCCGGCCGGACCCCGTGGGGGAAGGCCCGGCCACCAGGCGCTCGCATACGAGCCCCAACCCCGGGCCTGGCTCCAGGGTGGGGCCCCGGCTGCGCCATACCGGGCGACGTCACGGTCCTTGGTCTGTTTTTTCTCATAAGGGGTTTTGAACCGCTCTTAGTCTGACCCATCGCCTAGGACCTGTTTGCCTTGGGAGACCCTACCAGGGGCATATAGCCCCGGACAACATAGCTCCTAGGGTCATTCGGGTACTCAAACCCCTCCACCACGTTAAGGTGGCAGTTCAAGGAGGGGATAAAAATAAATACAACAAATGAATTTCCTGCTTTGCTCACCAGGCTTGACATTTTGGAAAAGGATTTTGACGTGTTTGTCACGATCACTACGGCTCTGCTCATGCTTAAAGCCAAGAGCATGGAGAAGCTCATGTTGGACCGTGTGATAATGAATACAAGATTTTTTTTTTTTAGGGACAAAATCTGCTTTTCAGGCCTCCGACCCACTGAAGAGAAGCACCTGCACAGCAAAGAAAAAAATGCTCATAACAGCTTTTATTACATGAGGACAGGACGGAATAGAATAGAATTAGAATCAAGAATAGAATTGTAGGCATACCCACTTCCTGAGATTATATCAATGTATTGCTCCTCATTGGTACGAGGTATGAATCGGATACAGGTGGACTTTTGGAAAGAGTCCAGTCCACGCTGGATAACGCTTCTTTCAGAGGAAGCTGTCAGGAATAGAGAAACGTGTCAAAAGAAAGCCAATGGATTTCCGACACATCTTCCTTTAAATCCAGGTAAATGTGATACTCACAGTACTCATTGGAAATGACGTAAGGCACATAAACATTCCCATCTCGGCTCCTGGGCCACTTGCAGCCACGAGAAGTACATGGAGCTGCATTCTGGAGTCCAGTGTACACCATTATGTCACCATGCATGATGGTGAAATCACCATTTAACTTTCCTGTTCAGTAAAACATAACTTAGTGCAGGGGTCTCCAATCTTTTCCAGAAAGGGCCAGTGTGGGTGCAGGTTTTTATTCCAACCAAGCAAGTCCACACCCAATTCTACCTGTTCAAATCTAATGATCTTCCTTTTCAATGACTATCAGGTGTGACCATTGATTGGTTGGAATGAAAACCTGCACCCACACTGGCCCTTTCTGGAAAAGATTGGAGACCCCTGACTTAGTGTATGCATTTTTATTCATTTATCAGCTTGTTTATGTTTAATATAACCAAAAACCAGGGACATTAGATCTATTTAACATACAACTTCTAACTTGTAAGTGAACGCCAAAAAACCCCAAAAATAATACACATTTGTGTTAATTTCCTCCAATAAAATACTAATGTTGAATTCATAAGCGAAACATTTAGCATTGCTAAAACGGTACTGGGTTGTGGAGGTATGATAAGAGTTGATTTTTAAAAATAAAACAGTTCCTATTTATATTAATTCAAAACCAACAAATTATATATGGTTATAAAATAATATTAACAATATTTAACACCACAATCAGGAACCTTCATTTTTAGCAGGGCACATAAGGGCTTTTATTTACATTTATTATGCATATGCACAAATATATATGCTGAGTTACAATAAGTATGAATACATTCTAATGAGGTTTTGTGTTAAATCAGTTTCATGTGTTTCTCTTTCTTACCAACATTCTTGTTGGCTCTTTCGATTATGGCAGAAACGGAGTCGTACCGACAGGCATTGCTGTTAACTGAAATGGAATTAACATAAGTATTATTAAAAGTTAAAATCAGCAAAGATGAAACATTTTTGAAACAAAACAGATAAAATCATTAAAATTGTGAATCTTACCAATCTCCTCAGAGGTCACATTAACAAATGCCTATTTGTGAGATGACATTTTTATTAAGAACATATTTACATATTTATATACTTCATATTGGCATTTTTAGATTGTATTTTTTTATTACTCATAATGTATTTAATGTTAATATTTCTGTAACTCACCCTAATGGAACGACTCTGAACACTGATGCTGAGCAGGAGCAGGACGATGCCTTGTATCAGGTACATGATGAAAGTCTCAGTCAGTGTATCAGCACTGAGAGTGGAGAATGTGAGAATGAGTGGAGAATGTGCTGCAGAAGAACAGCTTAAATACTCTCATATCACTTCCCTTTCACAGAAAACAGCTTCTCTTTCTAGATAATCTTTCGCAAAGTCCAAAACATGTTTTTCTTGGTATTTAGGAAACCTTGAGAGGAACCAGACTCAAGAGGGAACCTCATCCTCATCTGGGTGACACCGAATGTCCATTTATTACAGATAAACGATGTTGAGGTGCAGTGATGGAGATCAGATGCAAACTGTAGTCCTGAGTCAGTGTAGCAGACTGTTGATATTAACTACAGTCCAAATCCTCAAAGCTCCTGTTCTTACTCCAGAATTTCATGGATCTCAAGGCCATCATCCCAAGAACATCATCCAGAGGTAGACCAGGACAAAGTGCAGATCCATGGAGAAGAGAGGAGCAGGAACAGTGATCACTGGAACCTCGAGGCATGTTTAACTCGAGAGAGAGAGAGAGAGAGAGAAGAGGGGTGACAGACAGAGAGAGAGAGAGAGAGAGAGAGAGAGAGAGAGAGAGAGAGA
>JAAIIK010000103.1:26369-37118 GCA_014706435.1 Silurus glanis | reverse complement strand
TCTCTCTCTCTCTCTCTCTCTCTCTCTCTCTCTCTCTCTCTCTCGCTTACCAGCATTCTTGTTGGCTCTTTCAATTATGGCAGAAATTGAGTAATAATCGTGGTCGATGCTGTTATCTGAAATGGAATTAACAATATTAAAACATTAAAAGATAGCATTGATGTAAAATCTCTAACAGTAACAGATAAATTCATCATTCAGTTCAGTTAATTAAAATGTTACTTGTATCGCACTTTTAACATTGGAAATGATCCCAAAGCATGTTTTACAGAAATAAAAAAAAAAATTACAAATGTAAATTTTAAAATAATAAATAAATCCATACAAGTTTCTCTCTAATGAGCTAGCCAGGAGACAAAGGAAAAATGCTCTGAGATGATGTGAGGAAGAAACCTTAAGAGAAACCAGGATTGCAAAGAAACCCATGTTGACACTGAATGCTGGTTATTATAGTTCTATCATTGTTGAGGTTATCAGCCCTTCACTGATGGAACCTTAAAGTCAAAATCTGTTCATGGTAAATGTAGTCCAAATTCATTTTTGTGGTTCTTAAGTTCAACCCTGTTCATTAACTTAAAGGATTTTTAGACTATTCATGTGGAACCATGCTCGGCCTCATCCTCAGCTACAGCATATGGCTTACAATTGAAAAAAGTTAAGAATTAAAAGTGTGACTCTTACCAATCTCCTCAGAGGTCCCATTAACGAATGCCTGGTGATAAATGTTGTCTGTGAGCTGACATTTTTATTAAGTACATATTTATATACTTCATATAGACCTCTGTTTAGAATTTCTCTAAATTACACATATTGTATTTCATGTTGTTAATATTTCTGTAACTCACCCTAATGGAACGACTCTGAACACTGATGCTGAGCAGGAGCAGGACGATGCCTTGTATCAGGTACATGATGAAAGTCTCAGTCAGTGTATCAGCACTGAGAGTGGAGAATGTGGAGTAGAAGAACAGCTTAAATACTCTCATACGTGTTTATCACTTCCCTTTCGCAGAAAGCAGCTTCTCTTTCTAAAAAAAAGTCTTTCGCAAATGTTTTTTTCTTATTCCATATGCAGCACCTTTTTTTTTCAGTACTTTTGAAGCTTCTTTCGAACATCATGTTTGGATTCACAATTATAGAAATGTCTGTTAGACACGTACATATATGCACAAATATTTCAAAATATTACAAAAATGGCTGTTTTTATATGTAACATATAATTTCCCAAATACACACACACACACACACACACACACACACACACACACACACACACACACACACACACACACACACACACACACACACACATACATACACACATATATATATATATGCAGAGAACAGAGTCTTGAGCCACTTATCACAATTCTACAAAGCATTGTGAAGGAACGTATGAGTTTTTGTTTTTCAGTGTCTGAGTAAATCATTTGACCAGCCCATTCGTCTGTACATTGTCTTTAACCATTACATGACAATACGCCTAACTATCAATCTGTATTTCTCACCTTAACACATTCAAATGTAATAAAAGTAACTAATGTTCATGGTCTCTTTCAAGATCCAGACTCAGGATCCAGAGAGACATGGCTTTCGGATATCACAATGAATAATCCATAAACTAATACAAAGCGATCTTCTGCTTACGTGCATCATTCTGACGGCTTGATAAATTCCATGCTGAATCTTTTGAAGGGGACTTTAATTAAGGTTACAGTGTGCAATGGTATAATACACATGTTCATTAGCCATTAGCTATATAATGTTAAAGGAATAATGGTATGATTTCCACTACTTAGATAACTTGCTACATTTTTCAGATTTTTCAATACACAGTATGTTAAAAGCACTATATACAGCGGGTAAAATAAGTATTGAACATGTCACTATTTCTCTCACTAAGTTTATTTCTCTACCTTGTCTGCATTAGTCTGTTTACTCTTTACCTGAACTTTGCCTGTTTGTAAACCCGATGCTGATTTTGATTTTAATTTGTTTATGTGTCTGATATTAAAAGCTGCACCTGCACCCATCTTCACCTTCTTCACATCAGAGCTTCCAACCTTGTTGTAACAGTTTGGGCATGAAACATGTATCAGTATGTTATTCATCTGCCCACATACTTTTCACAGTATTTAGTGGAAATTACTGCATTAACACCGACTCAAAACACCAAAAACTAAGAAAGATGCAGCTCAGCACCTGGTATCAAAACATGAATTCAGACACTGATATTTTATATGCATTCTTTTTATTGTTTTTGAAAATTGCATGTGGAAAATAAATTCCAGAAAAGCAGAAACGAAAAAGCATCAAAAGTACAAATAATCCTGAATTTGAGAGAAATTATTGTACTTTTATTAGATTTAAACTGCAGGCGGTTTATGAAAGCATGTGAAACACACTGATGATGTTCAGAGTGCTGCATTTAACTGCAGTAGAGCCTGTTAACACGTAGAATGTCATAAAAGCTCATCTTTTTGGCACGTCCGATCGGAACGTTATTGTTTGGTATGGGGATGATGGTCGGCTTGTCGTTCTTGGTGAAAGCAAACCTGAAACAATAAAGTGTGTTTGCAATTATGAATATAATTGTGCTTTTAATTGTAATTTTAAAAGAAAATAATATATATTTTACCTATTATAGTGCATGACAGAATTGTAGTCATATGGAGTGTTCAAATTGTTGGTGCGTCTAATATCAAAATTGTGTATTTTATCTGTGAATATATAAAATCACATAATTACAATATCATCTGCTTTTTCTTGTCAGAACAAAACTATTCAGGAATAAAAGAAATAAATGCATAAATAAGAGCCCAGATTTCTCTGTTATTTTATTGTACCATTTCAACATGGTCCTCAGTCAAGATTTAGGTGTATTTTAAGTTTTGAACCAGATTTCTAGGTTTCCTTTTATGTAGGATTTGCTTTAGGATCTCTCAATAAAGAAGAATGATCAGAAAGTACAACATTTAATGTAAATGAAACATTAAAGAATCAGATCCTAATGGAATGTATTAAAATCTATTTGAGAGCTTTTTAAATCCACATGAACAAGTGATTTTAAACACTGCACATTTTCCCCAAACTGAAACAGGTGATTTTACACCTCAGTTTACTGAGAAACAAAAAGTTTTGAGTTCACAGATGCCGTGAACACAACATTAACGGTCTCAGCATTGTGCCAACTTAAACCAATATTTTACTTTAACTGAATTTAAATTAAACTGTTATAGCCAATAATATAAATTAATAAGTAGAACTTTATTAATAAGAATTTAAGAAGTGAAATTCCTGCTCTGCTCACCTTTGATAACATTTTTGAAAATAATTCTGACGTGTTTGTTACGGTCACAGCGGCTCTGCTCATGATGAAATCCCAGAGCGTGAAGAAGTTCATGTTGGATAACTTTGTGGTAAACACAGCCGGGACGCTCTAGAGACAAAACCTGCTTTCCTCCAACGCGTCCAATAGAAGAGTAGCACCTGTACACAAAAATACATTCTCAAGACTGCTTTCATTACATGAGAACTGAATTGGAGGTAAAACTGTTTGTCAAAATAGTCATCAATAACAGGATTAGTGACATACCCTTTGTCTGAGATTATATGAATGTAATTTACTTCATTGGTGCGACATCTGAATCGGATACAGGTCGACTTTTGGAAGGAGTTCAGTGCACGCTGGATAACACATCTTTCAGAGGGTGCTGTCAGAAAGAGAGAAGATTGTTAAAGGTAAATAATGAATCTCAGACACATTAAAACCAGTTAAAAAATAGAATTATACTCACAGTACTGACTGGAAATGACATAAGGCACATAAACTTTATTATTCTTTTTCCTGGGCCACCTGCACTTTTTAGAAGTACATGGAGCTGCATTCTGGAGTCCAGTGAACACCGCTATGTCACCTTCTATAATGGTGAAATTACCGTCTGGCTTTCCTGTTCAGTAAAACACAATTGTGGATTTCATTTTATTTTCATTCATGTATCAGTTTATTCATGTTTATTTTCTGTTCCAAAACCACTGACACTCGATTTAGTGAAAATGTTTGTTAGTACATGACTACATTATGATGTTGTTTGGTATTTAAATAAATGTGTTCTCTCTCTCTCTCTCTCTCTCTCTCTCTCTCTCTCTCTCACTCTCTCTTTCTCTCTCTCTTTCTCTTACCAGCATTCTTGTTGGCTCTTTCAATTATGGCAGAAACTGAGTAATAATCGCTGTCAATACTGTTATCTGAAATGGAATTAATAATATTAGTAAAATGTAATATGAGTATAGACGTACATTTTCTAAATGGTGAAGATAAATTATCTATAAGTGTAAATCTTACCATTTTCCTCAGAGGTCGCATTACAGAATGCCTATTTATAATATAAAATAATAACATATATTAGTAATAATATATATATAATATAATAGTATATATTATATACTTCATATCAGCTTTTTAGATTTTGTCTAAATTACTCATAATATCTTTAATGTTGTTAATATTTCTGTAACTCACCCTAATGGAATGACTCTGAACACTGATGCTGAGCAGGAGCAGGACGATGCCTTGTATCAGGTACATGATGAAAGTCTCAGTCAGTGTATCAGCACTGAGAGTGGAGAATGTGCTGCAGAAGAACAGCTTAAATACTCTCATATCACTTCCCTTTCTAAGAAATCAGCTTCTTAGAAAGAAGAATCTTGTGCAAATGTACAAAAAGTGTTTTTCTTGGTATTTAGTTTTGTTTTTTATGATTTAGTTATGATTCATGTTTTGAATCGGTTTGTCACTGTTAAACTGCCACAACTGCATCTGCAACTTTGATGCCAAAGTTAACCTTCTCATCGGGTCCTTGCTGCTCGATTCCAACTTTCCCTGACACCAGTCATGCCCAATCCTGTGATGCCTATGGAGGAGACATCTGCAGGTGATCAAAAGTATTTATGCTGCAATGCATTTTGTTCTTTACTTAACATGATGGAATTTCTGATGTTTGCAAAATTTCCCATTTTACAGGCTTCCTCCATGGCAAGGTAGTGTCCTGGGCCATCATGGTTTTGGGGTTTGATTATTCTCCAAAAAGAAAGGACGTGGGAGAGAAGCTACTACAATCATGGTAGTAGTAGTGATTCAAGCCACATTGAAAACCCTATTCCAGGTGCAAGTGAGTATCCAGAGCCAATGCAGATTGTGTACAAATGTGTCAGTGAGAAGACATGAAGAAGTGTCCATCTGCAATGGACAATATGCTACTGTGATCACTATGGGAACACTACTTCATCCAGCAGAGCAACAGCAACTTCAATGATGCTCACTACTGCTGATTCAATACTATATTTTGTCACAAACATTCACAGGGCCAACAAACATTATGGTATGTTGCTTTTGCATATTTTCTATTCTTATAGCTGATTTCACTTTCGAGCAGGAGGAAAGATCTGGAATGAATGGCAACCCCCAGCGCGGAGTTTGCAATGCGGGTCGCAGAAAGCACTGGTCAAGCTTGCTGGACGGTGTGAGCTTTCTGCTGATCGGCCGGCCAGTCTATATCTAGCTTGGCTTTGGCCCGAGGCACCACCTTCAGTAGCTCCTTGTAACAGACGTGTTTGCAGAACATGCCTCTTTCAAACCAACTACCTGCATGTCTTCCCTGACCACATCCATAAACCTCCTCCTTGGTCTTCCTCTTTTCCTCCTTCCTGGTGACTCCATCCTCAGCATTGTCCTACTGATATACTATATTCTCCATCAACATTCTCAAAGCAAATAATGCGTCCGTAGTGCTCTTCCTCGCCATGAAACCATACTGTTGCTCACAGATGGTCAGCCCTTCTCTCAGCCTGGCTTCCACTACTCTTTCCCATAACTTTATAGTGTGACTGATTAACTTTATTCCCCTGTAGTTACTGCAGGTCTGCACATCTCCCTTATTCTTAAAGATGGGTACCAGCACACTCCTTCTCCATTCCTCAGGCATCCTCTCACCTTCCAAAATCCTGTTAAACAATCTGGTTAGAAACTCCACTCCCATCTCTCCTAAACATCTCCATGATTCTACTGGTATGTCATCTGGTCCAACCGACTTTCCACTCTTCATCCTCTTAATAGCTGATCTCACTTCTTTCTTTCTCCCTTCCACCTTCTCAACACACCTGTGTGCACCTTCCTCCACTCTTATACGTCACCCTATGATCCTCCTTCTTCTTAAAATAAGTATTTATCAATGCCTTTCCAACCTTTTAGCAAAATCTACCACCATCTGCCCTTCCACATTCCTCTCCTTAAAACCATACCTACCATCACCTCCTCATCACCTCTGTTCCCTTCACCTACATGCCCATTAAAGTCTGCCCCAATCACCAATCGTTCATTCCTAGGTACACCTTCTACCACTTCATCTAATTCACTCCAGAATCTTTCCTTCTCCTCCATCTCACAGCCCGCTTGTGGAGCATAAACACTGATGACATTTATCATCATCCCTTCAACTTCCAGCTTCACGTTCAGAAACTCTCTTCACCTTCACTACACTCTTACTGTACTCTTCCTTCAGAATCACCCCTACACCAATTTTCTTTCCATCCACAACATGATAGAACAGTTTAAACACCTACAATGTTCCTGGTCTTACTCCCTTTCCACTTGGTCTCCTGAACACACAACCAGTGTTGGGGGTAACGCGTTACAAGTAACGTGCGTTACGTAATAATATTACTTTTCTGGAGTAACGAGTAAAGTAGCGCATTACTTTATAAATGTACACACTAATATCTGAGTTACTTTTTTAAAAAAGTAATGCGAGTTACTTTTCAGTTCAATTATTTTGCATAAAAAAATAAATACTGAATTAAAATGAACGTAGTCACGTAGAATCGCGCACTCATACGTGCGAGCAGCGGGAACAGAAGCTGGTCAGAAGCGGAGATGGCAGGCCAGAGCTTTACATTACTGTGATGGAAGTGTTCTTATTATTTTGAAATAGTCGAGGAAAAGGAGAAAGGAATAATGGTTAAGTGTAGATTATGTGTTGGTGAAAAGCTCTTGTCAACTGCAAAAAATACCACTTCAAAAAAAAAAAACATCTGCATGCAAAGCACAGCACTACAGATGTGTGCGTGTGTGTGTGTGCGTGTGCGTGTGCGTGTGCGTGTGTGTGTGTGTGTGTATAATGTTGAATATATGTAAAATTATGCAATGTTGCATATATGGAAATGGAGACAGAAATATAGAAAACTTTTGCCTACTTTCCACCACTGCAGATCTATAGACTGTTTAGAATAAAAGTTTTCCGTGGGAGACACATGTACGATGCCATCGCAGCAGAGAGAGAGAGAGCAAATTCACTCATTTGCTGTGAACTCAAAAGCAGTGTACAGAAGTACGACTGGAAAGTGTTCAGCCTTGTGGTCAAAAGTTAGTCGATCATCTTATTGTTCTCTAAGAAGTTATTAAACATTTTAAGTGTTTAAGACATGTCTTTTGCTCTAATATAACTTATTTCTTAATGGTAATTATCTATATTACACCTGTTACACCTGTAAGGTGTGAAAGAGATACAAGTAACGCAAAAGTAACGCAAAAGTAATATAACGCATTACTTTCCATAAAAAGTAACTAAGTAACGTAATTAGTTACTTTTTTGGGGAGAAACTCAATATTGTAATGCATTACTTTTAAAAGTAACGTTGCCCAACACTGCACACAACATATCTACCTTTCTCCTCTCCATCATATCAGCTCCCTCTCTCCCTTTACCAGTCATAGTACCAACATTTAAAGTACCAACCCGAACCTCCACTCTCCTCCACTTCTCCTTTCCCTGCTGTCTCTGTAGACGTCTTACAATAGTGGCCTGTGGCGGTCGTTGGTAACCCGTCCTATATTTGGTAACCCGGGCCATATTTTCTCGACCTTGTGAGAACTCTGGCTGCTGCGTTTTGGACAAACTGTAGCTTGTTTATTAATGAAGCAGGACATCCACCTAGTAATGCATTACAATAGTCCAGTCTGGAGGTCATGAATGCATGGATAAGCTTCTAAATGCAGGTTGAAATGCTGGAGCTTCTGTTTACTGCTTTTTGGGCCGATGAGCAAAATCTCTGTCTTATCAGAATTAAATAATAGAAAGTTATGAGTCATCCAGTCTTTTAATTCTTTAACACACTCAGTTATCCAAGCTAATTGAGTGTATCATCTGGTTTTGATAAAAGTGGAAGCTGATCCCATGCCTTCTAATAATATTTCCTAAGGGAAGCATGTATATTGTGAAAAGCAGGGGTCCTAGAACTGAACCTTGTGGCACCCCCTAATTTACTTGCAGTAACCTGGATAGTTCTCCATTTAAGTCTACAAAATGGTAACGATCAGACAGGTAGGATTTAAACCAGCTTAATGCCTGTCCCTGAATGCCAATGTAATTCTGTAAGCGATCCAGAAGAAGATCATGATCTATAGTGTTGAATGCAGCACTAAGATCTAGCAAAACTAACAGCGAGATGTAACCTTGGTCTGAAGCTAAAAACGGGTCATTAGTGATTTTAACTAGAGCAGTTTCTGTGCTGTGATGGGGCAGTAGTGGCAGAATGGCTTGAGGCAACCAACTGGATGTAACTGCAATGCTTCCTAAGCTATGCAAAATGTTACTGCTGATCATCTGTGACTACAGCCATGTTGCACTAATCATCCCCTCCTTTATTCCTTCTATTTTTTTACCCATCTTACTCTTTCATTGTGAAGGTCTATGCCTCAGACTCAATGCCTGACCTCTGCTTAATGAAACTATCAAGTTTGCCCTAGAGCATATGTGTCAAACAACAATATGTCAAACAAAACACATCCTGCCTGGCGTACAATTATATCCAGCCTGCAAGATCATTTTATATATCTTTTTTTTTTAATGGCCTGGCGATATGGACCTCATACCGGGTTTATCTACTGTTATTTATTGTAAATAGGCCACTTATGCACTTCTGGTTAGATGCTAACTGCATTTCATTGACTCTGTACATGTAACTTGCACAATGACAATAAAGTCGAATCTAATCTGATTTAATCTAATATGAAGCGCCGATAACACACAAACTACAAATCCTCAAACATAAACAAACTTGTTGCCAAGAAAAGATGCCAAGCATCCAGCTATAGATTTTCAAAGAATTCACAGGATTTGGTGTAATACCTTAATAAAATGTCCTCAAATGTGTTACAAAATTGTATTAAGAAACATTCGCTGTGGTGAAACTGATGTACTTACAGTATGTGTTCATCTTTGCCTGTAAGTGCTTCCTTTTACTTATCTACTGTAATATTGTGGTTTACTTCTCTGCAGACTTTCATTTGTGACACTGGGGTTGAGAAACCCTGCTCTTCAGCTAACACTTTCTGAGAAAATCTGACATTAAAATTCAGTTGCTGAATTCTGATCAAGGTGAATAATGAAAACTATACTCAAACATTATACAGTAAAATTATACTGAACTTCAGCATATAAAACACTTGTATGCACCAGATCTAAAATCTTCTTCACTCAGTGTTCCTCAAATCCTGAGTACATTTTATTAATTCAAATGTAATTACAATTCAATTGAGAATATTTAAAAAAAGGTTCATGGAAATCCAGAATAAAGATTTCACCAAGAGGAAAAATACAGCAGATAACTGACTTTTACAAAAAATATTTAGTTATTGGGAACTGTTGTGCGCATTCAAAGCAAAAAAATGATTCTTGAACAAAAAGTTCAAAGAGAGGTCAATGAGAATCTATCGTGTAACAGGAACTGAAAAACATCAATAGAGTTTTCAGCCCACACCTTGAAATGTACACTGAAAATAGTTGGACAGATCTGACCATATACCATGCAGCTGTGATGGAAAGCTTTCTTTATATTACCCCATCATGCGCATCTGAGGATATAATGAATTCCAGCTATGTCTGTATTAGTATAAGGTGGTAGCTCGGTGGTTAAGAAACTGGACTTTGGATCGGAAGATCACAAGTTCACTGCCACTGCTGTACCCTTGAGCAAGTCCCTTAACCTCATCTGCTTTAAAGTCACTTTGGATAAAGGCATCTTCTAAATACCATAAATGTCAATGTAAATGTATTTTCACCGCACAAATGCTGCCTGGAAATAGAGATAAACGCTTTTAAAGATCAGAGTTCAGAGTATGCATGATCCTTCTCATACTTAATGACTATCTGTACTTCTGAAAACAACATTCCTGTTTTAATGTTGGATAATATAACAGCAAACTCATTATTATTAGGAAGCCAAGCACTGAAGCTGTGTAGGTACCCTACTGTTATTCTTATTCTACTTATTATTTCTTCTTGTTTCTTCTTGCTAGAGTATTAATGGCAACCATAAAACTGTCTGGTAAAATGTGACTTGTCCAAACATAACTAATTTGATACATAAAAGCTGATCAATAGTATTTTGAATAATCTAAAATAGTAAAAAAATAGCCTATAACAGCAAAGCTGCCAAACAGTAAAAGAGGCAGTATCTCAGCATCTGTTAAGTGCACTGACACACGCCACCTACTGGTCAAAGAATCTGAGAATGGCTTTTTATTTTTTCATTAATGAGTACATTACTACAATAATAAACATCCTAGACAGAAATACACAGACATTTAGACTTACCAACAGACAGAGGATAGATAGATAGATAGATAGATAGATAGATAGATAGATAGATAGATAGATAGATAGATAGATAGATAGATAGATAGATAGATAG
>JAAIIK010000103.1:0-10270 GCA_014706435.1 Silurus glanis | reverse complement strand
ATCAGAAGCCAAGATATGATGGTTTATGTGCCTTATGTCATTTCCAGTCAGTACTGTGAGTATAATATTTTATCTGGCTTCAAAGGAATATTTGTCAGAGCTTCATTATTTACCTTTAACAAGCTTCTCTTTCTGGCAGCACCACCTGAAATAGCTGTTATCCAGCGTGCAATGGACTCCTTCCAAAAGTCGACCTGTATCCGATTTGTACCTCACAGAAAGGAAGTAAATTACATTAATATAATCTCAGACAAAGGGTATGTCACGAATCCTATTATTGTTGACTATTTTGACAAACAGTTGTTTCCATCCAGTTCTCATGGAATGAAAGCAGTCTTGAGAATGTATTTGTGCTGTACAGGTGCTACTCTTATGTTGGACGCATTAATGGAAAGCAGGTTTTGTCCCTAAACCGCAACGGCTGTGTTTACCACAAAGTTATCCAACATGAGCTTCTTCACGCTCTGGGATTTCATCATGAGCAGTGCCGTAGTGACCGTGACAAACACGTCAAAATCCTTTTTCAAAATATCAGGAACGGTGAGCAGGGAATCAATTTTGTTTCTTATTTCGAACTAATAAAGTTTATTCATTTTAATTAATGACCATAACATTGTTCATGGCATCTGGGAACTCAAAAGATTCTGTTCCTCCATGAAATGTAAATGTTTAGTGATGAATCTAGAAATCCAGTTTATTTCTAAAATGTTTGTTCTGACAGTAAAAAGCAGTTAATGATCTAATTATGTGATTCATATATTCACAGATCTATTAAACAATTTTGTGAAAGTAGCCACCAACAATTTGAACACTCCATATGACTACAATTCCATCATGCACTATTCGAGGTAAAATATCATTTTCTTTCTTATTTAAATTACGGCACGATTATAACTGAAATCACACTTTATTGTTCTAGGTATGCTTTCTCCAAGAACAGCTATCCGACCATCCTCCCTACACCAGACAAGTATGTTTCCATCGGACGTGCCACTGAGATGAGCCGCAACGACATTCTGCGTGTTAACAGGCTCTACTGCAGTTAAACACCATCAGTGTGTTCCGAATGCTTTCACAAATGTTCTGCTTTCCGTTGTCACATTTTAAATATATTATTTTCTCAAATCTGGATTTATTTTGCTTCTAATTTTGATGCTATTTAGATCTGCTTTTTTGGGGAGGCACTGGATTACTGATCAAAAGGTCAGTGGTTCAAACCCCATTATCATCAAGCTGCAAGTGTTAGAGCTCTTATTTCTGATGAATTGCTTTAGGAGCACTGTAACATGACTGACGGTGCCCCCAGATTCCTAACATCACTGGGATATGCAAAGATTTTCACTGTGTTATCTGTAATTTACATGTGACAAGGAATTTATTTTTTTACATGCAATTTCAAAACAATAAAAAAAAAATGCATACAAACATTAGTGTATGAATTCATATTTTGATAACAGGTGGTGGGCTGCATCTTTCTTCTATCTTCTATCACATTATATTATCTCTCACACCCATATGTGGTTCTTCCCCAAACTGTTGCAATAAGGTTGGAAGCGCTGATAATAGCATGCATTTATTTACATATACTAATTGTGTGAAAGCTGAGATCAGCTATTATGCAGAAAAGTTAAGGGCCTTGCTCAAGGGCCCCACACGTGCAGCTAGGATAGCTATGGTTTTAATCTTTAATCTTCAGACTAGTAACCAAGAGCCTAACCATTATTCCAACATAGCTTTTATTGTAAAATGAGCTAAAGATTTGTGAGTTTGAGCACAGAATTGGATGAGCACTTTGGGGAGTGTAGTCCAGGGTGGCCATGTTTGTAGTTTGCAGTGTTTGCTGGGAACTAAAGTTTGTGGATTGAAATGGCCTGAAAGAAACACACAATTTTCTAGAATGTCTTTTTCTTTCTTTTCAGACCTAAACATGTGGCATGTGGTCTAGCATCGTCTCTGGATTCTCATCTGTGTTTTATTATGATCAGTTTACCTTTGACCTTGTTTTTGTGCTTTCAGGAACACACACAGCCTGTGTGCTTAGACCTCACAAAACAAAAGCTACTTCATTGTTTTTGGTGTTAATTTTATCATAAGCTGACTGAGAATGTGATCAAAATAAAGAGCTTGCTCTACCTGTCTCTCAGTTTTTCTTCATAGTCTCGCATGCCAGTGTTCTAGGGTACCAAAACTAACTCTAGTGCTGAAATCTAAAATAACCATGGAAATGGAAGCCTGCCAAACCATTCATTCTGCACATCAAGCATTAGCAGAGTTTTAAAACTGTCATGCAGCAGAATCTGAGAGCCAGTAGGTTCTCCAGGGGCCACTGCACCCCACCACATCTCCAGCTGTGTCTCTTGTCCATGTGCCACATGTGACACTCACAGTGTGAACTATTTACAATGCGGGCATTTTCAGTTTCTTACACTCGCAGTGGTTGGTTGCCCTTTGTACTACTTTCAGCAGATGATTTTCTGTAACTGGTGATTAATGGCAGAGGAGACGGACATGCAGATCAACCTGGCTATACTGCAGCAATACTATATTGCTATACAGGAGGTTTAGATTAGGTCCAGTGCCACCTGGCTTCCTCTATTTAATTTTATCTGAAGCCTTCTACACCTATATCTGCCTATATGGTATATATATATATATATATATATATATATATATATATATATATATATCTATATATATATATAGTGCTTTTCAATACTGTATATTGAAAAATAGCAGTTATGTTAGTAGTGGAAATTATACCATTATTCCTTTAACAATTGATAGCTATGGCTAATACTGACCATGTTTTCTGTTCCATTGCACACTGTGTCCTTTATTAAAGTCCCTTTTAAAAGAAGCAGGGACCTTGTCAAGCCATTAGTAAACAGATTACTTGGAATTACTTTATGGATTGTGCAATGTGATAGAAAGGAAGCCATACCACTTTGCAAGATCTCCACTCAGTGTGTGGCAGAGGCGTTCTTCTCTGTTATCTTCTAAATAGTTTATCTAAAAGAGACCCTGAAGATTTATCACTTTTAATACATTTTACTGTTTTAAGGCGAGAAACACAAAAACGTTAGATAGTGTTTCTGTCACATCAAGAACAATGTACAGACAAATGGGCTGGTAATTTAATCAAAAACCATGATTTTTTTATTTAATCAATAAACATGCCAGAAAACATGATTTATAAATTCCTTCATCTAATATATAACTGCCTATTTTTCCAATCTGTTTGAGTTGTGCCAGTTTGGTGCCCTTCTGTTTGGGATGTTTAGAACTCTAGCAATGTTTTACCATTTGTTCCACAGAATCAACTTCGCACAAAACGCATATTCCTCTGCCTATTTGGATGATATAATCATTTAAAGTAATGATTTGCAGTGGGTTTTTAAAGCAGCTCTCCTGAGATCCTGGATGTTTATGGCCAGAAGTACAGCATCATTTAGTAGGCAGGCCTCACACTCCAATACTTCCTGCTGGTGCAGAAGGAGGTGGCAGATTTCCGCAGAGGATCAGCAGAGGAAGTCAGCTGCCAGGTGGCTTAGATAAAGTTTGGTGTTCCATAAAGTATTTTTTAGGCCCAGTGCATTTTTTAATCATATGCTGCCTCTGGGTTAAATTATTAATATTATTTTATATTCACTAAATAATCTCTTCTCAGGTCATGTTCTTAAAAAGGAAGAAAGAAATCTAAGCACAGAGACGGACTTAAACCAAAGTTTCAGTTCCATTATTTTTTATTATTTTATCCAAAACACAAAAAAAATAGAAGCACAATATTTGGAGAAAATCAAAAAGGGAAACAAAGCAAATCAAAGCAAACAAAACCAAAATCTTACAAAAGGCAACTCAACATGTTTTAAAGGGATCATATGAAGCTGTCTGTTAGAGGGCGCTAACAGATTGTCTTACTTTTAGAGCGCTAAACATAAAAGGCATTAGAGCATGTGAGAGGGCAGCGCTAACTCTTAGAGAACTCATGGGCAGTTAAGTGTTGCGTTTGTTTATTTGGTTTGGTGGATTTGTCCGTGCAGCAAATAGTGAGTATTTACATGTACATGCACTACATACATTTTCTGTGAAGAAACGAGTGATTTGTAGAATAATCACGTTCAGAGATGGGAAGTGTAATGTTAGGGAGGAAAATAAAAGAGGCAATAGAAGTGTTCTCCGCTTCTGAGCCTTTATTAACAACCACTCAGCAAAGTGCAAACTCTCACTCTGATCAATTTCCCCAAATCACCTTCTGACCCTGAATTCCACATATTAGCTGAGCATGTCATAACAGGTAGGAGCTACTCAATATATTTGTCAGGAAGTGGCAGGACACGACAGGATAGGGCAAAGACAAAACAAAGTCCAAAAAAACAACAGTCCAGGTTCTTAACTCAGGCGAACAGGGCAATGCAGGGAAGACAAAACCAAATCCAAAAAAACAGTCCAAAAAAGCAAAGAGCTGGCAACCAGAACAATGAAGGGCAGAGCAGAAACACAAACAAGAAACCAGTCCAGAGTTCAAAACCAAAGATCAGGGACAGGATCAGGATCAGGATCAGTGTACAGAGTACAGGTACAGAGTACAGGTACAGGTACAAAATACAAAGCTGGCAGGGTGGCAAGAGTATTCTCAGGAACTTTGAAAGTCTTGGGTGTAACAACAGTAACAACATTTTTAGGTTGCTCTGGAACATCATGCTCTTTGGTTTGACTTTGAAAATTTTGTTGGTGTTCGGCTTGTGTTTGTTCTTGATCCACACTCCTCTGTTCGTGTAATACATGCGAGTTGAAGAAATGTTGATATTTTTTGTTTCTTCTCATGTTTCCATTTTCTGTGTGAATTATGTAAGATCTCAGAGTAGTGTGTTTATTAACAACTGTGGCAGTCTTGTTCCAGCCTTTCTCACTGTCTATCTTGACTGCAACATGATCTCCAGGTTTGAGTTAAGGCATTAAACGACAACTATAGAGTCTATTATAATACATCTTATTGTTGGATTTTTCGCCCTCACCTTTGAGAAATCAGGCCACTCAGGCATCAGTTTCTTTTCTAAGACAGGAACCGGCATCCTCAGCTGGCGTCCAAGCATCAACTGTGCAGGACTGTATCCTGTCGCTTGGAAAGGTGTAACTCTGTATGTGAGAAGAGCTAGAAAAGGATCCTCTTGCTAGAGAATGTGTTTTGTGGTTCACACTGCTTTTTAAGCCTCTCCATTGGATTGTGAATAATGTGGGCTTGTGGTCATGTAACAAAACTCGTATACCTTTGCATAATCCTGAAACTGTTGAACACGGAACCGTGGACCATTGCCAGTAACAAGGGTATCAGGACAACCCTAACTGGCAAACATCTTGCTCAACCTCAATGTCACAGTCTTTCTTGACATGTCTGGAAGATAAGCAATGTTGATAAATCTAGAAAAATAGTCGACCACTACAAGATAATCTCTTTTGTCGACCTCGCAATTATCAGCCACAACTCTCAACCAAGGTGCATCTGGTAATGGAGTAGTCATTAGAGGTTCTTGATGTTGTTCAGACTTAATGGTTTGACAATATGAAAAATGTTCTCCTTGCTAATGCCAGGCTAACAAACACTTTGTTCTGCACGCTCTCTGCACTTGACAATCCCCATGTGACCTTCATGAATTTTCTTCTGACCTCCACTCTCATGCTGCTTGGAATAATGAACATGTCACTATAGGTTAGAAGATTATGACTTACAAACAACATATCTCATACAGCATTGTAAGGCTTGACGCACTCTGCCAATTGTGAAGGATACTTTGGCCATTCCTGTTTCACGTATCTCATCACCTGCAATTCAGGATCAACCTTTGTGCTTTCTATAGCATCGCTCAGTCATGATCGTGACATTGGCCAGGCCGTTTTGGTGGACTCCTCCAGGGCTGTGATGTCATCTGTAAGCTCCACTAAACTCAGTTGTGAAGTTGAAAATGGGTGCCTGTTGGAGTTTATTGTTGCGAGATGTAGACCTTTTTATTTACCACGGGAATTCACCACCGCTATTGTGCTCGGCGTGTACATACCACCTAGCGCTAATGCTAAGGAAGCGCTCAGTGTACTCTAATGGACCATTAGCGAACTTCAAAACACACACCCTGACGGATTGTTTATTGTCGCTGGAGATTTTAATCATGCAAATCTCATTACTGTGCTTCACAAATTTCACCAGAATGTGGACTTTGCAACCAGAGGAGAAAACATGCTGGATGTTGTTTACACAAACATCCGGGGTGCATACCGGGCGAAGCCCCGCCCCCACCTTGGGTACTCAGACCACATCTCTGTTATGCTGATCCCAGCATACAGACCACTCAGCAGGCGTTCAAGACCAGCTCGAAAGCAGGTGAGAACCTGGCCAGCAGGATCCATGTCTGCTCTCCAGGACTGCTTTGAATGCACTGACTGGGACATGTTCAGGGAAGCTGCAACCAACGGCGATTTCATCAACTTGAAGGAATACACGTCAACAGTGACCAGCTACATCGACAAGTGCGTTGATGACGTGACCATCTTGGCTGGTTGGTTTGGGATGTTTGTGGGCATCTACTTCATTAAAGGTCCACAATCTTCATAAGGTGGGATGTGACTGGAGCTGGAGCAACCTCAGGATGCCTCGGGATGGGTAGAGAAAGAGAAGCAGTGGAGAGGAATTAGAGTAACTGCTTTTCATGATATTAACAGCACAAGATGATAATGTGCATGTAATCAGATGTTCTGGAGCACAAGGTTATGATGTGATGTGTGTTATGTGTAGAACTCGCTAAAAAGATACGTCTTTAATCTGCATTTAAACTGGGAGAGTGTGTCTGAGCCCCGAACACTGTCAGGAAGACTTTTCCAATGTTTAGGAGCTAAGTGTGAGAATGTTCTACCACCTTTAGTGGACTTTGCTATTCTAGGAACTAATAGAAGTCCAGAGTTTTGAGATTTCAGGGAGCGTGACGGATTGTAGGGTGTTAGAAGACTGGAGAGATACATGGAGAAACTATTTAGTGTTTTGTAGGTAAGTAGCAGTATCACTCCGAGGAAGGCCCCGCCAACCGCCCAGGGTTGAGGGAGGAGGCCTGGAACCCACCGCCAAGAAACCGGGGAAGGTCGGGAAGGACCCGAGGCGGAGCGACGTCCCCTGTGGAAATCTGAGGCGGAGCGATGAACTCTGTGAAGGTGTGGAACCGAGCAACACCCTTGGCGAAGACCAGAGGCTGAGCAACGTCCTTGGCGGAGATCGGGGGCTGAGCGACAGACTCGGCAGAGACTACAGGCTGGACGACCCCCTGGGTGGAGATCGGAGGCGGAGAGACGCCCTTGGTGGAGATCAGGGTCAGAGCGACGTCCTCAGCGGAGATCAGAGACCGAGCAACGCCCTCGGTGGAAATCTGGAGCAGAACGATGCCCTCGGTGGAGTCCAGAGACCGAACAACGCCCACGGCGGAGTTCAGAGGCCGAATCATGCCTTCTGCAAGAGTTTGAGGTGCGACAGCACACTGGGATGAATCTTCATGCTCCAGAGCTTACTGGCTCTAGAAAGAGCATCTCCAGACAAGAGGGAAATGCAGAACGCGATTTTGGCTCGTTCTGTGAGAAACTGGGAAAAATTTATCTCCCCAAACTTTCCGACGCTCCGTAGGATTCACCCCCACTCGGTCATCTCGCCGGAGAAGCGAGCTGGGAATTCCCCTGGGCTCTCAGAGGGGTGTGGCGCAGCCGCGCTTGCATGCTCCAAAGCCAGCGAGCATGATCCGCGAACCCTCGCAGCAGGGCGATTCCTCTTTCGGTTTTGGTCGGACCTTCTGTCAGGGTACGGACCACGAATCGGAAGCGGGAGTAGCTCTATCATGTTTATTGATGTAAACAGAGCACAGCACAGAGTCACGGAGAGTCACGAACCGTAACCCGGGATGAGTCCGTAAAGCCGATATAATCCTCGGAACGGAGATAATCCAGGGAACGTGAGTAATCCTCAGAAGGATAGTAATCCACGGGAGGTGAGTGATCTACGGAACCAGCGGGGAATGCTGGCAGTCTCGGGTGAGTGATCCACGGAACCAGCGGGGAATGCTGGCAGTCTCGGGTGAGTGATCCACGGAACCAGCGGGGAATGCTGGCAGTCTCGGGTGACAATTAGACTATTGCAACGTTTTATGGTCCGGATGTTCTAGTAAGTGCATAGGTAAGCCTTAGCCATTCTTGCTGGAGTCCCTACCTGCACTCTGTTCACACTGTACAGAGTCTTTAAACGTTTAAGTAACAATGAGAATACTTAATCCTTATTTATCTTTCATCTATCATTTCTCTCTCTCTCTCTCTCTCTCTCTCTCTCTCTCTCTCTCTCTCTGTGTTGAGTTACACATATCCTAAGGGACTAGTGTTCTTGTCCTACATATCTGCTCAATTTATTACAACAATTGACTTGACTTGACTTGACTTGAAGACCCTACATCTGGATGAAGTTCTCTTTAACTGGAGACTACCATTTGCATAAACAGTTCTGCATGTAAGTGTTCCTCAATGAATCGTCTACCTCAACAATTATGCATGTAACAAATGGACATTTGGTGCCACACAGATAAGAATGGGTTGACTTTTGAGTCTGGCTCCTCTCAAGGTTTCTTCCATATGTCATCTCAAGGAGTTTTCCTTTGCCACAGTTTTTACTGGATTGCTCATTAGGAATAACTTATTAAATTGTAAGGAATTAACTTACAAGCACTTAATTAATACATTTACTTTATAACTTTATAACACATTTATCCCTGTAAAGCTGCTTGAAGATATAATATTATAATAATATAACAATATACAAATAAAAATAAATTAAATGAAATTGAATTCCATTGTACCATTGAAACACAGTGATGTGTTAGTGATTTGTTTTAAGCTTTTACTTACTGATGTGTTTTAGCTTTTTTACCAGATTTCCAAGTTTAATTTTATGCATGATTGAATTTAAATGAACAGTATCATGGTCAATTATAAAAAGCAAAAATGACGAAACTCAATTAACAAGAAATGTGGGAACTCAGACCCCATATCTGAGCAGACACATTCGCTATGTGGCTCGAGGTTCAAATCTCTTCTAGCCATTCACCATTTAAATACAATTAAAACAAAATATTCATTATGAAATTATGAAATAATACACCAACGAAGAAATCTTCCACTCAAGAAGTGAGAAGGAGCAAATCGGCTTTATTGCAGTCAATCAATTCATCCCAAAGAGCTCTCCAGAAGAAACCTATTAAACAGCAATGGCACATAAAAGTGCAAAGTCGAGTTAAAGAAAAATCCCCTTTTTCATTCCCTACACCCTGATACATTTACAGATTTTCTCCAATAACTCCTCCTTAACAATTTGCATTCTTCAATAATCTCAGGAGGTCTTGCATCCTCCTTTCTTTTCACATCCTGCAGCTTATACACCCCCTCCCCAAATATCTCCTATTTTTGCACCTTTTGCAAATATTTCCTGCAAATTTCACACCTTTTCTTGCAACCATTTTCTGACCTTGCCATTTTTGCACATCATACATGGTTTTGTTCACACCATTTAAACATGTTCACACATTGTCTATCTTTCACACCTCGGTTTTAATTTATTTCCTGTCTCGCATTTTTATATTAATTTTACATATGATTTCACTCATGCTGTTCGAATATATTATAATGCATATTACTTATATTAATAAAGAAACTATCCAAAGCATGAATTTTTTTAGCTCTTTCATATACAGAGTTCTCCATAAAGCCAAATATACTTATACTAAATAATATAAGTGCAAAAAATTAAGCTTTAACTTATACTAAATAATGCTACAAGTTTTAGTCTATTATTAACGTTAATTGGAGCTGGTGTAAGATGAAATTTTTTACTTGCACATGAACGTTGCTTTGAAAGATAAGTCAAAAAGGCATCTTTAGCTTAGATGTTTAACCATGCTGGCTGCAGATGTCTGCACACGTCCTGTACCACTTTATGCAGACTCAGACTTTGACACACTTGTGCCCTGAACCTTTCTTCCCCTTTACTCAGACTGATCTTACCCCTAATACAATTGCCTTTATAATCATATATTATCATTAATAAACTGCTATTTTTCTTAACTTACAGTCTCTGAGGTTCTTAAAGTGAGATTTTTATACCCAAACACAGTTCTTGCTTTAAAGTTGACCTGGTTTTAAAGCTAAATTCATCTAAAAGCCCAGAAAATAAAGACGTGCATGTTGAATATCAGGATTGTAA
>JAAIIK010000102.1:2112727-2145852 GCA_014706435.1 Silurus glanis | reverse complement strand
CACACACACACACACACACACACACACACACACACACACACACACACTGGTGTTTTTAGGTCATGTCATGCCATCATGTCCGGCCTCAATAAGAGAGGATGTGTGTGTGTCTGTGTGTCTTTGGTAACAGGCTCCGTGTTGGATTTGGACTTCACAATTAGTCTCATTTGCTCTTGTAACGACCTGAACTCTTCCAGAAAAGATGTTCCACCAGATTTCTGTGAAGATTTGCATACATTCAGCTCCAAGGGTGTTAGGAAAGCCAAGTATTGAGGTAGGTGAGGTGAGGAGGCCTGGGATGCAGTTCACATTTATCCTGTTCAATAGGGTTGAGGTCGGATCTCTAGAGCAGGCCACTCAAGATCTTCTACACACTTCCTACCCATGGAAAGCAGATCTTTATCCAGATTTGGATCTCCTAGTTCAAGTGAAGGGAAATGTTCAATTACACATGCAAAAAGCTTGTATTTACTTGTATGTACATTTTCCGATACTTTTACTCGCAATGTATATGAACATTTGTGTTTACTGTCAAATCTTTGCATATTCAAAATGTGCTCTTGTTTGCAGATTTCACGTCAGATTTTGGAGAGAAACCCGAAGAATCCGGAGGAAAATGCAAACACTTTGCAAACTTGAGCCCAAATATCGATATTTAATTTGAAAGTTCCACAGCAAAAAAAACCTTCTCTCCTGAAGTGATCCCAATTTCCGAGTGTGTAACCCGCAGCCAGGCTGAAGCTCAGTTGAAAAAGCTTAGATAATATATCTAAGAGGGTATTTAGGATGGGTCTAAGCAGCCATTTTTCACTTTATCTCCAACAAAAGTTCACAAACCATGGGGAATTACAACAACTCCTGGGGTCCTTATTACAAAAAAAAAGATCAAATCTATAGAGATTAATGATCGTAGACCTTTAGTTTTATCACAATGAAAAATGTTCCAGAATTAAAAAAGAAAAAAAAGAAAAGAAAAAAGGGAAAGGGGTTTGTTCAGACCTGGGCTATGCTAGTTTGCATACAGAATAGGATGGATGTGTAAGCTAGTGGAGAGACTTATGAAACTTTCTTCATTCTTCCTGTAGTTCCTTTAATGGTTTGTAGCCTCTGAGTCTCTGGTAGGTACATTTCTTATAGGTTCTGCCAGATGGAAACCCTTAAGAACTCTTTAGGAACTCTTTAGGGTCCAAGATGGCATCCTCTCACCCAAGAATATAGCGTTCCATTCATAGTTACAGTATAAATGCAGTTTGAATTATTATTCTCTGCCATGATTTTTTTTGAAAGTCATTTTTATTCCAGCAGTCTAGACAAAAAAAAGACTAAACACATCAGAGAATGACTCATGCGATGATCTCGTGGCTGGTTTGATATATTGCTTGCGCTTCGTTATACAATCCAGTGTCCTGCTCTATAGATCCATGCAGAACACTTTGGAGTGCTCACGCTTATCAACTGACCCGATGGATGACGATTATGATGAGTGGTGACAAAATACCTATCTTCTCATCATCTCAAGGAGAAACAAGCAAGCATACCCCTCAGATCTGTGGAGGAGGTTACGGAGTCATGTGACCTAACCATATTTAGCCGTCTGTATGCCACAGCTGACAGATGACTGTGCAGCTGGAGCCACATCCTAACTTCCACAAATCTCTCTCAATTCCATCGACTTCCTTAATTCTAGGTGGATTAGACAGCGCAGACGGATGGCGCTTGAGAGTCGAGTGAGACTCGAGAGAGCCTTCAGGACGACTCATGCTTTATCACCGAGAATGCTCATTTAGGTCAAAACGCAATAGAAAAGATGGAACGATTATGGACACCAATGGATTTCAGCACCAGAATGAGCCGCTTGGAGAGAAGCTGACTCTGCAGGTCGAATTGCGTGGCCTGGAGCCATGCGGTCGAAAGAGGAAGTTTTTGGAATGGAAGGCAGGGAACTAAAAAACTATGTAAAATATAGCTAGGATTTTTTTCCCTGCTATATATTTTTGTGCAACAAACTCCTCGACCGATTCTTCCGCCGCAAATTTCATGTTTCCCTACAACCAAGTCCAACAAGCAACAGACATTTTATGTTCATGTTCATCCTGGTTATTAGTTTTAGCAGTGGCGGGTGGTCAGGTCCAGCAAAGCCTTCTCTGCTGGCCTAAACACTATCAGAAGCACTGACCTACATTTTTAACCTAAATTCAAATATTTGTTCCATGAAATTGTATTAATTTATTCCCAACAGTTTATTCTCTTCATTTCGTAGCCTTTCTCTTGGCTGCACTGCTTCCAGTACGTGTATGTGGATGTTAGATTTTTTTGTCCAATCAGATTTCAGCTTTTATGTGTTGCCATGTCAATCTAATCTGCCCAGGGCCTTCAGAATCAGTAGTGCTGGCCGTTTTACATAGAGAGAATTAGCAACAGGTCTGTTTCTTTCTCTCCCCATCCTGAGGCATCCTGAGGTTTGGCCAGCTCCAGTCACGTCCCACCTCATGAAGATTATGGACCTTTAAAGAAGTGTAGGCCAAACTCGCAAACATCCCGAACCATCTAGGGACGTACCAGTGCCAATTGGATCCCACTACATGTGTGGAGTTTTGACATTGGACCTCCTGGAGTATTTTTAAAGGCTCTGGCATGGAGAAGTTGGTGTTGGATCTGTGATGATCACAAATGTTGAGCTATTTTATGAGTTGCTCAGTAGCTCCTAGTTTTATAACCATAAAGACCGTATAAGACTGTAGAAAGAACATTACTTATAATCACACACTCCAGTGCTCATGTTAGTTCTAACTCTCCAGTGTTCTGTATTGTTGAAAGATTTATGATCAAACTCTTGATGTTACCCAAATGAGGATGGGTTCCCCTTTTGAGTCTGGTTCCTCTCAAGGTTTCCTCATAATATCTAAGGGTGTTTTTCCTTGCCACAGTCGCCATGGCTGCTCATCAGGGATAAACACACACCATTCACCTTGACTGTTGATTTCTGTAAAGCTGCTTTAAGACAATGTCTGTTGTGAAAAGCGCTAGAGAAATAAACTTGACTTCACTTGACATTCTTTAACTAATCAGATTTCATATTCACCTCACAGGGCAGCTAGCTGGCCCAGAATAGCGTCAGCATTTTTCCGTTTTCTGATTGGTTGGTCAGAGGGAAGTAGTTATAGCCAAGTTCGACTGGCAAAAGTGTAGTTCTGCACACATGTATACATCTGAGTTCGATTTTTTGCCTACGGAGGAAGATGAATTGATTTGGTCTCGGACATACTTCATACCACAAATAAATTTTCCAGAAAAGCTAGACATCATGAGGAGGTCGGCCAACCCAGAAGCTAGCTAGCTTGTCTCAGCCCGGGAAAGAGTTTGTTGACCACTTCCAGACCAGTGGATATGAGCGGTACCACTGGATTACAGCCTACAGGAGCGGTGCAAATTATCTGCATCTGCATCTCTGGTGAGTAAGTTGTATTTTATTTACATTTTAATGTTTTTGTCATGTTATTAGACAAATATTGATTCTGAACTGCTCCAGATGATGTAGGTGCACAGTTGTGGTTGTAGTGTAGAGGTTTGGAGTCTCAAAGATTAGTTACCGCATGATTCATTAACAAAAACTGAAAATCGCAAATGATCATCATCTAGTGTGAGCAGCTCTGCAATAAGTCCTGAACTGCCATCTTGGCTATTCTTATGTAACTCCTCCATATTACTAAAGTACCATAATGATGGGCAGTCAATTGGGAGTTAAGGGGGAGGGGATGTTCATGTGACCAAATTAATATGTAGATTTGTAAATGCTTGGAACTGCACCATAGGCCACATGAAGTCAAGCGCAAAATGAAGCGATAAGTCTTATTTCTCCTCCCGTTAGCTCAAAGGTTCTGGGAATTGGGGGCACCCTGGAGCTGGACGGCGAAAGCAATTCCCACGAATGGTTCTATTTTATTGATCAAAATAATAAACAGCCCGCTGAGGTCTGACATTGTGAACTTCTGCGAAGGCGTAAAAATAGATATTTTTTTAAATGTCATATGCAGCACAGTGCACAGACTCTCACCTTGGAGACGAGAATGATCAATCCTGTTGGTTCACAGGGCAGGTAAAGAGGTAATTAAAGCCTCAGATGTAGTGGTGCTTCTAACGCCAAGGTCCCGTATGGTGTCACCGTAATTATATGCTAAGTTTAGATGATTTTTGGTTACATTAGTGGCATAGTTCCAATAGTTCCATATATTTGGAAGATATCAAGAGATGTGAGAGGTAGTCTTAAAATTCAATCTAGGAGATGCTGCTTGTCAGAAATAAATCCTTCATACCATTGTACCACAACGTTGCAGCCTACGCATACATTTTCCCTTCACTGTACCAAACTTGCAGACCCAAACCTATTCCAGCATGGCGACGCCCCTGTGCACAAAGCCAGCTGTGTAGTGTCCGGAAGATCTTGAGTAGCCTGCTAGAGAGCTCTGACCTCAACCCTTTGGCATGAATTGAAACGCTGAGTGCTCCCCAGGCCTCCTTACCTCACTTACAGTACATCAGTACCTCACTTTAATAACACTGAAATCATGGCTGAAAATCTCCACAAGCACACGCCAAGATTTGGTCAGACATCTTCCCAGAAAAGTGGAGCTTATTATAGCAAACAAATGGGGACTAAATGTGGAGCAGAGTGTTTAGTCAATTTATTGTGAATTACAATATTGCAGAAAGATAATGAAAAAGCAGAGGGTATTGAGAAAAAAAAAAGAGATGAAAATGAATCTCTCTCCTTTTTATTCTTTTTATTTTTTTGGAGAGTAGTGTTTTTATTGGCCTTTTACGGTATGGCATTTTGAAAGGTTTTCAGCACTTACAACTTTAAAGTTCAAAGGTAGGACAATAGTTCTGTGTGGAAAGATGTGGGCATTTACATAAAGGTAATTATTGAGTAGAGTAGCGCTTGATGTGGTGTTTGTGCTTTCGAAAGTTGCCAGATTTTTTGAAGGTAATGTCTAGAAAGGCAACTAGCAAAAACAAATCTGGAAACCCTGGGGGAAGGTGGGGGATCAGAGTATAGAAAATAAGGACTGAAGAAACAAATCACATTGCTGTCTATTAGGAAAACAGTTACACTCATCTTACTTAATATGGTTATTTTATAATGTACCAAAATGTCATCAAATTTAAATGTTTAATCCTGATTTTTGCATGCCATCAAACTGCTTCTTGGGTGTGTTTGGTTTACCAAAAACTGCTCCTCACTTAACCT
Organism: Silurus glanis; assembly: GCA_014706435.1. NCBI lineage: Eukaryota > Metazoa > Chordata > Actinopteri > Siluriformes > Siluridae > Silurus > Silurus glanis. Next base: position 2,140,604 of record JAAIIK010000102.1, on the reverse strand, counting down.
CATACATCAAACAAGACAGTCCTTCACAATGTCATGCAAACCTCTAACACATAGGAAACATGTAAATAAAACCTCCACCTGCCCTCTTATCCCTGTGTCCGCAATAAGACGTGGCTCCGGCGTAATTAATTCCGGCTTGACTTTTTATTCAGTACGTCTTAAATCCGACCTAATTCAGCTCGAAACCCGCGGGAGACATGGCAATCTCGGCATCCGATGAAAGTTCAACGCTAATCTGCTGTTTGAAAATTGTTCTTCAATCGAAGCAAATCAAAGCAGACATTAAAGAATGTAGGCGCTTATTAAAATTCCCACGTCCGCGCTGACCTGAGTGGATCAAACGTGTATGTATATTAACATGCAAAGCCCGACTCGCAGTGCCGCGCATAATAAACCTTAGCCAAATGACAGCAGTGACATTCCACATTCATTCCGGGAAAAAAAAAAGAGAACTTCTACGATATTAAGTACATGTGAAGTATTGGGAGGACAGGATTATTGGCTTGGGGAGGCTCAGTGGTTAAGGCTCTGAGTTACTGTCCTCTTAACAAGGGCCTTAACTCTTAGTGCTCAGCTGGTTTTGTTTGTTCTTACCAAAGACCAACCAAGATGAGAAACCTAGTTGGAGATAGAACCAAACTTTTAGCAGCTTTGGAAGGAGAATATTCTCAACATTCTCTATAGATACAATGTAAAACAAAATGTCTAAGGTTTAAATAGGCTAAAAAATAACCCAATGGATGAAGGTGGAATTCAGTTCTATATCCAATATGGCCTGGTGGTTGTTTTTATCCACTGTGGTGAAGACCGGATGTTGATCCAAGCATGTTGGACTGACTTGCTTGGCCTTGCTCAGGGGCCCAGCAGTTGCAGCTTGTCGCCGTTTGTATTTAAACTAATGACCATCTGATCAGAAGTCCACAGCTAACAGTCCTCCAATGTCCAAACCCCTCTGTCAAGCTCCTGAAGTTTGCAGATGACACTACAGTTATCAGCCTCATTGATGACTGTGATGAGTCTGCATACAGAAGTGACCTCGAGCAGCTGGCTGGCTGGTCCAGTCATAACACCCTGGAACTTAACATGCTTAAAACAGTGGAGATGATTTTGTATTTCAGGAGAAACCCCCATGCACTCCGCCCACTTACCATCATGAATGGCACTGTGGCAGCAGTGGAGTTATTCAGGTTACGGGACAATCACACCGACTCCATTGTTAAAAAGACCCAAAGGATGTACTTCTTTCAACAGCTGAGAAAGTTCAACCTGCCACAGGAGCTGCTCAAACAGTTCTACTCTGCCATCATGAAGTCTGTCCTGTGCACTTTGATCACCGTCTGGTTTGGGCTTAGCTACACAATCAGACATTAGAAGACTACAAAGGATGGTACGAAAGACTGAAAGGATTGGTGCCCCCCTGCCCACTCTACATGAACTGTACATATCCAGAGTGAGAAAAAGGGCCCAGAAAATCACCCTGAATCCCTCACATCCAAGCCATATGTCTCCATTTCTCACCTGTATCCCCAAACCAGCATGTTTTTTTGTCCATGATCAACAAAAATCGTGTCATGTAGACCCAGCTACCTGCTGCAAACAAGCCAAACCCAACCAATGAGTTGTACTCCACGTTTACCGATAAACCACACATAATATATGGCGCGTCAGTATGAGAATCAAAAAGGTGAAGTGGCAAGACCTCGCGAAAGCAAACTCCAAGCAAGTTTAAGAGTAAAACCAGTTAGTGATTCAAAAAAAAAGAAACTGGAGTGAAAAATTAAGTGTGCCTGTGGTGAGTGATTACATTGTGGTGATTGTCATCACTGCTGGTGTGCTGTAATTTGTCAAGGGACACACTGGCCTTGGTGGATTCCTTCTCTTTGTGTTCACTGGAGGTCCAATTAGGCTGCATTGTGCTCGAAAACAATCGCATTATGCACACGTCAAAATGGGCAAAACGGGACATTTGTACCTTTCATTGGCACAATAGCGTCAGTGTACGACACTAAAATCGAGACTGCATCGATATCTTTGTTTATATTCCGAGGGTTGGGATGCGGTTCTTTGAACCATTTCTAGACTTTCAGTATGCCTTTATTTCTTCTAACGTATGTAAGTTTTGACTGCAGCCAGTGGATTCCAAAATTTCATATACATATCCCTTTTGGTCCAAATGCCTACAAAAGAAAAAAATTATTTGAAATATACAGAATCAGTAGAATTCGACATCAAACACTATCATACATTCAGGAGTTTTCTAGATTTTTTAGGCAAGTCATTTTCTAGGTTTGAGTCATGATATGCCAACTTCGAGACCTTTAATCAGTATTGATCAGAATTGTTCCGATAGCTATTAACATCAATCAGCTTTTATTGACTTTATACACAGACTTTATGTACTTTTATAGACTTTAAAACCTTTGACACCCCTACCAATCGACTCCCCAATTGGTTTCCAGCTCCACTATGCTGGATCTAAACTACATCCTTTATGGGGAACATAAACATGACAAGCTCAATTTTCCTGAGCAAATATCCAGAACACTCCATTAACCTCCAGCTCCGAGTACTGTGTAATCACTCAAGCTGTTTGGGAACACTTTATGACATGTTCCAATGTGAGAAGAACAGAAAAGTGATATAGTTCAGGGTTAACAGTAACTCCATCCCACCATACCATCGTTAATTATTGTCCTATAACAGCACCCTCACAAGTGCCATTTAAGCATCCACTTTCTCACTTCTCTCTGTTTTACTCTGTTGTACCCACTTCAGATTCCTTCACAATCCTGACTTTGTGTGCTCGTAATCAACCTTCTGCAGTGATTTTTTTTTTTTATCCCCCTCTCTACCATTCCCCCTTTTTTCATGTCACCCTCGAAGCCACAGGAGCTTGTAATTAATGATGGCAGGCACTCAGCAGCTCATCAACAAGCTCGAGTCATTAAATCTTGTGCTCGTGGGGAAACATAAAATGATGGAATGGAAATGGATGGATGGAGGGATAGAGGGATGAAAGGATGTCCCAACGTGGCATTTAACCAGCTGAGATGCGGCGCACAATATGAAGGACAATACGGAATACAAATCTTGTAAAGGTTTTACCATCGTTGAATGATACGTAAATATGATATGACGTGACAAAATTCAAAACTAACCAATTGTTTTTTTTTTTTTCAAATAAAAAATTTTGATAGCTTTCATCTTTGCACATGCCTAAAAAAATTCTCAAAGGTCATTCAGGAATGCATCCGGACATTTGATGATCGGAAAAGTGGCCTAGTCAAGACTTATTGTGACAGTATTGTGGTGAGCTGGTCCCCATTTACATTTGTCATTTTGGCATTACATTTGTCACTAGTGAGCAGCTATTGGGTTAAGGGCCTTGTTCAGAGCCCCAGGAGTGGCAGTGTGGCTTGAATTTGAACTCCTTAACCTTTTGGATCCAAAGTCCAATGCCATAACCACCAAGTTACCATCTACTCACTCAACCTAATGTGGTCTTTTGCTGTTCTAGCCGATGTACCTTGACTTTTGGCATTTTGTGAATACTGTGTGCATGCATTTCTGCTCACCACCGTTGTAAAGACTGGTTATTTAAGTTGCCATAGACTTCCTGATGGCATGAGTCAGTTCCATGTTCTCATACAGTATAATATCTCAAGTATTAAGCAATTTACAACAAGAAAAGCATGTTAAGAAGCATCATGTAGGATTTTCATTTGCAGAGAATATTTTGGAGACAAAAAAAAAGCACCTGTATCTTTTAAAGCTTTTTATTTTTGGGAGCTTATTTATGAGAACTGTCAGCAATCCAAAGAACCCTCAAGGAACATTTGATTGTTATTACAGCAAGGATCAAGAGGTTCAAATTGGTGCACTGTCCATGGTGCTGAAATGAGAATAAGCGATTTATCATGGTTAAAACTCCCCAAGACTTTGGAAAAGTCTTCATAACTGTTTGAAATGGACCCAAGCTTTAATTGCCACAATGTCAATTTAACCCTCACAGGCTTCCCTCATGGTTTTTTTTTTCTTTTTCTTTAAGCTACCTGAAAACAGTCAAGTTTGTTTTCAGCAGGCTTTCTTAGCATCACCATTACATTTGCTGTGGGACCAGCTTTGACTAATGATAGAGCCATCAGTCATAATAAACAGCTGCGTTGCAGTTGTTTTATCAGCTGTAACATTACGGCTTACGTTTTTCCGCTCGTATTATCTCCAGGCTAAATCGTTTCTTTCGCATGGCTGTGATGATGAGACTTTTAGAACAACAAGAGAGGAGATTAGCAGCTGTCTGTTCCACTCTGCTCCGGCATGGATGAAGGAACTCACGATCCCCCTTTTTCTCTTGTTTTCAACCTCTTTGTTTCTATTGAGGGGGGACATTTGGCTGCCGATTGTGTATTTGTTCAATGCCAGGAAAAGGGTGTGTAAATTTAGCCCTTGGCTTCGTATGACTGCTCATCCCTCAGACCATTAACTCTAATCTTTCTGAAGCTCGGAGGCCCAAGATGCTCCATGAAGAATAAATAAAGTTCACTGACTGAATATAACTCATTCCATCTAAACGACACTGCTTGACCTGAAGGAAAAGATTAAAACGACTGAGGGTGCTGTTACAGCAAAACCTACACTATATGAATAAATGTATTAGAACACCTGACTTTTTCAGCCATATGCAGTTTTTCCCATAATGTTTAAAGCAGACTATTGTATTGTTTGTCTTCCCCTTTAGTTTAACTAGGAGACCCAAACCTGTTCCAGCATGATAATGCTTCTGTGCACAAAACCAGCTCTATGAAGATATGCTTTCCATGTGTGGAAGATCTTGAGTGGACTGCTGTAGAGCTTTGACCTCAATGAATTGGAACCCTTTCCTCCTTACCTCCATCAGTACCTGACTTTACTAACACTCTTGTGGTTAAACAAGCACTAATCTCCACATGCACACTTTAAAATCTAGTGGAACATCTTCCCAGAAGAGTGGAGGTTATTATAACCGCAAAAACGGCACTCGATGTGGAATGGCATGCTCAATCTTATGGTCAAGCGTCCACAAACTTGTCCATATGGTCTATCATTCTCAGCTTATGTTTCAAACTTAACCTTGTCATGCAGCATTCTTCTTTACAATATCAGGATGAACTCACATGTCCTCAATGTGCTTCTTCAATCCTTCATCATCTCAGGATTAGAATACGTCTCCTAAATCATCCCGAATAGCAGATTTAAAGCATTGATTCCTGAAGACACTTTCCCTTCAAGCTTCTAGAAAGATTTGACTTTCCTCAAGACATGCATCCTGAATCTCCTCTATAAATGTAAATAAAGAACCCAACCTGAACTTTAATCAACAATGCACCGAAGCACACTTTTCACAGCGAATTAAGGTGGAACATAAATTGGCCACAATTTTTTAGTTCTAATTTTGTCTGTCAGTCATCATTTCACCCAATTAGTGAGTTTATATGGAAAATCATGTGGCAGAAATCACCGAGAGATGATTTACTGGAATAAATGTCAATGGGAAATGTCTTGAAATGAAAAAAAAAACGAAATGGGGGAAACCAAATGCATGAAAAAGACCGCAAAACAAGGAACATAACCCTTTTTTTGGGGGGCTGCGGGGTGTATACAAGCCAACCCTGCTCTGTGAGCTTTTCAACAAGTTTTGATGTCTGCAGCTGGGATATGTTTACTATGTGATATATCTATGTATTGCATAATATACATTTCTTAATCTAGAAGATTTTGTGTGGAAAGGCCAAGCTATAAATTCCTGAATGAGAAATGTTTTGGAAAATTGGACACTAAAATTTGGACATAGCAAACTAATCAATGAGCAAAAACAGAACGGAAGAAAACAACTGGAAATTGGACCAAGAGCAGGACAAGGGGGTAGAGACGAATCTAAAAAAAAAAAGGTATATGACAAACTAATAGCCAAATGGCGCACTCGCCATCCGGACAGTTCGTTTCTCCAAACATTCAGCTGAAATACAGTACTTTGCCATGATTCTTATAAAACGGGCCAATAGCATTCTTCACTAGCAGGAGATTTCTTCCTGACCTTGCGATCCGGTTCATCCCAGAGCAGTTCAAAAGGATTTAGGTGCAGTGACTGGGCAGGTCGTTTCATGATAGATAACACTCCAGATTGACTGTTTGCTCTCTAAATAACGCTTAGAGAGTTTGGACGTACGCTTCATCACATAGTCTTGTTGCATGGTGAAGTCTGTTCCAATGAGCCGCAGTTTAGACGGAATTGCATGGTGTTGAAATATGGAGTGGTAGCCATGTTGGTTCAGTATTTCACACATAACTGTACTATATATCGATTTAAATGCATTGTTTTCTTTATCAATTTCATGCTTTTGGTTTGCGTGAGCAGGAAGGGAAAGAAGAACAAAATAAAATAAAAGAACAGCTTGAATCCCTCACAGTGAACAAAACGGCTACGACAACACCGATAATTAGACAAGTGCGGAGGGCAAGAAGAACAGGGCCATGTTAACAGAGTTCAAACCTGCTATACATATTCTCCTCTCTCGATTTCTCTTTCTCTTCCTAAATAAATTCATTACCTCTTGCATATGAAATCGAACGAATTAACAATTCCGAGCTCGATTCTTATAGCGGCTCAGCCAGGCCCGACTCATGTACGCTGCTAAATACTAAATACGTTCCTGACATTTCAATATAGAGTACGTTTGCCGAGGACTCGCTCGCGCGCTTGATGAATAAATAAAGAATAAAATGAAGTCGGCTCTAATCAGAAGCGGATTCAGGCCCTCACTTTTAACACATCCGCACTGCTAGCATGATAACTAGCCTAATTGGAATTCAGACTTCCTTGGCCACGTAGACGGCGCTGCATGCTAATTTTACACGCTGTATTTTGCATTTGTATTCAGTGTTTACTGACTTCTTCTTTTTTTCTTTTTTTTTTTTTATCATCACACTAGCCTTCTAGCTTTAGGGCAATACTGAGGCAGTCACCAAGGCTGCGAGTTAATTAGCTGAAACAACACATTAGCATGAAATGTTGATTTCTTGAAAAAGCTAAATATATATATGAGCGAATACGCTGTACTAACGTTGTGATGTCATACTTTGTGACCAAATCAGAAATAAAAAAGAAATGCATCAATGTTGTAATGGAATTTAATATTTACACTACACTTCATTGGGACCCCTGTCTTTTGCAGCCATATGTGCTTCTTCCTACAAACCTGAAGGCACACAATTGTATTGTACTTTGGATGTAAAATTTCTCTTGAACCGTGAGACCTGGACCTGTTCAGATGTGTGTGTTTTTTTTCGGTGCATTTCTATTTTCCTGGGGATTTGAAATTCAGGCAAATTGTTTGTTACAGGAAGGAAAACGCCAAAGTATAAATGGTAACTGTTTTGAACTGTTTTGGTCGACCTTTCCTTGCGATGTAGTGCTTTTCTTGAAAAGTCCGTCTTGTAAATGACCTTGTATCAGTTACAAAATCAATTTCTTCTACTGGGGAAAAAAAAAAAAAAAAACAGCTATTATACAAGCTCCGACTAGTGCGCTCTCTGGCCGTCCAATCACAGGATGTGAAAATGTGATTGGATGCCTTCTAGAGGTCCTCAGAGTAAACCGGTCGCAATCTGGTTACAGCTTCGCGAGCCCACGGGATATATGATGTGACGTCTGAAATCCGATTAAATAGAAATTTGAGAAAATTACGAGAGGATGGATATGAAATGAAGAGAGTCTATTGGGAATAATTGAATACATATTCATGGGCAAAAACATGTTATGTATACACACACTATAATTTCAGGACAGGCTACAGTTTCACATGTAAAACCGTGCAAGTTCTCGGATCGAAATCATTAACTCGAAGATCGTTTAGGCGCAGCACGCGCGACAATAACGAGCCGGCGAGGCATCATAAACGCCATAATCAAAACAAAAAGCGTGCACAGTATTGTTTAGTGAAGTGCAATTAGGGCGAGATTACCGGCTCGAACGACCTGCTGGTCTTTTCAGCAAATAAAATCCTAACGAGGCTTCGACTTCGATGAGTCAAACTTTTTTGGAAGTGTTTTTAATTGTGAACGCAGGAAAAAAGAAAGACATTGCAGCAAGAGCTTTTTTTTTTATATCCGCAGCAGATTTACGGCGTGTCTCGTAACGCAATTACTCCTCCGTGTAGCGGCTTGTTAAAGCGGGTTTGGCTATAACCTATTTCCTTTAAGCACGACTTTCTGTTATGCATTACAATCCAGTCCCAGGCCATGAATCTTCTCTCTCTTTCTCCTATTCCACACAGCCTGTCCTCATATTCACAAATGAGGGGGAAGATCGGATCATTTTACCGACTTGATGAAGGAATGAAACATTTTTTTTTTTTTCCGACTCATTTTGCTCAGAACAAAAACGTAAAGGTTCCAAATCCAGTAGTCAAATTACCCCGTTCGTTCTTCTGCAAACTTTTGTAAAAAAAAATAAATAAAAAATTATAACTCAGCCAAGAGCAAATAATGAGAAACAGGAATGATTTATTCACCACTAAACTGTGTGATTCTTTCATTTTGTGTTAGCCCCGCAGCTTTCATTTGGACCATGTAAACTGCAATAGTTCTGTACAGGAAGCAAAAGTGAGTTGTCCAAGTTGGTTCTTTCCGTTTCCTGTTCAGACCCTTGTCGTCTTACAAAAACGCGCAATTTCCACACATGCACGGCCAACACAAAATGGACAAATCACTTTCTGAGACAACATGACTGCATTCTTCTTACATTCCAAGACTATAATCACACTCTTGATATCACCCAAATGAGGATGGGTTCCCCTTTTGAGCCTGGTTCCTCTCAAGGTTTCTTCCTCATAACATCTAAGGCAGTTTTTCCTTGCCACATTCGCCCCAGGAGTTCACCTTGACTGTTAAATCCTGTAAAGCTGCTTTGAGACAATGTCCGTTGTGAAAAGTGCAATAGAAATAAACTTGACTTGAATAATATTCACTAATACAGGACTACTGTGGAGACTGAACCACTGGCTCAACTATGACTACATTCTACCTACAGTATGCATGGATCATCATCTGGTAAATATTTGAGGAACTAGAATTAGCCTGCTTTTGCTAGACATCTTAAAGGGTTCCCTGGTGGTCTAGTGGTTAGGATGCGGCGCTCTCACCGCTGCGGCCCGGGTTCGATCCCCGGTCAGGGAACCAACCTCAGCCATTAGGGTTGCACAAGCCTTAGTGCCGGTCCCAAGCCCGGATAAATGGGGAGGGTTGCGTTAGGAAGGGCATCCAGCGTAAAAACATGTGCCAAATCAAACATGCGGATGATCCGCTGTGGTGACCCCTAACGGGAGAAGGCAATCTCTAGGCAATCATTAGGGTATTTAAGAATAGAAATGCTTCGAGGAGTAAATCTTGGACAACTTTATTCAGTACAGCATTTGTGAAAAGTAAACGATTTGTGCCCGAGGCCTTCAGGCTTGTTCCAGGGGGCCAAAATTGTTGCTTATCGAATAAGTCATCAGAGTGAAAATGTACCAGAAAACAGATACCACACATAAACACATTAGTGTCTTTCTAAACACCGTCTACAGGTCTACAGGTCTAACTCTTAAAATCCTGTAAAGCTGCTTTGAGACTATGTCTATTGTGAAAAGCGCTATAGAAATAAACTTGACTACAGTATTTTGGTTTTGTTTAGGGTTCTTTTGATACTTGAATGGTCATAGCTTTGTTTCTGGCATTAGCGGTTCCACCACAGAAACAAACCAAATAACTACATGGTGTAAATACCATTCTCTTCGTCAAGCCCTTGCAAAGGTTATAATGGCAAAATTTAAAAAGAAGCACCAAAAACACATGGTTTCTTCTGTTCTACCAAATGTCTAGCTGTTTTGTTCATTCTGTCCCAGCTAATGGCTAATCGTAATGTAGCTCCAAGCCTGAGCACAAATGCGTCCCCATTTTATAATCCTGGAATAAAAACAGATTAGAACACAAAAGCCAATGCTCTGAGGACTTTATTATAATGTGGAATAAATGTGCTTGCATAATTTTTAATAATTAATGATTACAACGGAAGGTTCAACACTAAAAGATAAACTACTGTTGCAGGGCTTGTGGGGGCACAAAAATCCATCTGGAGCAGGCATGCATGACTCATCCCCCTCTGTGAGTAACCCTGGCCCTAGATTACATACAAGTGCCGTAGTTTTGGAATTCACAAGAAGAAACTTTGGCAAATACGGAATAATATTTATATTTGTTTATCCTGCCTTTAAACTCCTTCAATGACATGAATATCCTGAATCTTATAGACAGAAAATTATACTAAACATAGATAACCATTACACTCTTCGCTTTTTCCTTCAACAATCCAATCACAGATCATCCATTCATCTTCAGTAACTGCTTGATTCTGAGCAAGCACTATAGCGGAGACTTGATACGCCAAGAACACACCAAAAGCCGCCCACTCTCTCAAACAGTTTTCAGAGGGTTTTCCACTTGGCAATTCCGGAAATGACCATTATTAATGCATGGCCTGCATCAGTTCAGCATTTCAACCACAGGTTATATTTCATAAATGGATATATGGTCGCCAGGGCGATTCTTCATACTGAGCACTTGTTAAATTCAATTTGAAGTTTCTCATGTTCTTTGCTTGCCCATGTGGGGTTTCTTCAGGTCCTCTCATTTCCTCCTTCCTCCCAACAACTTTGAGAGCTAGATTGGCTGCATTAAGCGCTCAGCATGTGCCCCAAGCATGTGCATGGTCCCCTACAAGGGTATATTCCTGGCTCACATCCAGCATTCTCCGGATCTCCTTGACCCTGACCAGGGTACACTACGGTGGTTACTAAACATGACTGAATGGAAGAAATGTAATGTACATGAGAGGCTAAACTTTTTCAAGGCTTTTGCACAATTATCTGGGTGATGATCTGTTCTACATTTGACAGTGTTGTTGAATAATGCATAGACTGCAAATCCCAACAGGATATGCATGCAAATCTAGGGCAACTGAGACTTGCTGTCCTTCAAGTGCACTTAAACTCGTTGAGTGACAGTTGTATATGGGTGGGGTGTATATAGGTCGTCATTTATCTATTTTACAGAGTACTTATAGTACATATGGATTTTTAGATGTTCGTCTCAAGCATGAATCCATTTCCCCCCCCTAATTGCATTAGTACCCAGGCAAGCCCTGATTAGTACTTAATGCCGATTATTTCCACTCACTTGCCAGCAGTGAGTCATGCACTGCCAAGTTCCTCGGGCTGATAATGACTAAACGAGTCCTTTACCTGGCATTAGCAATAGACGCAAGAGGACATGGGCCACTGAGGAAGTGCTACTGAATTTTCAGTTATGAGGCGCGCGAAAAAATAATTGACGCGACTAAAGTTCAAACTTAGCACGGCTGAGTTTATTGTTTGCCTCTGGCTGTGACTGCTGTGTTTAAAGGTGATTGATGCAAAAGAGAATCTATCTCAATTAAGCACTCTTTATGGTCTGTCTTACAGTAGGGTCCTCCAAGGAGATTCACTCTCCCACTGTAATAATTCTAGTGAAACATTATAATAACGGAGATTATTATCTGCCTGGGAGACCACACTGAGATCTTTGAAGGTAGAGCTGAAACTTCAGAATGAACTGTCAGAACTTCACAGGACAGATCTATTAGGGCGGATTTGACAGAAACTGAAATGAGAGTCTAAAACAAAGGGGAGTACGAGGTAATAGGAGGAACATTTGCTGATATTTTACAGACATGGTCAGACGGTATCCTTGTGGTGACCTTTGCTTGTCCAGAGTGGGAAAATATGATTTTTGACCTCTTGATACAGCAATAAAGATCTCGCTTTGTTCGATGTTCCCACTGGACATTCCCTGTAAGCAAAAACTCATCTAATATAATATTTCTGCCCCCTATTTTTCTAAAAGTCTATCAGCACAGATGCAGCTCATATTCACAGTAATCGAGGTCATGCCCTTCCTCCTAAATGGAGCTCCGGAAATGACCGGCAGGTGAAGGCAGCATATTAGCTGATAGGCTGGTAGTAGTCCAGCACTGACTAACCGTCTGTTGAGCTTATTGAGCGTGAGATTGGACACAACAGGAGAGCTGGCTTGCTTCGACTCCTAAACCAGCCGAGCCTTTCACAAAAGGCATTCCTGTGGAAAAAAAAGTCTGTGAGAATTTAATTAGAATTCCATGAGGAATTGCCTAAGATTTAATATTTCTCATAACCCACTGCATGAACCATTTGCCTTTTCATGTTGGAATAAAGATTAAAAAGATTATTGGTTTAGACTTTTGAAACATGGTCCAAATTATGGGTGGGGGTTATGGGTTTTGTAATGGAAGATGGTCAGATTTCTGTGGGGTAAAAGTTTATGGTTAGTATTTGAAATATGGTTTTATTCAATGGGTTTGATTAGATTAGATTAGATTCAACTTTATTGTCATTGTGCAAGGTACATGTACAGAGCCAATGAAATAGATCTAACCAGAAGTGCATAAGTGGCCTATTTACAATAAATAACAGTAAGATAAACTTGGTGTATGAGGTCCATCTATACAGGGATGAAGGTGGTTAATGTACAGAAGGGGGTTCAATTGGAATTTTGCATGGTAGTCATTGTGATGTGGTCCAATCCAATTTCTCTGGGGTTTCGACAAGGTTTTTCTGGTTTGCCCATGGAAAAATGGTCTGATTTCTGTGGACTGCTTATGACTTGCCTATTGGACTCTATCAATTGTGAGCCAGACACTTTTATCCATGGCCAATTCGATCCTGGAAGCTATTGCAAGACACGTGATCACCCATTTATATTAGTCGCTCCTATTAGTAGCTTATAAAATGCCAGCCTGCTGCTCATCTGAATGCAATGATCAGGTGCCTAAAAGAACTAAAGAAGCATTGCAGTGCTATTTTTAGATGAGCACCTGCTGCCTTAGAACCGGAGTGCACTCTTGGTTATTAAAAGCCACATTCATTTTCAGCATTCGGAAACATCATCATCGACGTGTCTTATTACGTGCAGATTTTCATTCAAGGGCTGAGGATTGTGGGAGCTTCAGGAGGATGGTGGCATCAGGTTGAAGATAAGTTCCTTAGGAAAATGTAAATTATTTATTTATTTATTTTTTACATTTATGGCATTTGGCAGCTGCCTTTATCCAGAGCAACTTGCATTTATATTATACATACAACTGAGCAGCTATAGAATTCAGGGCCTTGTTCAGGTGTCCAGAAGTGGCAGATTGGTGTAGTTGAGATTTGAGCTCTTAAACTTTTGGATCCAAAGTTAATGCCCTAACCACTGAGGTACCACCTCCTATAATGCTTCCTGAGCTTCCTCAAAAATATAGTTTGCTCATCCCTGGACCATTCAGATGGATAACAAGGTATCTTGATGATACTGTGGCAGGTTGTGGTTCTCTTCCTCCTGTAGTCCAACGGTATCTACGAGCAGATGTTCTTTTTCAAAACCATTATACCAACTTCCTCATTAAAAAACCTAATCTGGATCCAAACACGCTATCGAATTACAGACCAATTTCAAATCTCCCATTTATGTCTAAGATTTTAGAAAAGATTGTCGCTGCCCAGTTATGTTCCCACTTGCAAGAGAACAATATCTTTGAAGAGTTTCAGTCAGGTTTTAGGCCCCATCATAGCACAGAAACTGCCCTAGTTAAACTCACTAATGACCTGTTTTTAGCTTCAGACCAAGGCTTCATCTCGCTGTTAGTTTTACTAGATCTTAGTGCTGCGTTCGACACTATAAATCATGATCTCCTCCTAGATCGCTTACAGAATTACATCGGCATTCAGGGACAGGCATTAAGCTGGTTTAAATCCTACCTGTCCAATCGTTACCATTTCGTAGATTTAAATGGAGAGCTATCCAGGCTAATGCTAGTGAACTATGGCGTGCCACAAGGTTCAGTTCTAGGACCCCTGCTCTTCACAATATACATGCTTCCCTTAGGAAATATTATTAGAAGGCATGGAATTAGCTTCCATTGTTATGCTGATGATACCCAACTATATATCTCATCTAAACCAGGCGATACAGCTCAATTAGCTCGGATAACTGAGTGTGTTAAGGAAATAAGAGATTGGATGACCCATAACTTTCTGCTATTAAATTCTGATAAGATGGAGATTTTGCTCATCGGCCCAAAAACTAGTATACAGAAGCTCCAGCATCTCAACCTGCATTTAGACGGATGTTCTGTAACCACTAGTTCAACGGTAAAAGACCTGGGAGTTATTTTAGACAGCAACTTATCTTTGAAAAATCATATCAACCAAGTTACAAAAACAGCCTTCTTTCACCTTAGAAATATTTCTAAGCTAAGAAATATGTTGTCTATATCCGATGCAGAGAAGCTCGTCCATGCGTTTATGACCTCCAGAATAGACTACTGTAATGCATTACTAGGTGGATGTCCTGCATCATTAATAAACAAGCTTCAGTTAGTTCAGAATGTGGCAGCAAGAGTTCCTAGAATAGCAAAGTCCACTAAAGGCGGTAGAGCATTTTCACATTTAGCTCCTAAACTCTGGAATAGTCTTCCTGACAGTGTTCGGGGTTCAGACACACTCACCCAGTTTAAGTGCAGCTTAAAAACATATCTTTTTAGCAAAGCCTACACATAACACGTCTCACATCATAACCTTGTGCTCCAGAACATCTAATCACATGCACATTATCAACTTGTGCTATTAATATCATGAACAGCAGCTACGCTAATTTCTCTCCACTGCTTCTCTTTTTCTCCCCATCCCGAGGCTTGCTGAGGTTTGGCCAGCTCCAGTCACGTCCCACCTCGTGAAGATTATGGACTTTAAAGAAGTAGATGCCGAACTCGCAAACATCCTGAACCATCTAGAGACGTACCAGTGCCAATTGGATCCCACTACATGTGTGGAGTTTTGACATTGGACCTCCTGGAGTGTTTAAAGGCTCTGGCATGGAGAAGCTGTTGCTGGATCTGTGATGATCACAAATGTTGAGCTCAGTAGCTCCTACTTTTATACCAAAGACTGTAGAAAGAACATTTACTTATAATCTTATACTCCAGTACTCATGTTAGTTCTCACTCTCCAGTGTTCTGTATTGTTGAAAGATTTATGATCAAACTCTTGATGTCACCCAAATGAGGATGGGTTCCCCTTTTTGAGTCTGGTTCCTCTCAAGGTTTCTTCCTCATAACATCTAAGGGAGTTTTTCCTTGCCACAGTCGCCATGGCTTGCTAATCAGGGATAAACACACACCATTCACCTTGACTGTTGATTTCTGTAAAGCTGCTTTGAGACAATGTCTGTTGTGAAAAGCGCTATAGAAATAAACTTGACTTGACTTGACTTCCCTGTACTTCTCCTACTGACCACCTCATATGCAACATACCACTACAGTCATTCTAAAAGTTGCAAATATTTGACTTCTAGAGAGTCTGTAATGTAATTTAAAGACACCAAATGATATCATTTGTACAACTGAGAAGTTGAGGGTGAAGGGGCTTGTTCAAAGGCCCAGCAGTGGTTCTTGGTGGAGCTCGGATTTGAACTTCTAACCTTTTGATCAGAAGTCCAACATCTTAACCAAGGAGTTACCTCTTTGTACAAGTTAAATAAGACGACTGACACTCTAATTGCACCTCCTGGGTAACCAGGGATCTGATTGGCTGGGATTTAGAATCAGTTGAGTCAGCACTGTAAAATACAATAACAAAATTAAAATAAAATATATAAAACTAACATGAATTTGCACTCTCCTGTAATTAGCCCTGGATATTAAGCAAGGTACCTCTATCTTTACTGGAACAAAGTAAAAAAAAAATCTGTAATGTCACCTCTCATCCTGTAACAACCTCCATTATTATTTTTTTTATAGTTCCCCTATAAGCGTAATACACATTTAACCCTTATGATCCACAGGAATACTCATAACGCTTCTATTTAGCGTAACGCACCAACATAACTCTTGTAATTTGTAGGCTGGGCAATTATTTTTTGATAAAGAGCACTAAAAATAGTTGTTTTTTTTCTCTGACTTTTTTTCCCTCACTCTTTCTTTGTTTTGTTTTTTTTTAAAGAAAGTGGTGGATAATGCGGCAGGGAGTCGGAAAGAACTACAGATAATCGTATCGATTCGCTGGAAACTCGCTCAGTGCGCGTTTCTGATGAATAGAAATGCGCATCCTTTGTCAGCCTGGGGGCAGAGAACACTGCTGGGAGATCTTTATGTACTGTACTGTTGGGAAAAAAAGAAAAAAAAAAGAAGAAAGAAATAATTAAATAAATAAATAACCTACAGCATGCAGGATTGCCTAGGAGAACTAACCAGGGTTTATTATTTAATTATTTGATTTAAAGGCCCCTTTTTCAATGATGCATTGTATAATATTTCCAATGATATCATATTGCATGTGCTTTTTCTTTAATCCCACTCCTACTTCCTATCCCAAATGAATTTTTTCTTGCGGGTATTTTTCTTGTCCTTTGAAAAAAAAAGCTAATTGAAATAATATCCTTGCTCTGTGGCGGAATGAAATCCATTGTGACTAGCGTCTTGGGTTTATCAGGGCCGCAAGTTGCACATCGCTATCCGGTCCCGCTTAGCTAGAGCTCGCAGTTTTGGAATCGACGAGCCACCGGGGGTTATTCAGAAGAGCAAATCTTGAAAGGGGATCCTTAAAGGTGCACAGCTGTGGGTTTCAAATACATTTAAATAGTGTTTTTACTTCAGGAATTATATACTAGAAAGTCTGGGCTTAACTAGGACATCGAACGATATTCCAAAGAATGAAATGGACGCGTTAAATCGGAATCCAAGTCTGGTTTAGCTCACGCCTTGCCGCGAGTCGACCCCGGATATCGCGACTCAATTGGTCCCCGCTTAGGCCAGTCGTGGCTCTTCCAAGTGAAACGTTACCGTTGGCGTTATTAATGGCCTTGCTGATGTTTTCGTTGTCGTCGCATAACGGCGCTTTGATTGCGTTTGATCAAGAGCGATGTACGTCGGAGCCAGATGTGCCATCCTGAGGCATAAATCAAGATTAATGGCGCGGCGCTCTCGTGACTGCCAGGATCCATCCGTTATTCCGATTCGGCTTCGCGTCGTAATTGAATGCGTTTGAAATGAAATGAAACAATCTTAACCTGAGCTGTTTCCGTCCCCCCCTATTTTTCCACAGTTCCTGCATTTTTTCTGTGCAAAGATTTCTGTGTTCGAATCAAGACAACCACGTTGGTACCATCAGATAATACAATAGATTTACTTGTATGTTTTTTTTTTTTTTTGTAATAAAGCATGTGGAGATTTGTGCCCATTCAGCTACAAGGGTGTTTGGTAAAGTCGGGTACTGGTGTAGAAGGGGTGCAGTCAGCATTCACATTAATCTTAAACGCGTTTTATGACATTACATTGTGAGTGGTGAAGTGAATAACACTGATTATGGCACGTATTAGTGGATGAATATATTCATTAGGCAGCAAGTGAATATTTTGTCCTCAATGTTGATGTGTTCGAAGCAGGGAAAATGGGCAAGCGTAAGGATTTGGGCGAGTTCGACAAGGGCCAAATTGTGACAGCTAGACGACTGGATCAGAGCATCTCCAAAACTGCAGCCCTTTGTGGGCTGTTCCTGGTCTGCAATGGTCAGCACCTATCAAAGGTGCTCTAAGGAAGGAACAGTGGTGAACCAGCAACAGGGTAATGGGTGGGCGATGCTGAAAGTCTACTGTGTATATATAGCAAACCCACAGAGGATCGGGATTTGAGCAAATGGCCTAAGCATTGAGGAACCGTCATAGAAATGCCTTCATAATATAAATGCCTTCACCTTCTCTGCAAGTTTGCAGAATTTCCTGGGCCGTGACTGTGAAAGGTCAGCGTGAGTCCGACGTGACATTTCTGCACACCAGAATTGAAAGTGACCTTTTATTCAAAACCAAGGCAGAGCCATTTATAATACGTTAAATTAAAAACGAGTTGAAGAATTGCACCTAATGCTAGCAAATCATCCGTGCACTACTTTGGCGCTTGGAGAGAACTCGAGAGTTTTTTTTTTTTTTTTTTTTTTTTTTGGTGTAAAATTGTATCAGACGGAGAAACAAATATTTAGACCACTACCCACAATAGAAACACTAAATGGACCAAGGTATTCGGGGCATCTGACCTTTCCATCTATATGTGGTTCTTCCCCAAACTGTTTTCAAAAATGATATACTAGGAGATTTGTGATTTGGCTTACAGCCAAAACTACTCTGAGTTGCTGACCTCAGAAAAGTGCTGAGGTGTAATAATATACTAACCTTATCATTTGTATTTTGTTCAAAATCTAGTTGCCCCTGCAGATGTTCCAAGTGCGCACTCTATCTTCACTCGTATCAGCTGAAACAGAACCACTCGGTCTATTTTCAGGCCACGGACGGATGGGCGTTTTTGAAACCACTACGACTCTGACAGCATGCTGTGCTAATTACTGCACTCCGAGACCTCCCTTCTGCATTTCACACAGCCAAGAAAGGATCCGGAATCGACAGAGAGGCACTCTTCACACACAGTTTGTTTACCAGCATTTACATTTAATCATCTGGCAGATGCTCTTTCTCTGAGCCTTGGACAGAAAATGCAGACAAATCTTAGAGGTATTAAACACAGGTCAGATACTAGTCTGGCCTAGTAACTAAGTATAGGAAATCAAACCCTGATGTAAAAGATAATGCTGAATGTTAAGAAGTACATTTATACTCGGTGTGTGGACCATAGTGCCTAGATTCTATGGTTCAGACCTGAGATCCGTTTGAATTTGTTTTTCCAGCAACCGAGATGAGAAACCTTTCAGGAAGTACCCCAACCAGTCCTTAGTTTCGAATTTACTTTTTACTCCTCATGCTGTGGCTTTTGTTCAAATAAATTCCGGTGGTGAAAAATATAAGAATTGTTGCTCCATATGTGGTGAGAACATCTAAGCCGTTATTACCTTAGGGTAAAAATTGAGTTGCCCTGTTGGTTAGAATGTCTGAGCCAAGTTATGTCGATGTTCAAGTTATGTACTGTGGTGCAGAGCTGTTTGTGGTTTGGGATTCAAGAACAAGAGCACTAAATTTGATTCTTGATTTTTGGGAGATATTCAGACCAGTCCAAAGTTTCAAGATTGCTAATCAGCATATTTACAATCAGTTTCCAGTGAGAAGAAATTGAAACTTGTCCCTGAGGTGGTATGAAATCGTAGGTCTTGAGGAAGGAAGGAGAATTTATGGCAATTTGGCTGTGCTCAGTCCATCAAAACCTGACTTAGATAGATGATTCTGAAGCAGGGTACAAAGATGTAGTGCAGAACCATTTGAGATTGGGAAAGAATAGCGAAAAGAAAAGTTTGGAATGTGCCACATGAGAGAGCTGTTATACCATCAGACCAGTCTTTTGCTTTAGGCTCCAATGTGAAATATACATATGTATGGCAGTTTTTCTTATTTCACAATTCAGTTCTGAGGAATAGCAAAAAAAACCTTTCCCCCAATATGTTGTAAGGTGGGGAAGGAACAGGACTTTGGTGTGTGATAGTTCTGAACCAAGTTACCTTGATTTGTTTTGTGGATTTCACTTCTTGCTGCCAGAGAAAGCTAATGGGAGTCATCACAAGAGTCTTTTGGGAGCTTATTAAAAAGATCCACCAGATATGAGAAGCCCTGTAAGTAAAAAGTTGCTGTCTTGAAATGACTAAAGGTTGTGAGAATTTTATAGGAGGTCTGTAGTTAGGAAAGATTTTATTCTTCTGTGGATCTAGAACCTATGTTAGAATTATGAGGGTGCAAGATAGGGACTGCAAACTGGATATGGTACTACCAGTCCATTGCAGGGCAGAGGGCGGTATACGGACAGCAACCCAAAGCTTAACCAGGTGCCAAGACCAAAGGTCTTCGGTTTGATCTCTAGACTTACCAAATGGTCCTTGCTATGATTTCAAAGATGTGGAACATTTCTGGAAACTTTCCATTGGAACTTCATGTGGAAGATTTTGGAAATATTCCAAGTTGGAAACCTACCAGGAATTATATATTCCCATAAATAATATGGGAATTTATTATTAATTTAATTTAATAAAAAAAAATATATATTTTTTATTTAATTGTTAGTATAATTTTATTGCACACAACACAAGCTATTAGGCAACAAGATTATAGGAATGATAAAGTTTTAAACATAAATGTATGTAATATTTATGTAATTTACATGCTTACTCACCAAGAGGGACATTTTTTTTAACGTTATTTTGATTGAGGATTGAAGAAATAATGTTTGCTATGTTATGGAGGAATGCACAGTGCATGTAGGGGGCGTGGCCTCAGTAGCCCTGCAGTAAGTGTGCTGTGTGCATGTGATTGATGAATGTGCAGCGTAGAAATTAAACTAAATGAAATCTGATTAAATGATCCTGCGAGATCTTTTTCAAATACATTTAAGTTCCCGGTTTCCAGTTTGTTCCCATTAATACCTGTGGTGCTGGAACTTAGGACCTTCTAATCCAAGGTTCAATGCCTTAACCACTGAGCTACCACCTCCCCAATTAAAGATGGACGGATGGACTGACGATTGGTTGGTTGGTAAAGTAAAAGAGAATGAATGTTACCTAAAAGGAGGATATCAGCGTCATATTACTTTCTCTTGCAAATGGAGGAAAACGAGGGAATCACATCTTTTTCTTAGATTCCAGTTCTAAACGGAATAAAAAGAAATTAAAAATAGACTTGTCAAAGTTTATTAATTGGCATAGATGACAAAGTGCTAAATCAAAAACGATTTCCTTCCATCTTTTACTATCCTCCGTCAATCCTGACCATTTCTCTCGCCGTTCTCCGTGCAGTATTGGCATGTATAATTTAAGAAGTGGGAAGATTCCCGACGGGCCGCTGTTGTTGATGGCTTGCAGTATTGGTCAATTGACTTCTGCACTCAATTTCTCACACCACAAACAAGGGAGATAGAAGGCTGAAGTGAAAATCTGGAAGCTTCTTGAAGGTTCTCTTGGTGTCACTAATGCTTTGATTACAGCAGCCGGATGTGTTTCATGTAAGGAAGTGGAATACAAGTAAAACGTTCTGACCGGCTATATACCCCGTTTGATCAGCAACTTTAAATAAGTGTTTCTTTGTAAAATCTATGAAAATGTGTCCATTCCCCAAGTCCTAGGATACAATACTTGAAAATAACTGAAAGGTTTTTTTTTTTTTGCTACAGTATAATTGTCTACTTTATCTGCTTCAAGCAATTATTTGTCCTGGGAGTAAATTATTTTTACAGCACTACTACTGTGAATGCGTCGGTTCTGAAAAACCAAAATACCCCCTTTCTGACCAATCAGAATCGAGAATTCAACAGTGCTGTAACATGAATTACTTTTAATTGGACTTTAACACCTGAGTAAATGTTAATACCAAGGAAGCAGTATTGACATTTCAAATTGGAAATGTGTCAAGTCTAGTTCATCAGCTCACTTCAATTCATCTAATTATTGCTGGAAGACCCTGGTGGTCTAGTGGTTAGGATGCGGCGCTCTCACCGCTGCGGCCCGGGTTCGATCCCCGGTCAGGGAACCGACCCCAGCTATTAGGGTTGTACAAGCCAGTGCACTCTTAGTGCCGGTCCCAAGCCAGGATAAATGGGGAGGGTTGCGTTAGGAAGGGCATCCAGCGTAAAAACATGTGCCAAAGCAAACATGCGGATCATGAATACGGATGATCTGCTTTGGCGACCCCTAATGGGAGAAGCCGAAAGAAAGTTTTTTATTGCTGGAAGACATATAAATTATATCTGAGTAAACATACACACACACACACACCAACCATCATCCTGCCATGGAGCAGCAGCTACTGAATTGCATTTCTTTATTCAAATTTGCTCTCTAGTCTTAGAGGCTACACAACCCCTACCATAAACACCTAGGATTCGGAGTTCGAGTTCTAGCCACGTGCATTCACTGTCAGATTGCTATTCATGCTAGGATACACACACACACACACACATACATACACCCATGACCCACTTGAAACATCCTTCATGCACTGTTGCGTAATGTTATCCCAAAGCAACAGAGACACACGCAGAGAGTGAAAGAGGCGACGGAATAAAGAGAACGTTTGAACTAAAACAAGCCTGTCTCTCCAAATAGATACAATACCATTCCACACTTCCAGGTTAACCTTAACATCTGTAGTACGATGTAGATAATAACAAAACAAAACAGATGTTTCGACAGCTTCAGAGCTTCGATCCATCATTTCTCCCCACAAAAATTATATACCTTCTGTTTTCCTCCTCATGGTGTTGTAGGAACCTGGATTTGGCCCCCCCTTTGGATTAACAGTTTAAACTCCTCATTAGAGCCAAAACAAATTCCCCAAATGCCCCATTGGCAATGTTTTAAATCACTGCGAACGCATTTAAGGTAATCAATGCAGCTTGCCTTGCCTTAATTAATGATTGTACACACAGTACCGGGGTGCTCTGAAGAGCTTTTAGACCATTTCAGACCAGAACTCACCACCTCTTTTAGCTCTAAATAATGACCTAATGCAGTAAAGATCATGGCTGCAAATGAAATCATCAGTCACTGCAGCACTCCGGGTTCTTCTAACCAACCCTCCAATGATGTGAGAATGGTAAATTGGTGCTATGGATGGGTAACCCATCTCGGTATGAATTCCCACCCCCATACTTAGTGCTCCTGGCATACGCTCTGGATGCACCACCACTTGGACAAGGATAAAGCAGGTGAACGAATGAATCATGAAGTTGAAAGAGACATTTGGGCACTACCACGGACTTAGTCATGTGGTATATACACAACATTCTAGCTACTTGCTCATGCCAGTCATTGGGTCCCTCTGTAGAAGTGTCCCCATATGAATTCTTTTAAATACTATATGGACAAAAAAGTATTGCTACACATAAATTCAAGAAATATGTGGCTCTTACCCAAACTGTTCCTTCAAAGTTGGAGGCACACAGGAACTAGTAAACCCAAACCTGTTTTAGCATTACAAATTACCCTGTGCACAAAGCAAGCTCCATGAAAATGTGCTTAACATGAGTTGGAAGTGTTTGGAAGATTTTGAGTGGCATAAACACCCAGTTTGAACACCTTTAGGATGAACTGGAACGCTGACTGCACCCCAACATCTTCCCAGGAGAGTGAGGGTATTATACAGCAAATGGGGACTAAATGTGGAATGGGATGCTCTTAAAAAAAAACTAAATAAAAAACATACCAATCTTATGCTGAGGTGTTCCATTTTACTTCCTCATCTTCAAACGTTCCAGTGCCATCTGTTACTCATCGGAGTGCACACCTACTTTAATCTGAAATAAGATCACAGATGTAACTGGATCCAACAGTCAACAGCATTTAAAGGGAATGAAAGCTCTGACACTTTGACTGAACCCTAACAGGAGGATTAGCAGACGGCGAGTGCGTTTGGGGGGGGGGTGTTGTAATGCAGGTCAGCTCTAAGGTCATGTCGAATATCATGTTCAAACGTCACCCAGTCCTTTTTCAGAGCAAGGCTGATGGTATATTGGCAAGCCAGAAAATTTACAAGCTCGAAGGTTTAACCTCGGCACAGGAGAGTCGCTAGGATACACAGCTCTATTAGGTGTCTCAAACGATTTCTATTCCAGAGGCTGTGTTGCAGTTTCACTGCTGCTAAGCTCTTGGAATGTTGAGAGCTTTAGGGGTCCAAGCACCAAAGCCAATTATGGATTTTCTTCTTTTTCGTCAACGAGCCAAGTTGATTTGTTGGGGAGGGGGTGTATAAGCAGTTTTGTTTTTGGTAGGTGAGTTTTCTTTCTCATATACTTTCTCCCATTATTCAGGCAAACAAAGAAGCGGAACCTGAACCTTCATAATAAACCTTAAAAACGTATCAAAAACAATACACCTCTCAATTCTAATGCTTCGTGTATTCAAACAACCGTCATTCATGGATTCTGATCACATGGATTCACTTGACTTGAATGGAATATTCGAAATAAAAACATACTGAAGATGTCTATAATGTCTAGGAAGTTTAGATGTTCCGTTCAACCAGGTTTTTTTCCCCCCATAACAGAAAGCGCAGTCAAGCTGAAATTTGATGGTATGTATGTATAATCCTGAATAGCACTGTTACCTCATCACAAATCTTGGTTGTTGTTTGCAAAAACTGGCCATTGGGGGAGCTTGGACCCCTAAGGCTGCTTGGACCCCTAAGATAATTCTTAGTTGCCATTTGTGTTTAAAGGACATAGTTAAGGAATTAGACTTTAAAGAGCACTTGACTTCCCAGCTCATACCAAAAATGTATATAATGTCATGTCTGCAGTCTCCCGTTTAGTTATTTCCATACTCTTTATCTCTTTAACTCCCTCAGCTACAAGAAGGAAACAGGAAAATCGGCTCCAAAACGAACTGTAAAGATAACAAAAGGCGTGTGAGACTTGTTTACTGATTTAAAAAAACGCTTCTCGGTGTGCTTTCTGCAGAAGATCCTAACGATTCTTCCACTTCCTTACGGATAAAAGCATTTCGTGAACCATTCTTTATCATCACCATGACTGGAAGCACGGAAAGGTCACCGCACAGCTGGTATCTGACAGCGCTAAACCGATAGCATCGGACAGCAGCAGCAAAATTTGATTAATGGTCTGGGGAGTTTTTTTTTTTTTTACTGTGTTCATCATCACATTTTGACAGTAAATAGAGGTCTTTTCAGAAGGAAAGCATCCCAAAGATAGTAACACCCATTAACGTAATGGTTCTATAGAATTATTAGGTCAGGGGAGACTTAGAGAGCAAGAGAGAGAGGTAGATAAAGAATCTCCTCTGAGGATCCGGTTGTGGGAAGAGCTTATAGAAAGAGCTAAATTGAGACAGCTATCTTATCGCAACAGTCATCTTTAAACACCATGGGAACCTCGGTGTTCCGTTTGAAGCCCATGGCCACGACCGAACAATAAACCCCAGATGCAGTTTTGCTGGAATTTTGTTAACTATGTGCTTTTATGCTGCTGCGTTTTTTTTCTCTTGTGTCCTCCATAACTCAGCTTCAAAATCTGTGTCCTCTCACATTTGAGACTTATACCAGATAAAGCACTCTGGGAATCGTTATTACCCAGTGAACCTTTTCCTCATCTCTATTAAATACAAAATGTATAAAAATTAGCATAAATTCAAAGAAAAAAATTACAGATTGTTCAAACACATTGTATTGTAAAAATTTATTCCATTTAGCTCCCTCTCAAGATCTGGTCATCTCAATGGAAATCTATATGCAACTTTGGGGTAAACATGGACAATGAACTGTCCTTTTCTACATCTAAAGCTAATCTAGTCATCCTTATGTCAAGTTCTCTTTCACAACATCGGAATACTTTGTCCGTTTCTGTCCACACAAACCATTCAAGTGCTTGTTCAGTCCTTCGTTCTGTCAAGACTGGACTGCAGCAACCTGGCAGATCTGCCTATTAAAACATATTTGACCTCTGCAACTGAGTCAAAATGAGATCAAAGCTCTTCATCCTCTCCCACCACTCCACTGATCCCTCCATCCTCTACAATTGCTTCACTAATCTTTCTATCATCCACCACTGCTTGACTGGTCCCACCATCTCATAGGGTACAACTAAGAAAGGCTTCAAGGCTCTTCTCTGTTCTGGCACCAAGGTGGCGGAACAGACTTGCGCTTGATGTCCAAACAGTTGAGTCTTTGAAATGTAAAACTTGATAGGAGGTAGCATTTATTTTCTTTTTGGTACTGGTTTTGAGTTCAACCATGCAATATTATGGGTTTAAAGTCCCAAAGTTGATATGGGCAGCCACCCAGAGCGGCATCTTACCGGGGTAGTGGCACAGGGTGTCCATGCAAAGAAAAAAAGCCCTGTTTTTTTACCGCACATTTGCGTCAATTATTATATCATGTCACGGTCATTGAACCCAGTCGGCGTGTGGACCCACCTCCCGGAGAAGTACCCTCACTCATACACTCAGAAAGGAGAGGCGGGGGTTGGGTGATGTCACCTGAGCCTTCAGGGTTTCATCATTAAAATGATGGATGATAATAAAAAAAAGGTCTAATTCAGAAAAAAAGATGGCAAAAAAGAAGCCCAATTCAGAAGAAAGAAGTAGGGGGCGACGTGCAAAAGAAAAAGGTGTGAAGGCAGCTTTATCTCGTTATTCAGGAGTGTAAAGGCTAATGCATTTAATGAAATATGTTAATAACTGTATATCATTATGCTGTGTTGCCTGATGTGCTTTTACGCATCGAGCAACAATATTTCTTTCAGCTGCATAACATAATTTATAGTATGTAGTTCATCATAATGTGTGTAGCAACAAAACAATTGCAACCTAACTGGTCTATTTGGATTGCAGTTAAACAGCACTTATTGATGGCATAAAGGTTTTCTGTGATTGTACTAAAAAAAGGTTCTGAACGGAGATCAAGGGGGGAATCTCCAGTGCAGCTTAAAAGGTTTATTTAAAAGAAGTATATTATAAGGATATATATGTTGTATGTATCTTATGGTTAAAATTGGACAAGGAGTTTTATAGTTCTTGGTTCTGAGAGTTGTGCACAATGACGTGTATTTACTGTAATTGTGCAATAAATGCATTTAGGGTGATATTTATATTTGAAATGGAGCTCTCATCCAAACTTGTAGACTGCTCTTAGTATGATTCTTACTTATCCAGTGGCAAAGAGTGGAGCTTTTCAAAGCTGAAACGAATCAATAGGGGAGACGTTGGGTCATGGCGTGGGTCACCCATTTATTAGATAATCAATAAGTGTTTAACTCATTAATATTATTCTATTAATAGCTTGGTGTGGAAATACCTGGTGTATTTTACTTAAGACCATGCATTGTGTACTTCATCCACCACTGCAACCACTAATTGAAACTTTGAAATATTTTATATGATGATATGATACACAGTCCACTTATGCGCTTGTTGCAATGTTTTTTTCTCTTACAAATAAAGAGTTTATGATTAAATCTACATACTCAGAGACACATCACACTACAGGGCTTCCAGATGGCTTCTTGTTCTCTGGTTCTCTGGTTCTCTGACTCTCTGATTCTCTGGTAGCTCAGGAAAATGAGGCGCAGGTGTATAAATCTGAGGTCGAGGGTTCAAGTCTTGCTCTGGATTCTCTTTAACGGCGTAACATTTGCATTATCCAAATAAATTGCTTAGTAGATGGCCAGTAGCAGCAAAGCAATGGTGTGTAAGTGTGCAGTCCTTACAATGTGAAAACTTAGGTTTGTGTCCCAGCTGAGACAACCTTTAAATATATGTATGTTAGGGTTAATGTAAAAAATAATAAATCTCCTTAAAATAGCAGTTTTCACATGCTTTCTGGTAGCTTAGCGGGTATGTCAGTTGGACTTGTAACTTGAGATTCCGGTTTCGAATCCCAGCTCAGGTAAGAGTTCAGTAAATCAAAGTAAGTTATTTTACTCCTTTCCAGTATGTGTCAGGTGGAAGGCAAAAGATAAGTCCCTCAAAAAAGTAAAGAGATTTGTCAGCTCTGATGGCTCAATGGGTTAATGGTGCAGTCCGGTCTCCAAAGAACTTCGGTTCGAGACTCCTGGTGAGCAGTAGGTGCTGGCCCTGGGTGGGACTGCAAAATCCGGCAAAGAGAGAAAGAAAGAGAAAGTCCGGTCTGTCCCACCTGGGGCCCTTGGAGAGGTAAAAGGAGGGGTTATGCTACTCTGGGCTCTCTTTCTCTCTATATATTGTATTTTTTATATATATATATATATATATATATATATATATATATATATATATATATATATATA
>JAAIIK010000102.1:2075676-2112717 GCA_014706435.1 Silurus glanis | reverse complement strand
ATATATATATATATATATATATATATATATATATATATATATATATAATTCATCCTACTTTTTTTTTTTCTATATATAATCTCACTTCACTATTCTTTCTACATTTAATTATCACTATATATCTCACTACATTATCATCTGTTATACTATATACTATAATAACATTTACTTTTTTTAATTTGGTTGTTGTAAATCTACTTCTTATTATTTGTATTTGCTATCTTCCCATTATTTTTGTTTACTATTTTGTTTACTCTTTAATTGACTAATAATTTGTTATATTTACTATAAAATTTGTACGTACCATTTATATGTACTTAAATTTTTCTTTAATTTGTTTTGGTCCTTTATTTTTTAGTTACTACTACACTACACTAGACTGTTTGATTTTTACTTTACTACACTATTCTACTCTTGCAATATTCAACTAACATTTTTTAATAAAAGAAGCACATTCATGCTGATTAGCAGAACCTCCATGATTTATCCTCAAGGGCTGAAGGGCCTTGAACCCTGAGCACCAGGGACCAGCCTCTCTCTCACATCGCACTACGCACTAATCCGCCGAACCACTCAGGAAGGCCCGAAGAGAGGGCCATTTTTCATGTGCATTATATCATTCGACAATCCAGTCGCGGAGCTAAAACAAGCAAGCAAGCAGAAGCTGGGCTCGAACCCACTACCTCAGCTTCATAGTCGCACCTGCTCTAAACCACTGAGCCACTCGGGAAGGACAGAAGCGAGAAACTTTTGTCTGTGCAACATATCATTCGACAAACCAGTCGCGGAGCTCAAAGAAACAAACAAACAAGCAAGCAAGCAAGCAAGCAAGCAAGCAAGCAAGCAAGCAAGCAAGCAAGCAAGCAAGCAGAAGAGGGGTTAGATCCCGCAACCTCGTCCTCACCATCGCACCGGCACTAACCCGCCGAGCCACTCGGCAAGGCCAAGAGAGAGGGAGCCTTTTTTTCTGTACATCATATCATTCGAAAAAAAAAACAGTCGCAAAACTCAAAAAAACAAACAAGCAAGTATAAGCCTGGCTCGATCCCGCAACCTTGCCATTACCATCGCACCTGCACTAACTCGCCGAGCCACTCGAAAAGGGAGGAAGCACGAGCCTTTTTTCTGTGCATCATATCATTCGACAAACAAGTCGCAGAGCTTAAACAAACTGGCAAGCAAGCAGAAGCCGGGTTTGATTCCACAACCTTGCCATTACCATCGCACCTGTACTAACTCACCGAGCCACTCGGGAAAGACAGACGAGAGAAACTTTTTTCTGTGTATCATATCATTCGACAAACCAGTCGCAGCGCTCAAAAACAAGCAAGCAAGCAGCAGGCAGGCAGGCTCAATACCACAACCTCGCCGTCGCCATAGCACCCGCACTAACCCGCTGAGCCACTCAGGAAGGCCTAGGGGAAAGACTTTTTCTGTGCATCAAATCATTTCACAAACCAGTTGCAGAGCTCAAACAAACAAACAAACAATCAGAAGCCAGTCTGGATCCCGCAACCTCGCCGTTATCGCACCCGCACTAACCCGCCGAGCAACTCGGTAAGGCCGTAGGGCGAAGTCATTCTTTCTATGCAACATATAATTTGACAAACCAGTCGCAGAGCTCAAACGAACAAGCAAGCCAGGCTTCATCCCACAACCTTGCTGCCACCATCTCATGCACACTAACAGGCCGAGCAACTCGGGAAGGCCGAAAGCGAGAGCCTTTTTTCTGTGCAACATATCATTCGACAAACCAGTCGCAGAGCTCAAACAAGCAAACAAGCAGAAGCCAGGATCGATCCCGCAACCTCGTCACCGCTATAGCACCCGCACTAACCCGCTGAGGCATCATATCACGCGACAAAAAAAATCGCAGCGCTCCAACAAACAAGCCAGCCAGCCAAAGCCGGGCTCGATCCCGCAACCTCGCCACTGCTGTAGCACCCACTGAGCCACTCGGGAAGGCCTGAGCAGAGGGCTTTTTTGTTTGTGCATCAGATCATTTGACAAACCAGTCACAAAGTTCAAACAAACACACAACAAACAAGACCGATGCCGGGTTTGATCCCGCAACCTCGCCACCACAATCGCATTCACACTGCCCCGACGAGCCCCTGGGGAAGACAGGAGTGACCCCTTTTTTTTTTTTTATTATATAATATCATTCGACAAAACAGTCCCAGAATTCAAACCTCGTCACCGTCGTAACCGTGATCGCACATGCGCTGACACGGCAAGCCACTGGGGACAACTGGAGTGAGTTTTTTCTTTGTGTGCATCATATCATTTGATAAAACAGTCCACGCGTTTAAACATGTAATAAACTCACTGAAGCCAGGCTCGATCCCACGACATCGCCGCCACGCTCGCACCCAAACTGACACGCCGAGCCACTGGGGAAGGCTGGAGCAAATCCTTTTTTTGTTCATCATTTCATTCGACGAAACAGTCCCAGAGTTCAAACATGTAACAAAAAACCTGAGACTGGTTCAATATGTAACAAACTATACAAGATTGTGTTGGATTCTGCAACCTCAGTAACAAGAGGCAGCAGCATTTACAAAGCGCTGTGAAGTCATATACATCAGTGGTCCCCAACCCCCGGGCCGCGGACCGGCACCGGTCTGTGGGTCAATTGGTACCGGGCCTCACAGAAAGTATACATAACTTACATTATTTCCGTTTTATTTATTATCTGATTCTGAACGATGTTTTATTTTGGAAAATGACCGGATTTTCTCCGCCACATCTGTCTATGACTCACTCTTGATTCATGTCATGATGCCTCGGTCACATGTCTTACCTCCATCCGCTACCTTCTTAAAGGGGCTCCGGCCGCTAACACATAATACATTACCGCTAAATTCAAACCCCCAAGCGAGCAAAATGAACAAACAACAACACGGTGGATTCACGTTTATTATTAGATTTAGAAAATATAATCAATATAATCAATATTATATATATCAAATATCAAAGTCATGTCTTTGCATGATAAATACATTTTATTAATAAATAAACAAAAACAAATTAAAAGCCTGACACAATCAGGACTAATGAGCCCCAGAGTCAAGAAATCACATAACACACAATCAAATTTTAATTAGACATGAATGTGCTGACTTTGGACAAATGTAGCAGCGTACTGATTATGTCCCGGACCCTGTTAGGCATAAAAACTCATTACGGAATTACAGTCCATGATGTGGGAACGGCTTTATTTCTTTAAATCTGGACGCCTCATATAATCCATATCGCATTCTCAAACACTGTTCCTGTCAATCCAGTATATAATCACCATACCTCCATCCTGTACTCCTGACAAAATGATAAATTATTGCTGTATATTATGTGTGTGTGTTTATATATGTGCTGCCGATCTTTTTGCTGTTGTTGTTGTTTGTTATTTTCCTGCACAGCTCCGTCCATTTATACTAATACAGGATGGGACAAAATGACTGACCACACTGATCACTTCAGAGTGCTACTGCATTAAATCTTCCCTGAAATCGAAGTTCCTCTTGACTTAGGTGATTCTTGAGCTGGTCACAATCAGAGACTTGCTTTTGAAATCCGGTGTATGTGGTATTTGATGGATTTTCAGGACAACCCATATTGTTCACAAGGTGTTTGAAGTTACTGAAGGGACGATATATTGATATATTAAAGCTTCTCCACAAAGCACTTCACAAATCTTTGGCCAAGCTTTGGTGTGTTAAGATCTGCTGTTAGTTGTTTCTACCAAAGTTTTCCAAACCACAACAAACAAATATATCAGGAAGCCCAAAGCTGTCAACATCAGTAAATGATTTGCAGTTGTAATTGCAGCCCCAGGATGTTCTACCAAGTACTGACCCAGGGTGTAAACTCTTGTGGCACAAACAAATGCTTATTAAACAATAAAAACCAATGTGGACCTACATGATATTTAGGCGGGTGGGTTTAATGTTAGCGCTGATTGAAAAATGCATCTTTTATGCAAAGCCTCATACCAATGATACCCTAATTCAGGCTCAAAAGAAGAGAATTATATCCTCTACTGGAATGCATCATAGAAACAAAAATCAAACTAAATGACTGGCATCCAGAACTGGCTCACTGGCTCCCCAGAGCTTACTTAAACCAACTTTTCTAAAAGAACAGGCTTTAAACAAGCTGCACAACCACAAAATTGATGGTCCATTACAGAGAACACCATCTGTTACAGTCCACTGAAAACAGTCCCTGCTCACAGTTGATTTTTGATTTATGGTGACTGAAAGAAATTCAATTAAAAGAATATATTTGGTGGAAAAGCAAATGTTTGAAATAGAACAGATTATTATTTTTTATTTTTTTTAAATAGAAATCACATTTAAGCTTCCTGTCAGATGGACATTTTATTCATTTACATTTACATTACATTAACAAACATTTAATTCTTATAAATTAATACGTGGTGGATTCATTTTCTAAGAGAAATGCCAAACCTTAAATAAATACATTTGAATGTATTCCACATATATATTTTTAAATTGTCTTATTTTTTTAAACGTTAGCTTAAAAGGTCATTTTTTGCAAATGTCGCAGCACATAAAATTATTTAAGAACAAATGTATTCATTATTATTTCAAATAATATTTGAAAAAAAAGATTCAAAATATACCTGAAAACATTTTTAATGTAAAACGAAATAGCCACTAAATCCATTTATATTATGGAGAATTTGTGGAGCTAGTTTCGTTTAGTCCCCACTTCTGTGACGATGTCCGACTAGATATTAGAGTGTGCCTGTGGAGATTTGTGGTCATTCAGACACAAAGTCAGGTACTGATGTAGGACTGTGAAGAACCCTGGAGTGCATTAAGCCTTCTGATTCACCCCAAAGGTGTTCAGTACAGTTGAGCTCTATAGCAGGCTACTCAAGATCAGCATATCTGGCTTTGGGCACAGGGGATGCTGTCATGCTGGAACAGGTTTGGGTCTCCTAGTTCAGGTCAGTGGAGAATTTCATGCTACCACATCCAAAGACATCCTATACAATTGTGTGCCTTTCCTGAGGAATCACGTTTTGGCTGAAAAAGGTCTGATCTCCCAATACTTTTGTCCATAAAGTGTATCTTCTCAAAGTTTTGGAAGAGCCAGGTTGTCTTGCAGTCAATGGCCGGCATGCAAATTGTGAAACGTGCGCTCCTAACAAACGTTGATTTCAAGAAAAACAATCTTCACTGCATGGTTTTACATAAAGAGCCCATTAGCATGCAACACAAACTACACATTAGCATGGAACCAAAACAAATCAGGCTGTGGGTCTGGACCAGACAAATCAAGCAGGACATGCAGCATATCAGTGCTACTTATGCATGACTTATGAGCAATGAAATAGAAATAGTGTTTCTGCTTGACTAAAAGGAATGTTCGACAGCATCTGAAGATCAGTGGAATTCAATCTGACAAGTGATGATAAAATGGTAATGTAGTTATAGGTACGTTAGAACGCGTGGTATTATCGCAGTCGTATCGCTGCTCTCTTCCTGAAGATCTGAAGATCCATGCAGAAGGGGAAAGGGGTTGGGCACCTTGAGGCTGGTCCTTGAGCACTATGAATTTGCATGAACTTGCTCTGGAGACTAAAAAATGGGTGTCTGTGTTTGGATAGATTTGTTTGTTAATTACTGGGTAGCATTGATGCAAACGAAACACTTTCTCAACAAAAGAAAAAAAAAATTGTGGTAACATTTTAACCATTTACCATTTTATATATATATATATATACTGTATGTGTGTGTATATATACTGTATATATACAAAGTTATATACAAAGTATATACAAAGCCAGCTTCATGAAGATATACTTTACATGGGTTGGAATTGTGTGGAAGATCTTGAGTGGCCTGCTCTAGAGCTCTGTCCCCAACCCTATTGAAAACCTTTTGGATGAATTGGAATGGCACCCCCAGACCTTCTTACCTCACCTACACAATCTAGTGTAACTTCTTCCCAGAAAAGTGGAGGTAAATATAACAGCAAATGAGGACTAAATGTGGAATGGGATGTTCAGAAAGCACATGTCTCGCCAACATTTTGATCTCGATTTAAAACCCAACATTATTTCCTTTCATTCTCAATGCTAGGCGTAAATAAATCACTGGCGTTTGCATGACTAATAGTAACTCTCCAGCTGGGCTATGCTCCACTGCAGAATAATAACTTGTAAATCCTCACAGCAGTCCTGCAAAAAAAAAAATAAATAAATAAAAAAAGCCTGTAAATCATTGTCTTAATCCCCACCGCTGGTGAAAAAAAAGCCTAATTATACCTTTTACAGCTTTTCTACTGAATGCTAAGGGTTTTTGATGATTTAGCCATGTGCAGCTGATCCTTAAATTGAAGTCTTGGGGTTGCACACCATGGAGAAGATAACCTATTTTTTCTAAAGCCAGCTCATTTCAGGGTGATTTTTTTGTTCTTTATTAGGGTACGAGGCGGCCCGAATTCTCTTTGTCCTTCTGATTCAAAATGGGGAAAATGGCAAAATTATATTCACTGGCGATATTGAAAAATATTCAGAAAAATAAGACATAGATAGTCCTGACATTAAATGTTAAAAGTATTGAGACATCGGAGTCATACGTGGATCGTCCCCAAATTGTTACCACAGAATTGGAAGCATACAATTGTATATCAATGAATGCTATAGCACAACATTTTCCAGGAAACTCAAACCTGTTCCAGAAACACTATTGAACACCTTTGGGATGAATTGAGAAACGTTGACTGACTACTTATGGCTAAATGAGCACAAATCTCCAAAAAAATCTGGTGAAACATCTTCCAGAAGAGTTTAACTTATTATAACAACAAATGGAGACTAAATGTGGAATGGGATGTTCTAAAAAACACATATCAATCTCATGGTCAGATGTCCACTAAGTTTGTCCTTATGGTGTACAGTATATAGAAAATTCATATATGCAAAAATATATTCTCAGGGTTAAATTCGGGGCCCTTATGTTCTTATATCGGGAACATTTTCACATTAAACTCCATTACAGTAAAGTAACACTGAAGTCATTTCGATTGTCTTATTATTATATTCATTATTATTAATTATGAGTACCTATGGATAGACATGTCCTGACTGAACCATCACTTCTGTCCAAGATTCCCATCCCAGTCCCATTTCCCATGTCAATTAGAAATCCAATCTGAGTTTTTACTATTTATTTTTAAACCTCTCAGTGGGATTCACCACAAATCAATTTGCTCGTTTTTTCCCCACATTTTTCCTGAGGCAATCTGCTCAATTTTTCCCCGACTTCCCTATTACACGACTGACCTTTATGTGCCTAAACCCAAAAATAGTACACATTTGACAAGACCTGCTCTGCTTGCTAACCAGATGGCACCGATTTTATATTTGAATAATAATAATACACTGCTCTATCTTTCTATTAAGTGCTCAAGAATGTCAAAAATGCTCCTATGTCGACAAGAAAAAAAGATACAGCTCAAGTTTCTCCACCTCTTTTCTTTTTTTTTTAATGACATCTTTTCTAAGAGCCCTGTGAGAAGTTACCCAAACCACACCGTCATATTCTCCAGTGGCCAGGCAGGGAAACTGGAAATGTCTGTCCATTTATATTCCATTATTTAAATGTCCCTGAGAGTGGGGGAATTAATGACTCCGGTCTGTGGATGAGCTGCCACACCTCTGCCACCATTAATCAGAAAACTCTACCTCTGTTGGCTTTAACAGTGACAGGTAAAGAGGCAGTGGAAGAGGAGTAAAAATGAGTGCAAAGGGTTAGGTTTGGGAACAGATTGAATAAATGAATAGAAACTTGAATATTAATGGTCCTAACAGGACTTTCAAAAAAAACAAAACCATAAATCTCATAGCGTGGAAAAGGATCTCTCAGTGAGTGTGTAGAATCAATATGAGACACATTATGACGTCATGTGGCTAGACGACTTGGTCAAAGCATCTCCAAAACTCCAGCTCTTGTGGGGTGTTCCCAGTCTACAGTGGTCAGGATCTATCAAAAATGGTCAAAGGAAGGAACAGTGGTGAACCAGTGACAGTGTCATGGTTGGCCGAGGCTTACTAATGCACGTGGGGAGCGAAGGGGGGGCCCTTGTGGTCTGTTCCACAAGGCTACTGCAGCTCAAGTTGCTGTAGAAGTTAATGCTGTTAATGCTTGAAGAGTCAGGAATGTTTTGGCAGCAAAAGAGGGACCAACACAATGTTAGTTATGCTATGTAAAGTTATGCCTGATCAGTGTATAGTAGTTTTATGCTTTGGGTTGATTATCTAGAAGGTGATGTTCAAAAACTGAATTAGACTGAAGAGAGTTTAGATGAGATTAGGAGGTCATAATTAAGAGACAAGATCAATATTAACTGAATGAAGTTGAATATGTCGAGGTTTATTTTAGAGGACCTCCCCTTCCCTTGCTTCACAAGGCATAAGAATTGCCAATCCTCTCCCCTTGTCTCTTCCACCACTAGACCAGTTAAGATATCAGAATCTTACTTAAACTAGTGGACAGATTTAAGTTCCCCTCGAGGGCGTTATGAATTTTTTTTGTAATACCATAAAAGGTGCCAAAAATGCCCCAGCACTACTCCAATCGTTCCTTAATGACAGTCGGAATGACTCTGCCACCCTGGATGATCATGTTCAAGATGTGCGTAAGATTCGAAGATTGTGATTACTCATCATACGAGCCAGAAAGAAAGACTTTTTTCAAGCTCACAGGGGGGGCAGAAATGTAATAGAGGATTCAGCAGTACTTGACAGATAGAACCCCCAGAGGGTGTACTGTATGATTTACACATTTGTCAGGTTTATTACGGAGGTTATTAAAGTGTTATCGAATGCTGTCCTATGCTCCTTCTCAAAATAGGTCCACTATAGGGACTGTCCAAACCCTTACATAGTTTTAAATATCATATTTGCCTGGTTCAGTTGTAACTGTGAGAGTAGCAATAGCAGACACTACAGAGGGGGCATATGGGCATTTATTGTGAATTTTGTGTCCTGTGGGTACACTGAAGGTCAGCTAGGAATAGAACCCATAACTGGATCCAAGTACAAGGTATGATACTGTACATGTTCCTACATGGAACTTCTAGGGGAAATGAAAGGTAACCAATGCAACTAGTATATTTTATGTGGGTTGAGGAAAGAAACCAGAGAATGTGGAGGAAATCCGCTTTTAGAGAAATTCCAATTCCACAAGGTGCTCGATTGATACTAGATTCACTCATTTGCAGAGGTGGCAAACAAAGAACCCTTGGCAACAACAAAAACCCTGGTGTATATCAGCAGCTAGTTTTTCCCCCACAGCAACATTTGTGACAATCCTACCCAGTTTGGATCCTACTGTTTTGCAAAATCATAGATCACCTTGAGAAAATGAGTGTGTACTATGAGCAAATGTGGCTTTCAGACCCCTCTGTCCTTTAAACTTCAGTGACTCTGCTTTACCGACTTGTAAACTGGATTGGGGTTGTTTATTGCGTTACGTTTTTGACCCCTATTTCGGAGAAAGCAAATGATGTACTCAAACAACAAAGACAAAACAAGGACAAACGACTACTTGTGAGGGCTGCAAGCGTCTTTTTATTCGATATTTACAGTCGATCACATGGTCCTTTCGCACAAGGAGGGGGTGTGTTCAGGCAGATATGAAGCTTGCTCTTGATACTGGAGCGACACCGCTCACACAGCTTCAGTGTGACAATGAGCAAAACCGAATTACTCAACGTTTTTGTTTGTGCTAAAAATTGGCATCGTTTATATCAAATCTTATTATAAATGTTTTTTTTTTCTAACATTAATGAGATGAAGTATCTTAAAGGAATAGTTCAATAAGTTTTTTTTACAGCTTCATAATTAATTAATCGGCCAGAACTTGTTTCACATCAGCTCAAACTTTTTTATCCGACATATCTAATTTATCCTGTAAAGGTCTTCCCCCAAACACCTCCAGGAATTTTGACTAGGGATCTCCACACTGTTGAACAGTACAAGGTTGGGAGTTGTTCAAACTGTAATTTTGAGAGCATCACTGACTCATTAGCTACTGTATTTCCACACATAACACACATGGGATTCGGAGCATTTAGACAACCTATAGAGATAAAATAGTATTTTTTAGATACGAGGCATTTCTTTTTTCCCCGCCTTTTTCCCAAAACTTTCCAGGGATGTTTGGTTAATACTCATGTTTATAATTTGCTGAACCTGCACCAAGAATGGAAATTATGTTTTCTGAAATTGATATATTATGGATAATCTATAGATATTTGCTCCAGAATGTTCTTGCGACTCATCCATGGCTCTGTACTGAGTCGTAACCTGGTTGTTATGGGGGACGTCTGCTGTAGACTTGCTAAAAAAAAATAAAATAAAAAAGTGTATTTTTTTTTTTTCTGAACTTTTCCTTTAAAATTTCAAATCACTCAATATTATATAACTCATCCATTGTTTATAGTAAAATAAACATTATTTAAAAAAAAAAGAACAATTATCCAGACACATAACCAACGTAAACGGACTTTTTGAACGTACACAGTAAGTCATAAATGCCAAGAAAAATAAATACTATTTTTTTATTCCCCTCTAATAATAAATAATCTAATTCATTCATTATAAAATGACAGTTCTTAGTTGCAATTCTCCCTAATTATTGATACCTATAAGAATTTAATAGTCACACTTAAAAATGTAGCATATTCTGTATATAATTAAAAGAAAAAAAAAAAAAAAGGAAAACAAATTCACAATCACAATTTTTAATTTTTTTTTTTTTATAAATCTCAAAACGATTCCTCGTTGGCCCAAGTAGAGTTGATTAACATTGTTTTGATGTCTGGATTTCGCTTTAGCATGCAAGTAAACTACACTAAAACTGGTTAACCTTGCAGCTCCAGGGCAAAAAAAAAAAAATAATAAAAAAAATAAAAAAAAATAAAAATTAATTAATTAATTAATTAATTAAAAAAAAAAAAAGCAAACATCTGACACCAAATGTGTTGGTCGATCAACTATATTTCGGGGAAAATCAGGAACTTTGTGTTTACAAGGGAGTCAATATTTGAAACCATTAATTAAAGCCAAAGATCTCGTGAAATCTTTGGATTTAGAACCCTGATGATATGGCCATATCTCCTATCAGATTACCCACAATGCCCTTGTTGTAGAAGGTTAAGATCCACATACATTTTGTCTTTAAAGTACTACTTGTCATTTTTTTTTTCTCTTTCAGTGTTGCTATTAAACCAGAATCCATTAAATCGGTAATACATTTGGCAGATTTTCCTTACATATTGCTTATCTGGGTTGAAAAACTAAACCGAAAAAAAAAAAAAAAAAAAAAACTCATGCAGGCGAGACCTGGCTGAGCGAACGCAAAGTAGAACGAAACGTAGAAAGACGAGACAAAAACAATTCGATTCCCATGAATAATTTCAAGTACATGATTTGAACAGTGGAGTCGATGCATTTTTAAATTCAAAATAAATTGACAAAAAAAAAAATAATAAAGGATGAAATCCAAATCTAGAAAAAGTAAATCAGTTTGGTCTTAAGTGGGATGGACAGATGAGGACAAGAAGGTCAATAAAATCCAGAAAGAGAGACGGATGGAGGGAAGAGGCAGAGATTTCAGGACGAGCCGATCAAAGCCCGTGTGACATCAATCAATCTGACAGTTAGCTTCCGGCAGCAGGCTTTACTGGACACATAACTGATTCTTTAAGCTGTGAGAGAGGAAACCAGAAACACAGAGACACAGACACAACATCAGTGCAAATGTTTTTCATTACATTGTAAATATAAACCACGTTACCTCAGAGCGGCGATGTCAATATTTTCGAACGGCGTCTACCTTTTGTCTGCTGCTCATCATATAGCACTTGATCCTGATCTTTTGCATTTTATCATTTGGCATCGTGGTCCTACAGTTAGGTGTGCTTAATTGAGGTCATGAAATCAACATGTGCATAGGATATAATCCTGGTGATCAATTATGATTTGTCTCTTCGTTAATAAAACGGTGCCTATACCCCAAACATGCACAATTTGTCCATTCGTGTTGCTTTAACAAATAGCCAAGCCAGATATGCTTCACTGACCAGCTTAAAGACATAAAGGCTTATCTATACGGACATTCTCTCACGCATCGGCTCTTTGTCTTATTGCCGTTAACGACATCCTCTTATCGAACCTGTAATCGCATACGAGAAGATGAACAACAGATCCTCTTAGTCTTCGCATTAGGGGGTTTATTGGAGTGTCATTTTTGTGTACTCAAGATAATGGCACCTAGGCGAGAGTGTGGTGTTACGAAGGAAGCAGAGGAAAAAGTCAAGGACAGCGTTAGATCCATTTGATAGGTACACTAGGACTATCATAATATGTAATAGCAAAACATCTGTTGTTCCCAGGGCTAATACCTTTTTTTTTTTTTTCATAGTCTAATAGTTGCTTGATCAAGACAAATATGTCAAGGGATCGGTGGAATATCAGTGGCACAAAGAAGAAATCAAAAGGAGAACTGTCCAGGTCAAAGAACCTCGGTGGTGTTGGTATGATCATCAATAAATCCTTCAACCAAGAATCAATGGGAAAATAGGTCAACATGGCCACTCTTATTTTAACCCCCCGAAGGCATCTGTAGATGTTGTGAATTATTATGGATTTCCCAAACAGGACCATGTTATGATGGTTATATATTGCAGTCCTCGAGCCACGGGCACCATTTGGATTTAGGTCAACAAGAATCTGGAAGGTGAGAAGATGCCTGAGGAATGGAGAAGGAGTGTGCTGGTACCGATTTTTAAGAATAAGGGAGATGTGCAGACCTGCAGTAAATACAGGGGAATAAAGTTGATCAGTCACACCATGAAGTTATGGGAAAGACTAGTGGAAGCCAGGCTGAGAGAAAAGAAGACCATTTGTGAGCAACAGTATGGTTTCATGCTGAGGAAGAGCACTACGGACACAATATTTGCTTTGAGGATGTTGATGGAAAAGTATAGAGAAGGTCAGAAGAAGCTCAATTGTGTGTTTGTGGATTTAGAGAAAGCTTAAGGCAGGGTGCAGAGAGAGGAGTTGTGGTATTGTATGAGGACATCTGGTGTGGTAGAGAAGTATGTGAGGGTGGTGCAGGACATGTATGAGGACAGTGTGAGAGCAGTGAAGTGTGCAGTAGGTACGACAGACTGGTTCAAGGTGGAGGTAGGACTGCATCAAGGATCGGCTCTGAGCCCTTTCCTGCTTGCAGTGGTGATGGACAGGTTGACAGACGAGGTCAGACAGGAGTTTCCATGGACTATGATGTTTGCGGATGATATTGTGATTTGTGGTGAGAGCAGGGAGCAGGTGGAGAAGAGTCTAGAGAGGTGGAGGTACACGCTTGAAAAAAGGGGAATGAAAGTCAGTAGGAGTAAGACAGAGTACATGTGTGTGAATGAGAGGGAGGGCAGTGGAGTGGTGCGGTTGCAGGGAGAAGAGGTGGTAAAGGTGGATGAGTTTAGGTACCTGGAGTAATGGAGAGTGTGTTAGAGAAGTGAAGAAAAGAGTACAGGCAGGGTGGAGAAGAGTGATAGCAGGAGTGATTTGTGATAGAAGAGTATCTGCCTTGTGAAAGGGAAAGTTTATAGGACTGTGGTGAGACCTGAGATGTTGTATGGTTGAGAGACGGTGGCATTGACTAAAAGACAGGAGCTGGAGGTAGCAGAGCCGAAGTTGTTGAGGTTTTCGTGGGGAGTGACGAGGATTCTAAATGAGTTTATTAGCGGGACAGCACATGTAGGACATAGACAAGGAGAAGGAGGATAAATTGAGATGGTTTGGACATGTGCAGAGGAGGGACATGAGGATGGAGCTGCCAGGCATGAGGAAAAGAGGAAGACCAAAGAGGAGGTTAATGGATGTGGTGAGAAAAGACATGTATGTGGTTCATTTGAAAGAGGCAGATGTAGAGGACAGAGTAGTATAGAGACGGATGTTACGCTCCTAAAGGAAGCAGAAGAAGAAGAAGACGACAGGTGTAAAAGAATAAAGACAAACACTGTTTTGTCAAATGTGTTAAAAGTATGTTTAAATTAGCAAATTGTGAATAAGAACCCTAGGATGGTAAATGACGGGAAACAAA
The DNA here is from genome assembly GCA_014706435.1 of Silurus glanis. Classification (NCBI taxonomy): domain Eukaryota; kingdom Metazoa; phylum Chordata; class Actinopteri; order Siluriformes; family Siluridae; genus Silurus; species Silurus glanis. The sequence continues at coordinate 2,098,570 of JAAIIK010000102.1, read as the reverse complement.
TCGACAGTATCCAGACGAGATCCAGGGTGACTGTTGATTCAAGTTGTTTCATCATCAATAACATGCAAAACTCCATAAAAAAGGTGCTTTATACTTGTCACATGTACTTTACAGCACAGTGAAATTCTTTTGCATATCCCAGGGACATTAGGAGCCACGATACAGCCCAAGGGTGGCAGCTTGGTAGTACCAGGGTTTGAAGCCCCGCCCCCAACCCTCGCTCAGACTAACAGTTTGGCAGTGCTGTGTTTTCTATCCTTCGCATTTTGATTTGCAACACAGCACCTTAACTTTTGAGCCACCATTGTCCCTGGTCTGTAATCTGGGGTAAAGGTCAACCCCGGGACCCTGGATCTGTTAGGCACAGTTTTTAAGTGGTACCATCCAGAGTATCAATGTAGGGCCATCCTTAGCACCAGGAAGTGGTTTGCCAGTGATGAGAACTCCAACCACAAGTGGGGCATGAAAACAGATCAAGCAAATTGAGAGAGCAGATGGGGTCAAGATCAATGAATGCAAATCGAATGGGTATCTGTGCATTGTGGATGTTGCAGCTCCTATTGCTATATATTATTTTTTTTATGTGAAAACTGTTCTGGGCAGAATTTTGGGCAATTTTATGTGAGGCTAAAAAATAAGTCCAATTATTTTTTTATGTCAATACCTCTGCATTAACAGAAAGCCAAAGAAGGGCAGCCTGTTTTTCAAGATGGGATACAAAGCACTGTACAACATATGACATTTAAAAGGTCTGTTTCAGATGGGTAAAAGACAGGGGGTAGAATTGTTTATGCATTTGGCAAATGAAGACCCCTGATGCTTCTTCACAGGACAGTCTGCATCCAACTCGATTGTTCATCCCGGTTAAAATGCCACGCTTAAAGGGCAGCATTTGGTTAGTAAAAATGCCTATGTTTCTGAAACACAAAGGGCCATTCAGCTTTTCTCTCCTTTTTCAAAACTTGACCTCAAACCCCCAGAACCTTTATTCCCATGTGTTTGGACAACCTTTAAAACAGGATATGTCCTATGCAGTCCCAGATTTTTTTTTTCCTCTTTAAATTGCCCCCCACTTCTGTAGTAATTCTGTCTCCAGACTGGTCTGAAAAACCGTGGTAGATTATTCCTCTCATTCCCAGCATGGACCATTTACATATTAATACCCTGTGCGAGAAGTCAGATGCTCAGTGAAAAGGTACCGTAGGCCTTGGCTCGAAGCTCGTTATTATGCATGAGCATTTTTGACTGTGCCACATGACTTCTGTCTTCTTATTTGAAGATAGAGGAATTTGCAAAGCATTATCTATCGCTGACGCTTCCCAATTCCCACCGGAAAGCTTTTGGATAAGCTGCTTTTGGAAGTGCTGTGTTAGCTTACACACAGGCTTAAATGTATCGTATCAATGAGTCAGTGGGGTTAACTTCGCCGTGTGCCCTAGGTAGGGTATCTGCAAAATAGATATAGATTTTCTACTGGAAACTTGTTATCTGTATTCTAAGTCTACAGTACTTTCACAGTAGACCTTCTCACAAAGCACCCCTGAAGCAAATTTTGTGCTGATATGCTGCAAATATAAAGATTATTTTCAAATCTTTGCTAACCAGCTAGTCTACTTTGGTTTAGCCTTGCACAGGGGCCAAGGAATAGCAGCTTCGAGTGGCTGGGATTTGAACTCAGGCTCTTTGGTTTCAAAGTCCAATGTCTCAACCACTAAGCTCCCCACCCTCCTTAGCGACAACGGGATAATCAACTAGTACACAAAGTTATCACAGGTTATGATGTGTTTATGCTACAAATGAAATCCGAAATCCTATAGAACAATGCGCTCTGGCACAGCAAGTAATCCAAATGTTTTTCAACATTAAGCCCAGGACTCACAGGAGGTGTAACTTTCACCGAACCCTTGAAGAATTGTTCATTATTTTCTGGACGATCCAGCTGCCATATGGTTTTTCCTTTGGTCTTCCCTAGCTCTCACTACAAAGCGAATATCTAATCACTCGAGGGAAAACAGGTCTACTTTGTACGCGAATTAAAGGGAAAGATGGAGCAGATGGTGTCTATTAGCAGGTGAAACTCGGTATTCTGGTCGCTTACTGCGTTATGGAGGATGAAAAGACTTCTCGGATACTTCGGCACTCTCTACGGCTTTAGACCTCTTCTTCGCGGCTTGTCAGCTCAGACATGAGAAAGCTTTTTCCTTCCTGTTTGTCCACTGATGGTTTGTCTTTTCATTGGCACAGTCAGGGGGATCCTTCCCAGCTGTTTGGTGGTTCTCGGTTCACTAGGCATGTAAGCGGGTTTTCGCAGTGGTGCCAGGCTTGGCTGAACAAAATCTCAGGAGGTTTATAAAAATTGATATTACTTTATGTTCGCTTTCTTTCCTTCTGGTTTCTTTAGTTTTTTTTACAATTATCATTTTCATTTGTATTAAAATATGTATTTGTAGCATTTGAATTTATTGGTTCAGTATTATTACAGTATTATTATTATTAGTAGTAGTAGTTGTAGTAGTAGTAGTATTATAGCCTTGCTATATCTGCTAGCATTGCAGATGTGGTGAACTCACCATCGACTGCCTCTTCTTCACAACTCAGCTTCCCTTTCTCGCCAAGACTTCACAATAAGAAGCGCCAAGTTCTAACCTGGGAAATGACGGAGCGGTGTTCCGGCAATAAACCAGCCGTCCCGAGGCGCGCTCGAGTCACGCTCGAACCGCCCTTGTGAGCTTTAGAGAGATCGCTGAGTTTCGAGCGCCATCCGTCAAAGTCAAACATCAAAAGCTCGTATTTCCACCAAAGCTGCAGAGTTAAGCGGGCGGAATAAAGGTGGATTTGTGAGTATGAGTCACAATCTGCGGCATTCTGACACGTCAAGGAAGCTAAGAAGTGATATAAAGCCTCAAAAATGAGGCTGCCGGTTTAGCATTACACTCACTTTAAAGGGTTTTTTTAGCGGGAAGTGACGGGGTGCTCAGATGAATATTTTGAAACTCTTCATGTATGAAATGTCGACATAAATGTATATTATGGTTTGTATTTTGGCATACAGAAGAGAAGGGTGCCGTTTTTTTTTTTTTTTTTTTTAGCTAGAACTTGCCTAAAAACCTTAGTTCAGTTGCTGAATAAGCTGCTATAAGATGTAGCATCATATAGGAATATTTACACTGGGCAACTTAAAGGGCAACTCATGACCTCCATATAAGAATTCAAACATATTCACTGAGCTACAACTTCTAAAAACTTCTAAATCTGAAGACGTGCCTCATGTAATGCCAGTAGTCGGCTAGCATAACGGTTAAGAAACTAGCTTAGCTGCCACTTTGGGGCCATTGAGCAATGCGCTTAACCCTCCATGCTCCAGGGGTGCTGTAACATGTAACGGTCTAACCCCAAGCTTACTACATGGCTGGTATTTATACAAAAAAATTATATTCCATTAAATAATAATAAAAAAAAAATCCAAATTAGATTCGAGTGATTTTTTTTTCCTTCGCTTGGACGATGGTGACATATGACTTACACATATTTGTTCTATTTCTCATGCCTCACCCACACAATGATTGCATGATTGCAACCTGGGCTTTTCTTAAACTTTCTTGAACTTTGGAAGCTCTGTGACCAAGAAAATCACTTAATATTTGTTTATTTGTTTGGAAGCCGTCACCTTGTGACCCCTTTCCACAAGACTACTGTATGTGTATGATATTTTATGGCCTATCGGGGGTGGGGTCTGTGTGTGGGGGGGAGTGGAGAGGAGCTGGTGTGAAAGTAACAATCGATACTCCTTGTTTTGTCTCGTCTCCCCGTGGAGACGTGTTTATTTTTCGCCCTGATAAACCGCAGGTCTCTGCTGAACACTGGAAAGCCAAGAATAGTCTGGGTTGGCAGACGAGCATGTTGCTATGGGTAAAGTCCAAGACGGGGGTGGTGGTGGTGAGGGTGGTATTATATATCATATCTCTTAACCTGATATATAATTTAAATAGTAACTCAAATCAACACTATTATGTCGATATATTTGACAAATAACTAGGTTTGGTTACTATTAGCTCTACCTGGATGAAAAAAGCAGGAGATGGAACTGAGTGGGAGACTGAAATGTTCTTGAATCCGTGAAGCACCTGAAGCTGCTTCATCTACACTTGTTCAGCAGAACCTGAGCCCCCGCAATTTGACGTGATTGGATGCGAGTGTCACGTGACTTAATTTGTCAACTGGCATCATCTCCGCTTGAATGTGTTTGTTTTGAAGTCACCTGGCACGAGGTTACGGAGGTCCACTGACCCAGTGTTCCCCCAGAGACCGATATAAATAGAGGTCAGTAGAGGTGAAGGTTGGAGACGAAAGGCTCTGAGAGGTTTAGGACTTTTAGAGGACTGTAAGACTGCATTGATAACACAGTGTCAGTGAGGAGCTTGTTGAGATCCTTTATGTCCGTGTGAACGGTTAAAGTCAGGAGGTATGAAAATGAATTTGGACTTTATTTATTATCAATAGTTTGCTTCAATTGCTTAGGGCTACCATTGGCGTCGATAACCTCAACGACGGAACAACAAAGAACAGCGATCTAGATGTCAACCAGATGAGACTGGGTTCACCATTTGAAATGGGTTCCTTCTCAAGGTTCATGTTTTCTGAGGGAGTTTTCTCTTGCCAATGGCACCTCTGGCTCACTCATTAATACAAATGTCAAAAGTATTTTTTCAGTGAAGCTGCTTTGGGACACCAATTGATTGAACTTTCATGAATGTCTACTCTGAAGGTGCTCTTGAAAAGAACAACAGAGGACGGAAAAGATCAATAAGAAAATGATGAACACGAGTGAAGATCACTGACGTTTCATCATTAATAGATTCCATAAGGCAGGAATTGGCAGCTTGTCCAATCAGTGCACCAATCAGCAATTTTCACCCCCGACGTCGTTTCTCTATCCGATAATAACGGACGGAATTTGATTTCGCTCCCTTCTTTCTGGTGACGCTGATTTATGCATGGAAGAAAGTTTTCCTATATGAGGCAGTATTACAGGGCTGCTGAGGCGTGAGAGAATTTAATCTGCGCCACCTGTGAGGCAAAATCTATTAGGGACAGTGGGACGGATATACGAACTGACGTTTTACAAACATACACACACACACACACACACACACACACACACACAAAATGCGTGTACTGTATGTTGTGTCCTCACTTGTTTTGGTGTTTGGAGCCCTGCAGGTGTGCGTGGTATTGTGCCACCGAGTTGAGCGTCACGCTGCACACGTCGCAAGTGTAGCTGCGCTTCAGACCTGCAACGACAAACCAGAACACACACACACACACACACACACACACAAAGGTTTAGCAAAGACTGTACAGCACGACACGACGCAAACTCCGATCTGAAGGGGAACGACGGAAACGAGCTCCAGAGAGAAGAAACGAAATTAAAAACATATGATGTATTTGGAGGATCTTTATTAATGCGACATAGGAGGTCATTACGAGACACGGAATTAAGTCACGGAATATTAGATCCAGAGCCATTTTCATAATGCGCTATTTCATAAGTGTGATTAAATAAAAGGGGGGGGGGGATTCAGATCTATCACAGCACACACACACAAAACATACCACAGATGCCTGTTATTATGGACTGAGCCACATTCTCAGACTTGTGCACTGCCTAACCTTCAATTTATTTATATATTTTCTAAAGCACAATTTCCTATAAATATATCCCAAATATATGGTCCCAACACCCACACACATTCAGCCTTGTGAATAAAAATAGCCTCCTTTTTTTCCCCCCTTAGACTCAACTCAGAACATAGCTTTATCTTCGGTGTATCGTTCTCATTATTATTATTACATTTCTCTTTTTTTTTTTGTTTTGTTTAAATGTGTGATGTTTTATATATTAAAACCTATTCGGTTTGAGCTAAATAACTGTAACCCTTTGTTGTAAGTGCTTGTAGGTCCCCTGGTGGTCTAGTGGTTAGGATGCGGCGCTCTCACCGCTGCGGCCCGGGTTCGATCCCCGGTCAGGGAACCGACCCCAGCCACTCTTTGTGCCGGTCCCAAGCCCGGATAAATGGGGAGGGATGCGTTAGGAAGGGCATCCAGCGTAAAAACGTGCCAAAGCAAACATGCGGATGATCCGCTGTGGCGACCCCTGATGGTTGTAAGTGCTTGTTTTTGGGGGCGGCAAGCAAAAGGGGGTCACGTGACCTTTACATCTGGAAACATCAGTTCTTTGGAAAGTTCGGATCGTTTTTCCGTATACCCCATTGCCTGATCGGTGTGCTTACATGCGCTTAAATATGATCCGGAAAAAAAAAAAAAAAAAAAAACTATGAATGAAAATGAAGAAGACACATCTGTTCAGTAACAAGCAGATGGCGTAAAAATAATAATCATGGCACGCTGATCTGTTATTGCCGAATCTAGCAGATGGGAAGGACACAGTATAATTAGTTTCTTACCTTATTGAGCGTAAATATTGGAGGAGTTAAGCACCGAGAAGTCCTAAGACGCGACTGTGAAAACTTCTCTAGATTGGCGGAGTTAGGCCCACGGACCTCAAGATCAAGAGGTACCAAACGTACCATGAACCACATGTAGTGTATAATAATAATTAATAAAAATCACTGAAAGCTCATTTTAGGGGGCCAAGCATTCCGTCTCTGTAAACTGTGGGCGAAGCAAAGACAAGGAAAGCGTAAGTTTTGCTCAGAATGTCTATGTTCTGACCATGGACAGTGGTGGAATTGCTGGAGGTAAGTTCCAGATAGTCAAACGGGCAGCAGGGTGTACAGCTGATTGTGAGCCATATCTGGTGAACATTGGACACGATGTTGCCACGCTCTCACATACATCCGTTCATTGTCTCATTACAGGCAAATGATTGAAATATTCAAATTTCTTTCGCTAACTTTTGTCCAAGTCGGTCTGAACGTAGAGTATGGGAAATTTGGTGACAATGTGATCAAATTTGGGGTTGAAATTGCAATAAAAGTCTTTAGATGTTTAGAATGCTACTAAACGTTCCCAGTACGTTCAGCAACGTTTGAAGAGTAGATGGCGCTTGCAAGAAATTCGCTGCATAGCCCCAGGTCCTGAAAACGCCTACCAAATTTCATGCATACAGTATGTGCCAAGTTGTTGCTGAGATATTGCTGAGATAAAGTCTCACTTCCTATTTGGTGGCGTTCCTTTCAGATTCTTTGAGCAAACAGTTTGGAGTATTAACATTGACGTTGACATGAACAAGACAGTCAATGCTAAGTTTGGTGTCGATTTGTCGATCATTTGTATACAAAATCCAAGATGGTCAACAGGAAGTGACTTTGTTGGTGTGTTCATTTCTGCATATTTCAATAAGTTTTATATATAGATATATGAAAAAAAGAACTGTAAATAGCACTTCTTCAACTGATATAAGTAACAAACAGTTCTTGACTACAAGTCGGCACAGTCACCCGATGGTGCCACTAAAGCGTTAGCAGTATTCGTCCCAAATATTTTTCACAATGTTTCACCCATTCTAGAAGGTTCTGTGAGCTGCCTTTCAATACCCTAGCCAGAAAAAGAAAAGGAAGAATAATAATAGTTGGAATAACAAAAGGGTGCACCTTCAGAGCTCAGTCCCTAATAAAACCTTGAAGTCATATTACTCTGGCGGTCATCAAAAGTACACAATATCATTAATCCAATAAAAATAAAACTATAAATAAAAAAAGATGAACGGAATTAAAGGTTGGCTAGAAAAGGTCAAATCAAAAACTTTCCTAAGCCTGGATGACATTTTAAAAGAAAACAGTATTTTTTTCTTGCAGTTAAAGGATAGAAAAATCAATGTGTAATGTCTCTCGGAGAAACAGCGGCAAAAAAATAAAATAAAAAATACGATAAACAAACGGTGTCCAATTACAGAGGAGGAAAAAACTCCTTGTGACTGACTCTGACTGACAGTCAGAGAGATTGGACAAAATGAAAATATAGGAGTGGGGGGGGAAAAAGGGACAGTGTTGCTACGGCAATCATGATGCTCTTTGAAAGAAAATCTGAGCAAACTGGTTAGTAACAAGTCGCGACAACAAAACATTGGCAACTTGAAAGCTGTGAATTTCCGCTTGAACAAGTACGGCGTAAAGTTTTTCTGCCCCCCCCCCCATATTACCGACATGTCAGGAACCAACGGATCAAAGGAATCATCTTTAGTCCCCTGTTTTCAATATGCCAGGTATGAAGAACCAGTTTTATATTTCTGATGTGTCAGGTATCAAGGAATTTCTGCTCTTTTATTTCGGAAGTGTCGGGTATCAGGGAATTTCTGCGTCTACGTTTCTAGTGTGTCAGGTATCAAATAAGTTTTGTTCCCACATTTGTAACATGTCAGACATCAAGGAAATTCTGCTCCAATATATCTGATTTGTCAGGTATCAAGGAATTTCTGCTTTTACAGTTCTAGGGTGTCAGATATCAAGGCATTTCTGCTTCCACATTTCTGAAGTCTCAGGTATCAAAGAATTTCTTTTCCCATATTTCTAGCATGTGAGGTACAAGGAACTTCAGTGCCATATTTCTGATTTGCGAGGTATCAAGCAATTTCTGCTCCAACGTTTCTAGCATGCCGGATATCATGGAATTTTGGCTCCAATATTTCTGATGTGTCGGGTATCATGGAATTTTTGCTGCAACATTTCTAGCATGTCAGGTATCAAAGAATTTGTGCTTCCACATTTGTACCAGGTCAGGCATTAAGGACTTTTTGCTCCCACTTTTCTGGTGTATCGGGTATCAAAACATTTCTGCTCCCTCATTTCTAGTGCGTCAGATTTCAAGGAATTTCTGTTCCTATGTATCCCATCTGCCAGATTTCAGGGAATTTCTGTCCCATACCTTCTATCTGACGGGTATCAAAATGTCGAGGGATTTCTGTTCTCATATTTCTGAGGTGTCAGGTATCAAGGAATTTTTGCTCCCACGTTTCTAGTGTGTCAGCTATCAAGGAATTTCTGCTAATATGTTTCCCATCTATGAGGTATGAAGGAATTTCTGTCCCATACCTCACATCTGCCAGGTATAAACAACATGTGATGAGGAAATTATAGCTTCTGTTCTTATCATTTTGTTTTCTGTCTTTCTTACACCTGATATATGGCATGTGAAGGTTTCTACTCCCATAAGTCCAATCGGTTGTTTTTAGCAAAGTTGAAGCTTGGGAGATTTACTGATCATATTATTCCAGTATAGTTGTGATAGAAGGGTATCTGCAAGAGTGAAAGGGAAAGTTTATAGGACTGTGGTGAGACCTGAGATGTTGTATGGTTTAGAGACAGTGACATTGAGTAAAAGACAGGAGGTGGAGCTGGAGGTAGCAGAGCTGAAGATGTTGAGGTTTTCGTTGGGAGTGACGACGATGGACAAGATTAGAAATGAGTTTATTAGAGGGACAGCGCATGTTGGACGTTTTGGTGACAAGGTGAGGGAGGCGGGATTGAGATGGTTTGGACATGTGCAGAGGAGGGACATGGGGTATATCGGTAGGAGAATGCTGAGGATGGAGCCACCAGGAAGGAGGAAAAGAGGAAGGCCAAGGAGGCGGTTTATGGATGTGGTGAGGGAAGACATGCAGGAAGTTGGTTTGAAAGAGGCAGATGTAGAGGACAGGGGGGTATGGAGACGGATGATCCGCTGTGGCGACCCCTAATGGGAGAAGCCGAAAGAAGATTATTCCAGTATAGTAACTATGGATGAATTTTATAGAGAACTACGGAAGAAGTCTACTGTGGCACATACTACATAGTCTGTGCCATTATATATTTCTTGTAAAAGCTGCTCATACAAATTTTCTTTTTCCAGGGTTGGAGCCACAGAAAAGGATTCTGCTCCCCTAATTCCAGTGTCACAGCTACAGTATGGAAAGGTTTCTGCTCCCTTGCTCACCAATAAGAGTTCCTACTCCCAAAATGTGGAAGTTTGTAATCAACCTTTGATGTTGAGTACAATTCTATTAATATATTTCATATATTAACTACAATACTAGTAGTAGAACTGTCCAGGAAGTATAGGAAGCAAAAATCTAACTTGCAAAGCAAACCTTTGAAATGAGTTGAGGTAATGAAAAGGGAAAAGATCGGCGGGGATCACAGCTGATCAATACCCACAGTGCAATACACACAAACAAACAAAAATAAATAAAATAAAAAAAAACTCAAGCGTGAGCCACTCCATTGAAAAACTATGAATATTTTATCACATAGCAATCTTCAAAGTTCCATCTCTCCTTTGTGCTGCAGCAACTCCCTCAAAACACTGAGTCTGCGGCGCTGCGTATGGGCAGGAAAGAAAAAAAAATAATTATACAGACGCTGAGAAGAATGGCGAGAGAGACAATGTGCGAGAACAAGCTGATCTTGCAGCTGACTGTACACTCATTGTGTGAAAGATGAGACTGCCTCCAGCAATCCGCCGAATTACACAACCCCATCGCCTCCTTCCTATTGGAGTCGCTCGGCCGTCGCGCCACTGTTCCTCTCTCCTTTTAAAGTTTAGAATGATTTGCGACATCATGACTAATTGATAATCGCGCTGGCGAGGCGCCCTCATTAGGGCCGTGTTGACATTTACAGCCCGAGGAAACGGCCTCATGACTTTAACGAACGGCGAGCCTAGACAAATACAGATTTCCTCGTTGGGAGAGAGAGAGGGTTGGTTAATTCTCACGAGACATGTGAATTGTTTGCGCTGAATAAATTCGCAAATCGCCAATATGCATTATTCAGGGATGAACGATAATGCAACGTTCTTCACGTTAGATCATAAAACATTCATTGGCATACAAGCATTGTCAAACAAAATCGAAATGTTTTTAATAATAAGAATGCGTGCATGGAAATTTTTCTAGTGCGAAGTTTTTCAACAAGAGCCTGATGGGTACCACAAAACCCCACTAAAGATACCATTTGAATATACAAAGTGTGAAACAAGTTTTTGGCCAAATGTAGGAAAAGAGTGGCTTAAACAGTACATCATCCACTATCTAACAAATTGCAGACGTTTGCAGATAGGCCTCGGACTATTCCTTTATGCAGAACATTTCAAGTTTTGTGATATTCCTCAGTTGTTGGCAATCATTGAGCATAAGCATTGATTTTGTACCTCTTGGCAGAGGCTACCAGGTCTTGTGCTGAAACCTGTTGGGGACTTATTGGAATTTCACAATGCTATTAATTTTTTTCAAGTGCACATGGACCACCAGCCACCGACCAGCCCCAAAAATCCTTAATAATTCAGCTACATACAAGCACCTGCCTCGTTGGCGTCGAAATAGATTTTTTTGCACGATGATAAATGACACGATATGACGTCGATAATTCGGTCACGTTTTACCACCGAAAATACCTACGTTTAAAAATGATTAGCTATCACACTCTTTTTTGAAGAATGAAATCGAAGTAACCATGGGAATTATAATTTTTATTTTTTTTACTTCTTTCAATAAGTTCCATTTATTTTCAGCGACGGTGCAAATAAATATAGAATGGACTGTATGATCATCAAATTATACATTTAAATGATCAAATGTGAACATTAACTTGAGTACTGTGTGCTTAAATCATTACCATTGATATGCTCTATTGAAGCAGAACCTACAACAACTGAGTGGGTTTGGAAATGATTATTGATACAGTATTAGTTGAGAAAATGCACAAGCTTTTGAAAGGTTCAATCTCCCATTTAAAAAGCCCAAACTGGCAAATAACCTTTTGGGGATGTAATGATGATAAAGCATGACTGTGCGCATTTCTGTGCACTGGTGAAAAGGTAGGCCAATACGACTAGAGTTTTTGGAACTATTCCCAGACAGATATAAGGTCAGGATGAAAAAGGAATTTTAAGTGATGCATCACTATTAGAAGTGTATTTAGCCTACACCTAGGACACGGTTATTGAAGACCTCTGATCCCAGGACATTTCCTCCTTCATTTAGATCTCATTAGCAAGTCCATTTGCCTTGACCTTAAATTCAAATCAATGCCACCTCAAAGTCGAATCCATTTGATGCCAAAGGAGCATTAAGTTGGCCCCCATCAAAGGGGTCTCATCAGCAAGTCTATTTCCTTGACCTTTAACTATACAGATTAAATGTTTTCCTAGACGTAGTCTTTTGGGTCTCTTTTGTACACACAACCGTATTGGTTACTTCTCAACACCACAATTAATTTTACACCCAATCACTCCACTTTGGATCTTTTTGGTTTCTAGACTCATGCCACAAGTTTGCATTAGTCTACAGGTAATGTAAAAACATGCACCAACAGAAAAACCTAGGGGACACCAGTTACCAGGTGCCAATTCCCTTTCCGGGACATTTTTTGAAAGGTAGGATGATAGAACAAATGTTTTTTGGAACCATAAACATGTATAGTTTAGTTCACACCTTGGACCCCTGCTGATCCAAGGGTATTTTACCCCCTTATCAGCAAGTCCACATGCCTTGAACTCAAACTGTACATTTCAAATATGTTAATTTGTTTTAATACATGGCTAAAACAAAAGAACCTTTGGGACATGATTACAAATTAAGGTTTTCAGGAACTTGGGGAAACCGTTTTCATTCCTTTTAGGTTAAATGGAGTCCATTAAGTCTTTTGATGGACCTACACCAAAAAATGGTAACATGGCAAAGGAATGAAAGACATTTTAAGATCAAGTGGAACAAATCTTTGTGTGTCGCATGTACAATAGTAAACTGTATCATGGAGCTGCTGAACACATTGGAGTAATCACTCGAATTTAGAACGCGTTTAGTCGCTGAGTTACCCTCAGACCATTACGGGGCACATTCTTGACCAAGTGACCTTTCTACAGTTTTCGGGAAGTGAGATGAGGCAACCAGTTGATGGAGGACATGCGAAATTCGGACATTACCTTTCATTTCACCCATGTTCAGCGTCTTCCCCAGCTGCTCCAGTAGGTCGGCACGTGCCGCGTTCTTCTTGTGCTTCTTGCCATCGTAATGTTGCCGCGCCATGCCTGGGTTGTTGAACCACGCGTGGCACAGCTGGCAGTAGCGATCCGAATCTCCGTTTAGCTGTGGCCAGCTTTCAGATGGCATTTTAACCGGACTGGGGGTCACTTCTGAAGGACAGAGAGAATAAAATGTGTCGATAAGCTTTAAGGATGAGGTTGGAGAGTTTTCGCAAGTTTTCTTTGCTTTGATTTGACTTGTATTTAATATTGTTTTTTTTGGCTGTTTTCATTCCGTGTCCCCTTTCCCCTTCCTTTGCCTTTATCAAGAAGAATCCTGCAATTACTAAGAACTGTGTTGAGATTTTCCTTTCTGCCATCTGCAGCATCGCCGCAAGCCGGGAAATAATGAGCTCTTGCCCTAATCTGTCGCATAAGCAAAAACGCCTGACAATCGGAGGGCGGAAAAAATACTTGAACCCTAATCTGCTTATTGCTGCTCGCTTACCTTCCACGTGTACGACTGTTAACATGACGGTCCCTGCGCTGGTACGAAACGCCGGTCTATGAAAAAACAAATATTCTGTTTCTAATACTCTAAATTGTTCTATCCCCCCCCCAAAGATCCTGGTGTTGTTTGTCCAGAACTCTCAATAAGGCGCCATTTGGTCTCATATTAACACAAAATCAAATAAAAACATCTCAAATGACACCACAGTAAGAAAGCTAACTGGCTTCGCAGTTTCCATGTGATGATCTTCGCCAGCCGACAGAGTCAGGACCTCATTTGACGTGATGACGCCATTCAACATCAGTAGAAAAGCAAATCTAATGTTTATTGCTATTATAGCCCCCCCCCTCCCCTCCCCTCCCCTCCCCCATCATCACGTAGACAAGGCTGATTACTACAACGCTTCCATTTATCAGCATGAGCGCAGAATCTGGGACACAAGCGTAAACAGCAGGCACGCAGAAATATCCTTTCATCCCACTGAGATAATCGTAACCTGCCAAGAGCTGAGATTTCTTCCTTCCGTCTGCCATTTATTTTTTTTTGTATTATTATTTGTTTGTTTTTTTTTTACAGCCTTTTTTTCTCCCCTCTCTTGCTATGGTTTTTAAGACTTCAAAATGACACGCTAGCCGGGCAAAAGTTGAATCGGGGTTATTAACCGCTGCGAACGCGATGACGATGGCGAAGGAGAAGTCTGGAATTCTTGCGGCTTATCGCCTTTGGTGGAGCGTGAAACTGTAACGGATTCAAGCAAACTCGAGCGATTTGTTCCGAAAAATTGGTGAAACACATCATCGTAACTCATAATTCTCTGTGTCAATTAACTGCATGTAACACATTTTTTTTTTTGGTTTTTAGGGTTGATTTGACGTTTTCCGTCGCAAGAACCTCTTCGAGATTCTCGACAATTTTTGTTTTTCATTTTCTCGGTAATGCAACAAGTTTTGCCAAGCCTCAGCACTGTTTCTAGACATAGGCAAGCTAGGCAGTCACCTACAAATCAACCAGCTGGGGGGTGCCATTGAGTGCCCCGATGAAGACAGCTACTAGAAGTCAGAGAAAGTTCCAGTGAGCAGTGGGGTGGGAGAACCCTTAGTGGTTGAGGCATTGGACTTTGGATCCGAAGGTCATGATTCCCTTTTGTGCCCCTGAACAAGCCCCTTAACCACACAGCTGCTCAGTATGAATGAGATCAATGTAAGTTGCTCTGGATAAGGGCGTCTGCCAAATGCCATACCTAGGATAGTTGAAAACAAGTCAGAGGACTGCATTTTTGATCAGATGCAGAGGTCAAATGTCTTTCAGAGGCAGACCTGTCTGGCGCAAGTTGCAGTCGTCTAGTCTTGGAATGATGAGGGAGTGAACAAGCACCTGAGTGGCCTGTTCAAAGCTGGTGACATTAACACGGCTATTGAATCACAGTTGCACTCTGACCTGGAATGCCAGAAGTCCCAATAAGCAACATGCATAGTAAAAGAAAAACGCTATTGAAAATTATTATATTTTTGATTGTGGACTTGGTTGAACTGAGAGTTTGTGTGTGTGAGACAGTGTGTGTGTGTGTGTGTGTGTAAGAGGAAGGGATGGGTGATGTTCATGTGTGCCCATGTGTATGATGTGGCTCTTTGCGGTAACGCAGTAAAAAATGTGGCTCTTGGTCTCTGACTGGTTGGCCACCCCTGGTATAGGCGGAATTATCCATAGGTTATTGGAGCCGTTATTCACCTTTGCACTGTGCATTACCATCATGTATCCCAGCCTACTCTTAAGCAATGAAACGGGAAGAATGTATCTTGGAGCTCAGTACACCACTGCAGAGAATAGAGAAAAAGAAGAGTTGGGAGTATGGGCATGAGCAAAGGTGTGAAGACCGTATCATAACGCCATTATTGTGTGTGTCTTAGATGTAGTTAGGCATTAAAAGCGCATTGAAGTAAGTAATGTCTTCACTCCACTCGGTGTTTCTTCCATTTTTATTGAATATGGGTAGCATGGGTTAGCGAGGAAGCAAAGCTGACACATGGCTTTTTAGAAGAAATCATCTATCAGCCAGACAACCAAAAAAATGGAGGAGGTTGTTTCTAGGAAATAAAAAAAAAAAGTTTATTTCATGGGGAGAGGAATGAAATCTTGTTAGTTTTATTAGCCGAGAGAACGGGAACAAGGAGGGCATTTATCAGGCAGCGTATCCGGTGTGTGGAGAAATGAGTTTGAACTGTCAAGTCTATATCATCCTTCAGCCTGCGACAGGAGCTCAGACTCTACGCTGGAGATCTGGTTGAGGCTTTTTGTCTTTTACTTCGCCTTTCTTTTGAAGAATGGTAGGACATTTCCACAGTTACACTACAGATGCATGACTTCTGATAGACATTTACGTTTAAAGCATTTGGCAGGCGCCCTTGACCAAGCGTCCGACAATTTTCTCATTTGTACGATTGAGCAGTTGATGGTTAAGGGCCTTGCTCGAGGGCTTGGCAGTGCTGGGATGTGTCATACTCACAATCGGATTTGAAATTACCATCAGACGTCCAACATCTTAACCACTGAGCTACCACTGCCTTATACAATTCAAATGTTATTCGGAAGTTTTCAAAGAAACTGCTCCTCCGGCTGTTGCAATAGTATATTTACTTACTGTAGTGTACCCTCAAGAGACCATTAGCATCTTATACTTGGAGCTTTTGTCATTTAAGTGATAACATAGTATATGGACAACAGTTTGTGGACACCTGACAGTACAATCTGCTTTCTGAACATCCCATTGGAACAGTGTTTTTCCACCTCGGGTATCCCCTGTACCCCCTGTACCCCTTGTCCCCTCCCTCCAGGTATCCTTTTTTTCAACCTGTTTTTCCTCTCTGAAATGATGAAAAGATTAAAGTGTTGACCGCTTTAACTGCTGTCAGATCATCGACACCTGAAACTAACTTTCTGAAAAAAAAAATGCGCATTTGATCACATGTACTAGAGCACGTGGAATTTAGCGGAATGCATCCCTTCATTGACTTGCTCTTATTGGTTATTTTTGTATCTACCTTGCATTCGTTTATTTTTCGCTTCCTCAAGTTACATTTTATTACATCGAGTTACATTATTTCTATAGTCTTCAGAAGATGAGGGATGCTTGTTGGGAAACGATACAGTTGTTAAAAAAGAAAAAATAATAAAATAAAAACTTTCCAAAACCCGCGTGCTATTCTCGGGAGAGCGTTATTTGTCATCGTTCGTCGTCTAGCCTCTCCTCTACTGTCTCACCCGATGGAATTAGAAGAGCTTCGCTGCTGCCGTAATGGCCCTTCAGAGGTCCCAAATTAAGTTGGCTTTCTTCACACAGAGCCTCCTCGGACGCTGAAGGATCCATTAGTATCAAATCGGTTTTTGTTAATGTCCTTATGGTCAGCTGGAGGGTGATGGGGGGGGGGGGGGGGGGGGGCTACTTTTTTACCAATTCTGTTGTTCCATAGTTACTGGGCCCAAAAGATTTACATATGAACCAATTTGATGGTTAAGGTTTCGTTTGAAATGCCAAGTATAGCTCAGTTTATTATCTCAGTGATGATGCACTATATAGACAAAAGTCACACATCTTTGGATGCGGTAGCATGTCATTCTCCCTTCACTTGAACGCCAGCTCAAAGAAGATATGCTTTACACTGGTTGAGTGCTGAACTAAACCCTATTGAACATGATAAATGTGAATGCTGACCGCACCCCAGGCCTCCTCACCTTACCTACATCAGTACCTGACTTTACCAACACCCTTTGTGGCTGAATAAGCATAAATCTCCACAGAATCTAGATCTTCCTAGAAGAGAAGAGGTTTATATAACAGCAAATGGAGACTAAATGTGACATGGGATGTTCAAAATGGTCAGGTGTCCACAATCCTTTGATCAAATGCACATCATAATCTTGTGTTTGATAGTACTATGAACAGCGGCTATGCTAATTCCGCTCTACTGCTACCCTTTTTCTACCCATCCTGAGGCATCCAGAGATTGGGTTAGCTTCAATTGTGTCCCAACTAATGAAGATTTCGGACCTTCGAAATGAAGATGACGACCCTGTGAGGATCCCGAGTAGGGTTGCAAAATTCCAGGAATTTTCCAGACTGGAAACTTTCCATGGGAATTAACGGAAATATATGGGAATCAACGGGAATTCATGGGAATAAACTGGGAATTAATTAAATTGCAGTGTTATAGCATAGCCTATAACACGGAACTTAAATGTAGTATCTAGGATAATCTTGGTTAAAACTACCAGATTTAATGCAATTTTAAATGCACACAGCACACTTACTGCTGGGCTACTGAGGCCACGCCCCCCTGGGTGTAAGCTACTGGGCAACAAAATGATACTAACAATTGTATCAAAGTAAAAAAAACGTATGTTTATATTATGTTTGTATGTGATACAGTTTATATGAATTTCCCCAAACTTCTATTTAATTACCATACATTTCCAAAAATTCCAGCAAATTCCTGGTAAGTTTCCAATTTGGAATAAAAATTCCCCAGATGGTTTCCAGAAATGTACCAGAATTTTTCCACCCCTTTGCAACCCCAATCCTGAGGCATCTAAAGATGTATAGGCTGTAGAATAGACATTACTCAATCACACACTCATGATATTTCTCACTCGCCGGTGTTTGTGATGTTTTTATGATTTATTTCCACACTCAGCGTTACCCAAATGAGGACGGGTTCTAGATTTTGGAGTGTGCTTAAAGATATTTCTGTTCATCAGCCACCAGGGTGTTATGAAAGGCAGGTACTGATGTAGGTGAGGAAACCTGGGGTGCAGTCAACGTTCACATTCATCCCAAAGGTGTTCAGTATGGATGATATCAGAGCTCTATAGCAGACCACTCAAGATCTTCAAGGAGCTCACTTTGTGCACAGGGGCATCGCCATGCTGGAACAGGTTTTGGGTTTTCAAGTTCGAATGAATGGTACATTTTATTATAGCGCCCTCTAAGGACAATTGAGCGCCTCCAGCTTTTCGGTAACAGTTTGGAAAAGAACCACATATAGCAGGAAAGGTGAGGTGACCCAATACTTTTGGCAATACTTCCTTACTTATCAGTTTCCAAGTCTCCTGCTATTCCCAAACCCAGTATTCAGTATAAAGCACAGTGAAGAGTTCAGGTAGATGAACGGCGATCCCGATAAATAATAAACTAAAAAAGGCAGACGTCGTTAGCGACACACTGGTTTCGCCCCGAACTCTGTGGCAGATGGGAGCCAAAAAAACCTGCTGATTCCCGAATTGCCTGAGAGGTATTATCATCCATCTCTTTCTCTCTCGGCTGGCTGAAGAACACACGCTGAGGCTCGTTGTGCGCAAAAAAAGCACTTCGGAAGCACTTAGTGAACTCTGTGGCCGTGTGTATGTGTGTGTGTAGATTTTATATATATATATATACTGTATGTGTATCTGTATGTGTATATATATATATATATATATATAAATATATATAAATATATATATATATATATATATATATATATACATATATACATAGACACACACACACACACACATATATACTGTACAGCTGAGATTAAATCTAAATGAAAGTTTCCAGCCATATGTTCAAGGACAGAGGAGAGTTTATTATAATGAAGGCTGTGAATGATGTGATTAAATGTCAATCATTTCCCAGTCAGTCTCTCTCTCTCTCTCTTTCTCTCTCTCACTCTCTCTTCCCCCCCCGAAGCGCTTCGGGTAAACGTCAAGTGACACTTCAGGCAATCAGGAGGCTCAGCAACTTTTTTTTTTTTTTTTTTTTTTGAGAGAGATTCCAGCAAACAAACGAGGCACACTTCAGATTGTGAAGCGCAGAATAACCAGCTTCCTATACAGTTGTGTTTTTTGTTTCTCTTTCGAAAAAATGTGCAAATTGTGTGCATTTGAAATCGGTCATATAAAAAAAAAAAATTAGTTTTTTTTCGCCTATCAAAGTTTATGAAAGCCATTCTGCGAAACGTTGCCGGAGGACGCGCTCACGAAAAGAAAAAATAAAAAAAAAAAGAAAAACGACATGTCCGAACACGATCGGATGGAAAACATAAAAAAAAAAAAAAAATAATAAAATAAAATTGTGCGATGATGAAATTGAGCGTTCCGAGTCGTTTCGCCGCTTTCCGGAATGATGGTATTAACACGAGGGAACTGCGATCGAAGAGGAGACGATCAAAGTCATTTTTGTATCTGTTATATAAGGGTTTTTTTTTTTCTCCATCTGTGTTTCTTTATGGAGTTTCAGAAGCCAGAGTGAAGCAGCCAGTGAACAAACTTTTATACAATCTACAATATATACATACAGTATTACTGTTAATCAAAGTACCGTAATTTCCGGACTATTAAGCGCACCCAAATATAAGCCACTGAATTTGACAAAGATTTTTATTTTGAACATAAATAAGCCGCACCTGTCTATAAGCCGCAGGATTAGTTTCCAACATTGAAACTAATGAACTTTACACAGTGTCTGTTACACGGCTTGTATCTAAACAGTAGCCTACCAAGAAAGTCATTGTTCACTGGCTGTCCTTCCTTTCACAACTATTTCTCTCGAGAGTTTATCTTTTGGCGTCGTCGTGCGTTTAAAAATCACCATCGGTGAAGCTTTTCTCCCGACGCCGTGCAGCTCAGAACACAGGTGAAGTGCGTTTTTTCATGCCCGGTTGTTTTCAGCGTGACGAATGATTCGCATTTCCTGTAGACAGTCCGAGTGAGCGGCAGGTCAAACGTCAGAGGAACATCATCCATATTTATGATGTGGTGCGGCCCGGTTCAGTGGGAGCGCATCTGATTTAATATAAAGAGTTTCATTGGTTCACCTGAACCCGTTCGGCAATTTCATTGGTCTAATGTTATGGGGCTCAGTTTTTTGGCTTGAAGTTTGTGAAACCGGGAAAAACCCAGGAAAAATCCATAAATTAGCCGCTTATTTGTTTAAGCCGCGGGGTTCAAAGCGTGGGAAAAAAGTAGCGGCTTATAGTCCGAAAAATACGGTAGATACATTATTGCACATAATATAGTAGTATTGTCATAGAAGAAATGACAATAAAAGCCTCTTGACTTGATTAAAGAAAAAAACAAACCTTATTAGTATAGTGTAGAATTACTAGTCTACAGTAGATTCAGTTTTATTGCGCATCAAATACCCTTCGTTGGCATAGAAAATACAGTGTTGCTCCTAATTAAAAGCATAATCTATATATCTATAGTAGATATAGTACGATTTCTAATGAATCGTACTGTATGATCTATATTAGGACCAGTGGCACGCCATCAGGGCCAACAAGGAATCAGAATCAATTACGCTTTCATCTGTTTTGTCCTTGAATATACGTACATTAAATTGATCCTAACGGTCTACCGCGTTTCCCTCGGTAAGTGTAGATTCGCGTTTCTATCCAATCAGATTTCAGCCGTCACGTCACGTGTCAAAGGTATCGCTGTAGCTGACAATCCATGTTGTTGGAACGCTTTCTCCAGTCAGGTCGCGAGTTGCAGACACCGGGGCCATCTAGCAGGCGTCCAATAACGTCCGCATTTTTAAGTCATGGAGTTGACTGGAGGGTCAGAGAGCTCGCTAGTCAGAGCTCGCAACCCGCATCTGTAGCAAACTGAGCAAGCGCAAATAGATTCAAGTGAATTGAATAGCTGTTATTTTCTTTTCATCCCACAATGACTGACCGAGGAAAAGAAATCAATGTGGGTGCAGATTTTCAGGAATGTGTTCCAGTACTTTTGGCCATATAGTGTAGAGAGTCTTTTCCATTTAATATTCTATACTGCAGCACTGCTTTTCTCTCTCTCTCTCTCTCTCTCTCACTCACTCACTCACTCACTCACTCACAGAAAGACAGAAGAAAGGCTAGCCTGGTTGAAAGCTTCCAGTTGAGTGGCTTTTTTAGGGTCTATTTAAATCCTCTATCAAGCACTATCACTCTGAACCACACACACACACACACACACACACACACACACACACACACACACACACTATTGTCAGAGTGGGTCATACAGTGGAAAGATGTCCCACAATGACCTGATCAGAAACACTAGCACATAGACAATGATGTGTTAGCACCTCCCTCCCTCCCTCCCACACACACACACACACACACACACAGTGTGTGACCTTTTCTTAGTACCTCTCTCTCTCTCTCTCTCTCTCTCTCTCTCTCTCTCTCTCTTTCTCTCTCACACAAAGTTTATTGTTCAGTGCTGAAACACAATAAGAGCAGGACACACTGATGAGTGTATCGATTACTTTCAGCAATATCTCATATCTCTGAAAGCACACACACACCCACACACACACACACACACACACACACACACACACACACACATATATGTATTAGTACTGTGACATCTCTATTTTATTTTTTCAAAATGTATTCAGAAATTCAGCTACATCCGCGGTGCTAATTTAGCAAGCGACGCTAACAAACACAGTATCGTTAATTTGCCTAGTTCAAATTACCAAACAAATCCATCACATTATCATTGTTCGCCTCAAAACTCGTTCTGGGAATGTCGGGAACGTCGACATTTTCCTCAGACGTGCCGTTCTAATTCTAAGAAAAGACACCAACATCCGGAAAAATTGCTGTAGAACTGCGCTTAGCATCGAGCGCTAACCAGAAATCCGCCATTTTGGGGAATGTCGCACGGCCTGGCAACATATCAGAAATGGTATGTTGTTACCATAACAACAATTGTGAACTGATTGTAATGATACTATATAGGGCCACAAGTATTGGGACACCCAACTTTACCAGCCATATGTTGTTTTGTTTTTTTTATACCACAAACCGTTACCACAGAGTTTGAGGCACACGACTGTATAGGTCGTCTTTGGCATGAAATCTGCCCTTCACTTGTACTAAGAGACCCAAATCCAGCTCCATGAAGATATCCTTCTCATGGGAAGTGGAAGTGTATGGGAGATCTTGAGTGGTCTAAAGAGCTCAGACCCTCGATCCTATGGAACATAATGAAATGTGAACTCTGACTGCACCCCCCCCCATACATCTTCATCTCAAAACCTAGTGGAACATCTTCCCCAGAAGAGCGGAGCTTAATATAACAGAAAATGGGGACTCGATGCAGAACGGGATGTCCAGAAAGCATTTTTTTGTCCATACAGTGTCTAAAGATTTCTGAGTATGTGTGTGAGTGTTGTACCTTTTCCCATGATGCCAGGCTGCTCTCCCAGCACTAGTTTGAGTCTCTTCGCGTGGATCTTGCCCTGATAGTGCGACTCCGCGACCACGGCCGAGGTGAAGGACATGTTACACAACGTGCAGCACTTGTTCTTGTCCACATCACCTTCCTCGCTGCCCTGCACCACACACACACACACACACACACACACACACACACACACACACACAC
>JAAIIK010000102.1:2022877-2065933 GCA_014706435.1 Silurus glanis | reverse complement strand
GGGGGGGGGCATGAATGTCACAAATTGCAAGTCTGTCTTGCCTTGTGCTCTTGCAGATGGAACTTGATCTGTAACTGAATGAAATTTGTATGTATTATAAGTGTATTCGAAGTAGAAAAGATTGGGTACTTCTGCAGTTCTTTTACGATTACGATTACATTATATACTTCAAGTACCAACCTTGCATGCATAAGCAAGTTTTGTTGGCTGCACTTTTAAGTTCAATTCACGTAGCCAGTCGTTTCCTTAAATGTAGATAGAAGAAGTATGTGTGCTGAGGAATAAACTCTTCTTGAAAGCCAATCCCCCATGCATTAATCTTCTAATCTTATCATTTGCTTAACCTTTTGCCACTCATAAGTCAACTTCAATGGTGGTCTTATTCAGTGGGGTCAGTACATTTCAAGTAAGTTCGTGTTGCAACAATGTGATACTTATACATAATATGAATTATATATGGAATTATGTCCGACACTCCTGTGAACAGGAGGAATTTATTTTAATTAGAAGCCAGGCACTCCAAAACCCCATAAAGCAAAGCTTTCTATAGAAAAAACATATTAATTATGATTTACTGCTAATTAGCTTTTAACAAGCTGATCAGTCTCCACCAGCTGTCAGCAAGCAAACCACACCGGAACTCAATCTTTCCTGTGTGGCGCTGAACATCAGTGGCTGAAAGGACAATAATAAAATACATGGCGGTTTCCAAAGAAAATTGTATCTGGGATTAATTATTACCTTAAGACCATTATAATATAATAGGATGAAATGGGAGGTTCACAACTTCAGTTATTGGTTCATCCTGGTCAGGGTCATGGTGGATGCGGAGACGTTTGGGTGTAAATTGGGAATACAAACTTGCTGGGATGTTCATCGGTGTACACCACACATTTACACCTAGGGGAATTTAAAATGATCAATCTACCTACCAGCATGTTTTTGGAGGCAACTGGAGAACCTGTTGGAAACCCACCCGATGTAAAAAGTGGTACACCGGTAGTAACGCAATCTCAAGAATGAACCATGCACCCTGGAGGTGTGAGCTGCTGCACCATTGTGACCTCCAGGAATAATTTCTTAGCATATTTTCATTCAACTTTATTATTCATTTAGAACTGGTCAGTGAATTGATGTCATCTCACTAATAAGATATATTTTAGTATTTTAGTGCACCATAGTGTACAACAAGAGCTTCAGCTCATAACAAATGAACACTACGGAGAGGCACGCTGCAGTGTTCGGGAATTAACTTTGCACATGGAAAGGATTAAGAGCTTGATCTGCCATCTCAGCTACATAAACAGGCTTTCTTGAAAGGGCTTAATGTTGAATGGAATAAAAGAATTGGTCAGGAGTTCTCAAGTCAAGAAAGTCCAGCTTTCTGGGGTTTAATTCGGTCCAAGCTCTTGGGTGAACTCTCTACGCACCCTATGGCATTAGTGACTGTAATCCGCATGGTCCCGGTGCACTTAGCTGCAAAGCCACAATTGAAATACGGCACTCACTCTTCTAATACCCATAATACCCAACTGTTCCTGACCAATGGTTCCAATTCGATGGAGTTCAAGCGTGACAAGTATTGAACAAAAGACCAAAATGACAGATTAATGCTTCACAGCACCCAAAAGGATGTTATCATAGGCGCTTGAGACAAAGCTGCAGTGCGCTAATGAACTATGAAATGGCCTGGCTGTTGAATATCCCTAGTAAAAGGCACTACATTTACTAGGGAAATTAATGAGCTTGACAAACCTTTTAGAAAAATGTGAGCAAAATAATTGTAGCACACAAATCAATCTTATAAAATTCTACATTGTTGAAACAAAACACTTCAGCTCATTTTTAAAAGGGTTCAACTGAAGATGCTTGCTCAAAAAACTAAAAAAAAAAATGCTAGCTCTTTAGGAGAAATGTTAGCCAAACACTCTGGTTCAGTTTAAGACTACATAAATAATACATTTTCATTTATAATTTGTCCATAACAACGAATAAGTACACTTTCCTTGATAGTTTGAATAAATAGAAATATTTCTTGAGTTAACATTCGGTTCCATTGTTGGTGACCCCCCAGATTCATTGCACATCATTTACAAAGAAAACAAGGAAAAGCAAAAGCCAAACTCTGAAAAGGAGCACCGAAAGACAGTTTAGAATGAAAAACGATTTCAGTCCTGCCTGTTTCCAAAGTAATTTTTTTCAGGAATATCACCTGACTAATGCTTGGACGGTTTGGAAGCTTGTGGTTAAATCAATGAGGCCTGTGAGACTTAAAAAACTGAACTCTGCAAGAGGGGCCTGGAAAAGCGTCAGAAGTGGAATCTGGGAATGAACTCTGGTGGGTCTTGAAGAGGAGGACAACCCTGTATTGTACCCATAAATGCTTCCAGAGATTGAGCTTTTAAGCCTCGTCTCTGTTTCATTCCGGCTGGCCATTCTGTACTGTCGCGAGACAAGAGGCAGACTTGCAGACGGATCAGATAGTGTCATAAACCCAGCAGGGGACGACAGGATGAAAACAGTCCCAAACAAGACTTTCTTCGCAGCCTCAGATGCCTAAAATGTGTGTGCAGAATCCAAAGTGCATGGCCAAGCCGTACACTTTTACTGCTCTAAAACTGAATGCTCGCCATTGACCGCAGAAGAAACGGCCAACAGAAGTGTGAGAAGAGAAGCACTCAGTGGAAGTCCATGAGGTTTGGTTAGGGAGAGGAATCATAAAAGCCAGGCCTGGACATGAACAGCATTCCCCATAAAACCATTGCTGTTTATTACCAAAGTGTCTGTAAGTGAGTCTGGCCAGTTTTGTCAAGAATAAACGCCCTACAAAGGACTGCTGGGTTTTTCGTTATCTCACGTGGTATTTGAAATGCATGCTAATTATCTCTTTTTTAAGCTTTGAATTGGGTCATTTCTGAGCTAACCCTGGACAACAATAGTGGCATAAGTCACAGTTAATGTACCCAGTAATCAACATGCAAGGTCAGGAACAAAGTGAATCCATGGTCTTCCATCCCATACTAGGGAAAACTGTTAAATTTATGGCATTTGCCAGATGCTTTTATCCTCTTATTCAACTTAGCAGCTATGCGATAAAGAGCCTCGGTCGGGGGCCCAGGAGTGGCAGCTTGGTGTGGCTTGGATTTGGACTCGGATCCAAAGTCCAATGCCTTAACCACTAAGCTTCCACCTCCACAAGTGATTTGTCACAGGGCACTTATCTTTTTTAACAAAAACTTTTAGTGCAAACCAGGTTACAGGCAGTACTGCCAATTTCACCCAAATGAGAAACCTGACAAACTTTCTCTCCCTGACTATAGCTGGCTTTAGAGATTAGCCCAGAGGTCACAGAGGGGGTTTGCCAGTGGGCTTGGTTTACACTAAGCTGTCCAAGGAAAGATGGCAACTCACCAATGATGGTTTAGCCTCTTCAAATTCTTGTCTGAATGAGGCTTTATGGTTTTCTAAGAGTCAAACCAGAATCAGCATTTGTTTTCTCCTTGGGAGGAGAGCAGGAAGCTGTTGGTGCAGCACCCTCCTTTTGTTGAGGTAACTCCTGCTGGGAATAGCCCTAATGGCAGGCATAATGGGCTGTTTTAACAGCTATGGTCAGTGGTTATCTATTAGAATATGAGGATTAACTCAGATATTTGGGGAAAAAATAAAAACCATAAGCTCAAGCACTTTCAGAATGTTAACTGGAAGACCAGAATGAAATATTAACCAAAGAGTGAGCAAGTGACTGATTTGTTGATTCTTTGAGTGTCAAGAAAGAAAATTGAAGGGTGAGAGTGAATGCTGATGATCTAGATGTATAAGCCTTTGTACATGTTAGCAAAACCTTAGGCAGAAGACTAAAATTGAGTGTAAAAATATATAGCGAAAGAAGGTGTTTGCTCAAGTAGCAAAAATTTTGGTGCATTATCCATCGTTCATTAATTTGTACAAAACATAACCTATATATATATTTGCTGGAGGACTATCAAGCTAAATCTCAGTTGACCCCTGCATAAAGGTCAGCTCCGGTGCTGTTGTCACATCCACTAGGACCAGACAGGAAAACAAACATCCCGATTTACAGCTCTGAGTAGTGGCCAAATAAAGGGGTTTTTAGACCTGTGTGAATGACCTCAATTCATTAGTCACAGAGTAGTGGTCTCTAAAAGGGTCATCCAAACCATGGCACGGATTTACAGGGGTTAAAAAGAGCCCACAGCTGTTATTTTAAGCACCGAAGACAGCAGGATTGTTCTTTTGTAAAACATGAGCGTGCTTTGAGCAATCAGAGAAATTGTGAGGCCAATGCGAGGACCTCGGTGAACTTAAAAAACTGCCGATGTCGATTAAGGTAACAATCAATGCCCTGTACTTTTCATAGGAAATGGTGTTAAAGGCACACTTTTACTATATTGCAATACATGTTACTTATTCCAGCTCAATCTTTTTCTTTCCATGTGACTACCAAATAAACCTCAACTAGTAAAACAAGTGTGACGATAAACAGAAAGTCTTTGTTGTCAATTGAAGGAAAAGAAGAAAGGAAAGTTTGCTCAATTGCTTTATTGTGACTAAACATGCATTTGTCAGGTTATTGGTCACCTTTCCAAGGTAATTACGAAGTCATTTCCCAAATTACGGTAATGGTAAAATAGAATAATGGACAAAAAAACAGCTATACAATCAACGCCTATATTCGGGGCTATAGATTAAGAATAGGCATATGGTAAGGCAACAAATGGTTTGTGTGCTTTGTGGATTTAAATACATCCACTTACCACTTTACTTACAACTAACTGCAGGATTTTGGAATGCCTTTGGCTCTGGGTCCAGCAGGAATGTGACGCTTTTCGGCCGTCTTGAAGACGGCATCTCGATTTTCACCGCAAAATGTGCTTGTGTGAGAGAAAAAGAGGAGAGTTTCGGAGCACTTACCGAACTCGCTGGCACACATGTGCTCCAGAATAGCATCGGTTTTCATTTCGTTGTCGCATGGCGGGCAGACCGGCGGGAAACCTAAGACAGAATAAAAACGAAGCGCAACGTCAGGGCCAATATGCTGCACAGAGATACCCAATCAGTATCATGGGCGATGGTAATAGAAACCAAATGTGTTTCCCCTTCGTTTCCTTAAGCCCCTCGTTTGCATACTCCCGAAGGGTTCGGAAAAGTTTGTGCACGAACGTAAACAGCGGGGACAAACTTTACGATCGAAGGGAAACGTCAAGGAAATTCAGACTGTCATTTTGCTTGTAATCCACTTGTCAAATCACAATGCAGGAATTTTTCTTTTATCGGGCACCAGATCTCCCCCGACACACCGTTTCCTTTAAAACGAAAAGGAATTTTTAGGCTCAAAATCCCGCTAATCCTGCTTTCCTCCCCAATTCTCCCTATCGCTGTGTCATGCTAATTAGCAGTAGACAAACCCAAAACCACATCATTTACACATGTATGTCAACAGCTGTTCTTCGGTTTACTGTGAAAGGAGGAGAGGTTTGAGACAAGACCCTAAAGACCCCGGGCCAACTGTAATTATTAGAAACATTAAGCTGAAGAGGCCCCCTGGGGGTCATGGAAAGTGTAAAAAAAAAAAAACTGGCTGAGATTACAGCTCCTTATCTCTGGTGACTCTGTTAAGATTTCAATCAATCCTTGATTAGCTTTGGTTATCTTTGTTGTCCTGTATGTGTGGCCACTTTTCTTATCAGTAGCAGCTTTTCTAGCAAATGCGCATGAAAAAAACAGGGGTGAAAATTTCTGGCAAAGCCTTGAAAAGGAAAGAAAAGGGAAAAAAAATCCATGCTTGCATGAATTAGCCGTAATTATGTTGACAGCGCAAAATGTGCGTTACCGGGATTTTCTATCCCCCCCTCTTGTGAAATCCATTCCCGTTGAAAGCGTGACTATATTTTTAATAGCTGTCCAATGCGAACATGCTGAACAATTCTGTATCTATTCCTTCTCTTGCCAAGAGCACATGTTTTCTTTTCTCCCCGAAGCAAGTGCTAAGTATGCTATTCATTTTCCAGTCCCATGAACTATTCACACCGACTGTAGATCTCTGATTATTTCTGGAGCCCAAAAACATAGCGATGTCTGTTTGGAAGCAGTCCATTTATTAATCTGGTTTTCGAAACATGGAGCTAAAACTCCTAGTGCAACTTTTATTTGTGTTCCAGCTTCTGTTTTAAATGAATCTTTTAGCACCTCACTATGTCTGTTTATACAGCATTAAACACCAAGAAGACAATGTTAAACTAGCGAAATGACGCTAGGCACTATGCACTAGCATGTGATTTGAAACCCCCCCAGGAGACCAACTTTAATCAACACCACTCTTAATCCTTATTGAAATTCATACTCTATTCATTACCCTGCACATGACTGAGACTCTGAGGGTAAAACATATATTTTATGCATGTGGTAGAATTTGTTTCGGCTTGTTTCGTTGTTTTTGTTTCCTGTCTTCTCAATGAATGCTTGGAAATACCCACAAGATTTATGAGATAGTTACATCAGCTGCTTGTACTTTCCCTTTCCCTCACCTTACACTTTCCATCGAACCCCTTGCCCAATTCTAGCGACTAAAATCCGCAGACAAAATCAGATCCTGCGACAAAACTTGCCTTCCTTCCTTTAGATGTGCACCTTCATAGAAAGTTCTTGCCTAGGTACTGTAATTCAAGTAAAAAACAGCCATCCCAGCCCCACCTCCTCGTTTCTGTGATGGACTCAGAGCTGTTGCAATTATCTTATGAAAAGTGATGCTAATGGAGGCGCTTGGTCTCTCAGGGTCCATCAAGTTAAAGTCACCCTGAAAGTCCATGATTGATTTGGCTGCTCCTAAAAATTGCCTCTTGAAAACCCTTGAATCAAATGAGGGGAAACTATTTATAACAAAGTCATTAGTTTAACAACATGCACCAGTTGTGTAAAAAAAAATAAATAAAGAATGCGCACAATGCGTTTTTTGGATGAAATCCCAACTCGGCTAACTCCCCGCTGACAATTGTTACCAGGTGCAAACAAATATGAATCTTTTCCCTCCTTTTAGACCAGCTACAGGGATAGGTTAATAGCGCAGAGGAATACAGTGTGCGCTGACAGAAATAATAGAGCTCTTAGGTAACAAAAGGTGGGAAAACTGTGGGTAAACAGATGTCGGTTCCTGAAACAACATCACTTTGCCTTTTAAGAAGGAGCTCGAGCGTCATTTGCGACACCCGGCAAAAGGTGTGACGAGGTCGAGAGTGGCGAAAGTGGCACTAGATAAGTCGCAGGACTCAACATGCGAGATAAATGACTCACAACGCAGACTGGAAATTACACTGGCAAATCATTTTTCGAATTCTTATCATCAATGTTTATATGAGCAATGATTCTCTGTATCTTTGCCAGGTCTGTCTGAAACAAATAGTCTGCCTGGTAAGCTCTTTCAAACCCTGCTCCTGGAGAACATTTTGTGCTGCACATTTCGGATTCAACTAATCAGGTAATAAATAGTGTTCCTTGTGCTGGAAAACTCAAAGGAGGTGTCCTACACCAGGGGGAAACAGTAAAATCTGCAAGACAACCCGAGTCTACATGATCAAGAGCATTTTCTACATATGACAAACATTTTATATTGGTTAACAAATCTTTTACCTTCCTATAAAAATTCTAAATGATTTGGACCAGGTGTTTCAATTTTGGTATTTTTGACCAGCAAAGATCTCCAAGACAAGCCATCTAGGGGTTGATGCTCAACACGATTTAAGGTCACTATAGTCATTTTTGATGTCTGAAAACTCACCGCTCTCTGAGGATGTGTCAGTGTTGTTGGGCGTGCTGATGCACACATCACTCTGAGGGAACTTGTCGCAGGCAAGCATTTCAGGCCACGGGAACCCGAATGCCTCCATGATGGGTTCGCAGCCCTGACGCACGCTCTCACACAGCCAGCGGCACGGGTAGATGGGCCGGTCCATGCAGACAGGTGCGAAGAGCGAGCACAGAAAGATGCGTGTGCCCGGGTGGCAAGCCTTGTGCACCAGAGGCACCCAGCTGCCTGCTTGCTGCCTCACCTCAGCCATGCTCTCGTGCTCGAGAAGGTTGGGCAAAAGCATCTGGTTGTAGCCGACGCCGTGGCACAGGCGCAGGTCATCTGGGATGGACACGCACTGTGGAGGCTTGTCATAAGCTCGCCCGCCACCGAACGAATCAGGCTTCCAGACAGGGTACTCATACTCCGTTGCCAGGCTCAGGGGCACCAAGTTTACCATCAGTGCCAACACACTGGTGGCCTTCCACAGGCACAAAGTTGCCACCGGCTTCATCGTAATACTCACTGCCAAAACAAAAAGGCACTGATGCAGATATTGAGCCTTATTGCAAAAAAGAAATAAACACAAAGGTCCTGTTTCAGGTCCCTTAAAAAGCCAAAAAAAAAGGGTTCAGGAAAAATGTCCCCCAGTAGAAATGAATATGAGTGGTTTAAATGAGCTCAGAAAGCTGCCTGTGAAAACTTGACAGCATTCATCTGAGAGAGAGAGAGAGCGAGAGAGAGAAAGCGAGTGAGTGAGTAAGAGTGTGCGCTTTCCTCCTGCTGACTCACAAGGCTGCCTGCCAGGGACCCCTGCGCTTGAAAAATGAGTGGAAGTGCAAGACAGCGGGGGAGCGAAAGCGCAGCTCCAGCCAATAAGAACCATTCAGCACTTTTTGGTGTGCAGGGAACCAATGAAACACACGAGCCAAGAAAAGAAGGACACCCCCCCCCCCCCTCCCCCCACACACACCCCCTCTCCCAGCTGTAACACCCCCACACCACCCCATCCTACCCCAACACCATCCCACCCTTGATTCGCACTCCTCTTTCCCATTCTCAAAACCTGAGTCTTTCTGATTCTGTGTGTTTCTCTGAGACACAGAACACAACAGCTTCACCAGAACACACACATTTAAACACTGAAAACCAGTGTGATAGACAGTGTAGAAGCTGCTTTAATACTGTTTATGGTAAGGTGGAACAGGCTGTGCTGTTTGAGAGGTGGAGATTGAGGGAGAGTCAAGGGGGAAAAAAAACGACTAAATCTATATATATATGGTTGCTTCTCTTCCCCTGTGAAAACAGTTTAAAGCTCACCCGTGTTTTTACTAATTACACTAATGGGGCAAACGACATCATTATCATCGTAATGATGTTCGGTTTGCGTGAACAGCGAAAATATTCCAGGTCACACCGACCCTACTTACGTAGAATCACACACACAAAACAAAAAAAATGTACCATCTGAATTTGTATGCATTTTTAATGTAAGTAATAAAAAAGAAAACAACAATAAAACCAGTTGTAGATTTTGTATTGATTTTAATAAATCGAAGGAAAATTGTATGGGCTTCAATGGATAAACTGCAATGCTGTTCAAATGCTGGTCATTTTTTTTTGGCTTTTATTGGTGGTATGTTATGTTTAATTGACACCATAATAGAACGGCTCTGGCAACTGGTAAATCTCATGATGCTATTTACTGGACATGATTTGGATGCCATTGAGCATGCAGGTTCTAAAAGGTTTCTGCAATGGTTTTCTTTGTGGACCCCTAACCAATAAACTACTAGTCCCCTATTTTTTAAGAATTCTTTATTAATCTGATCAGAGTACAGGGTTAGCCATGTTACCCCTGGAACACAGAGGGTTAAGTGCCTTGTACAAGGGCCCCAAGAGTGGCAGCTTTGCGATAAAAAGGCATGAACACTAGACCTTCTGATCAGTATCCCAAAGCCTTAACCACTGAGCTACCACCTCCATATTTGCTGTTAGAATAACCTCTAAACTCTTGGAAGATGTTCTTTTTTTTTTCCTCCAGATATTCGAGTGAACATGTGGAGATTAGCGCTCTTTAAGCCACAAGGGCATTAGTAAAATCAGGTACTGAGTCAGAGCTCTAGAGCGGGCCACTCAGGATCTTCCACACACTTCCAAACCATGCAAAGCATATCTTAATGGAGATGGCTTTGTGCACAGGAGCATTATCATGCTGAGAAAAGTTTGGGTCTTCTAGTTTTTTTCATTTCATGCTCTCGGGTCCAAAGACATCTTGTATGCCTCCAAGTTTCCGGTAACAGTTTGGGAAAGAAGTGATATTTGAGTTCTTATGTCAAATGCAGTCATAATCTTTTAACTTTGCATCTTCATACATGGATTATCCAGATGAGCACGTAAATGGTAATCCATTACAGTATTGCTCATGGAGTCAGACACTGTGCTTGTGTGTAAAGAGCTTGTGGTCATTCTTTTCACTTGAAAAACAAATATGCAGTGTGTCATGTTTGGCTGTACATGTGCGTGTGTTCCCTCAAGCTGTCATTTCTCTTTCTAAAACACGGGAGGGCTTAGGATGCCACGATGTATTCTCAGACAATAGAGTCTAAATATTTTGACGTGCGGTCTGCTTTTTGGCATGCGGAGACACTGCAGGCTTTGTGCATACGAATCCATATGTCCAGGGAACCGTTCGCCCGGACCAGTTACATCTCCTGTGCAAAATGTTTCTCGAAAGCCACAGTTACACGGATTTCCAAAAAAAGTCAACCAGCCGAGCTCGAACAAACACTGGCATCTAGTGTCCGGATCACACGTTCATCGCTTATTCCGAACATCTGTTCTGAACATGCTTTGTGCATGTACTTTAGATGAACGGATTTGATTTTTAAAGCTTTTATTACAGTGTTAGTTTGAGGGTCTTTTCCATATTTACCCTCAAACATTTCCATAATAGACACGAAGCCTAATAAGAAAAATAGCTACATATTGTGTATTATTTATTTAGCTATAAATCAACTTTCAGGTTTTTGGAACAGTCCCAGTTTCCAATCCCGGCGCACCCCCCGCGAACGTTTTATTCCTGAAGTATTTCAATTTTGTACAAAGCAAGAACCCCACCGGGAACCCCAGCTGCTAAACAGACATTAATATAAAGTCTCGTTACTTAAAAGCCCATGGCTTTTGGTCACAACATCGAGGCAAACGGTTGGTGTTTGCAGAAGTCAAACGGCTCTCAGGCGCAGTAATTGAAGTCTTAGCCTGAGGTGTGAATGGAAAAGCGCTTGATTAAGCTAACATAACAGCTGATCAATGCTAATTGAACGGCTTTGTGAGTGGAGGACCGGCCCAACAGTAGGTCTCTTAACATAACCTTTAAACTAACAAAGCCGGGGTCTCTCGGTTGGCTGTTGCTCTTAATGCAAAGCTGTTTCCTGACTCACAATGGAGATCTTTATCAGCCGTATTCGCATTCAAGCAGACAGATGGCCTGATGTTAGAGTAAACCCAGCACTTTAGCATTAGGAACTTGACCTCATTTAAAGGTGAATGGAATAAGGCAAATGCAGGAATGCGAAAGGGGGCGTTGTTTACCTGGAGAGCTTTGTGCAAGGTAAAAAAGGAGGGTTTTTTACACAGTGGAAAAAAAAAATTCATCAAATAAAACGATGATTGGGGGGGAAAAAAACGACGAACTGTTATCCTGCAGGAATACAGAAAGCATTCATTGCTTTATGTAGGTCGCTTAATGAAAGATTAAGGGCTGCTAATTAAAGCCAGAGTTGTTTTAACACCTCCTGGGACTTTCACAAGACAGTAAGCCACGGTGTGTTATACTGCAATCTGCGACTTGCCTGGATGCGCATGACTAATGTCGATAATTAGCAACATTTAAAGAGCACAAAGTCAGAGAAAAGAGAGAAGGAGAACAGAAGAGAGATAAAAAATGCTCCATAACAGCCGTTCCAGTTTGTTCGTGTAGATCGCTTTTTTGCGGTGTCTATAATTTTGACAGATAAAACTACACCCATGCAACATATTCATCTCAGACTCGCTTCAACTTTGACCGATTCATCATAGCAACTGGTATTTTTCATAAATACCCACGGGCTTCGATTGCTGTTGTGGCCTTGCCAGTGAAACTTCGAACCAGGTCTAGAACAAAGAGTAAATTATAACCAAACCTAACCCCATAAAAACGCCTTAAGTGAACATCGAGCCCAGAGCTTGGACGCTCTTGTAAGGAGATCTCGCATTCCTCGCGTTGATTTGGGCGATGTGG
This sequence comes from Silurus glanis, assembly GCA_014706435.1. Lineage (NCBI taxonomy): Eukaryota > Metazoa > Chordata > Actinopteri > Siluriformes > Siluridae > Silurus > Silurus glanis. Next base: position 2,053,850 of record JAAIIK010000102.1, on the reverse strand, counting down.
TTTAAGTCGAGCGGGAGGCAATATTTCAGCTCAATGTCTTTAATGGGGCAAGGCACTTAAGAGTCGTGTCGGCCAATGTTTTATTTCTGCAGCCCTGAAAGGTTTCAAGAAAGAAAGCAAGAGAGTGAGTGTGTGGACTGGATCCAGCACAGCATGTCTCTGCCATTCTGCCAGTTCAGCGTAGCTCTTCCCTGCATCAGAGAACGAAAGGATCGCTTTGCTTTAGTAGCTCCCTGGCCAAGGAAACCAGAGAAAACCCCTACAAAACAGAGGCGCTTTCCTTGAACAAGGCACGTCAATGGCTATAACCAATTCTGTCCAACGGCGTCCTTCTGATAACTGAGATAACGCCCTGTGATGTCACTTGGGTGTTAAGAGAACAAGGTTTTGTTAATCCGATCCACATGTAGTCTAGTTTTGTCCTTTTCGGCGGCCATGTTTACGTTTTTTTCTTTTTTTTCTGAAAGGCTCCAAAAACCCCTGCCGCTGCATTAAAACTCGTGTGTGAGTCACGGCGTGTCTGGCTAACGATTCAAAGGAAGAATGCAAAGGCCACATGTGAACGTTGGCGTCCTTTTTTAACGCTTCCCGGATCTTGCTTATGAGCTCACTCTTGACTTATGAGGTAATGAGTCTGAAATGCAGGACAAACTTTGTACCTTCACGCTTCTTCAATCGATACAGAGAGATATTTGCTGCATAGCATTCTCAGGCTATACATTATCCATCTGGGAATGATTACACTGACTTACACACACACACAAACTTCCACTGCTGCATTTGAACAAACGGAACATGTTTTCATTAGCAAATCATGTTCTACTGGATGTCCTTGCTTCCAAAGGAATAATATGTGATCTGCCACATTCCTTGAAGATTCATTTGTTTTTGCTTGTCTACGCTTTCTTCCCCCTGACGACATGAACTGCTGATGCTGCCACTGGTTTTGTAATTTATTCGTTCCCTCTTGTTTTAATTCAGGATGCATCGCTAGTTTTTTAGCCCCACGAATGAGTGTTACGACCGCAAAAATTCGAGATTATCTTAGCCTTCCGCGGCCGAGACCGCTGATCTGCTCCTCCGCCTCCACCTCCTCCTCCTCACTCTGTCTTTAAGGACATGGGCGAGCTGAATAAATAGAGCTGTAGGAATTAGGCCAGCTGAGGCATGAAATTCACCAGACCCAGAACCATGTGCTTTGGTGGCTCTCATGCTCGGGCAGAAGCATTAGGCTGGGACACTCTCTGAGACGCTAAACAGAACCCCCTCTCCCCTCCTCCTCCCCTTGTGGGACACACTGTTTAATGTTACTCTGTGTAAACATATGTCTTGCACACATTTCACCACGGCTTTAGTAGAGCTCTGGGTTCGAAGAAAGCGAGGTCTGTTTAGTTGACAGTAGTTTAAAAATAATGGTAGTGATATTTCTCTGTTGGCGAAATGTTTTCGTTTGTATACGACGATCATCTCGCGAACAACGAATCGAGAACTGTAGCGAGAACATTATTCCAAGTACATTATCGTGGCCGGCAGCTAGCAAACAATGACAGAACGCCACCTTCTCCGGAGTCTAAACTCACTGATCCTGAGAACGAGTTTTCAACTCAAATCAACGCAATTCAGATTTACTTTTGATAATAAACGTTGTCCTAAAGCAGCTGTACAGAGATTAAGAGGTTATAAAGTTGGATTGTATAAGTTTAGTACCTATAAGTTTGTTCCTTATGAGTTTATCCCTAATGAGCTAGCCAGTAGCGACTATCTCAAGGAAAAACTCTCCCTGAGATGAACAAATCCTTGAGAGGAACCAGACTCAAAAAGGTACCCCATTCTCATTTCGGTGCCACTGAATGTCCATCCATTACAGTTCCAATCATTGCTGAGGTCTTGTTTGCTGTGGACTTGAAGCTATACCCGAAACACTAGCAATGGGACGATGGAAATTCGTAGTGCATAGTGGGTACCTAGGGGTAATTTGGGATCCCAAATAAATCTAAGGACCTTAGCAACCTGGAAGCAGCAGCTACTCCCCATGCTATAGACTTCCAAAATGTGATTAAGAACTACCTATAATGTTTTCCATTGAAGTATTCTCTCAGGACATTCGCCTCCACAACAAGAGGGTTCATAATGACTTTTTTTTGCGCTCCCCTTTTTTTCATTCTTTTTATTAAGTTTTATTCCTAGACAAGTTTGATTAGTTTTATTAGCTTATTATTTTGTATTATTCCTTGGCATGTGGCAAGGTGCCACAATGCTCTCTGCTCAAACCAGTGCCGGCCTTTCGGTGCCATCAGTGACATATTTTTAACCTGACAATAGCCCGACACGTGATTTAACCTCCCATTCACAACCATTCTTCTCGAATGTAAACAAAATGGGGACTTATTTTTTTTCCAAACCTGGTGCAATTCTCCTTTCCTCGTTCCCACAAAGCAACATCTCTGTGGTTTCATTGGTTCCATTTGGTGTTTAATGAGGAACGCATGGCGTGTTGGCAATCGCAGCCTTGTTATTACTCTGTCCGTCTCCTCCTTCCACCATCCTTCCTTCTCATTCTGAGGCTTTGTTATATGGAAGTTCAAACAGACAAGATCATGTTGTTTTGTTCTTTTTTTCCCCCCTCTAATGTCTGATCATCCTCCTTTTTTTATTCTTATGCATAGCTGCTAATTTGAACCACATTTATAAACATTTGTGAATCTGAAAGCACTGCTTCCTGGGTATTCAAACTTGTTTTGCATCCAAAGCCGAATAAAACTTAGCATGTCAAAATAGTATAGCACCAATGCTTGGCATTGGTGGAGATACTATTTTGATGTATTATCTGGAATTGTCGAGATCTTGGACGGAGCCTTGAAAGGAATGCATCACACCCACACTACATCTCTATTTATTCAAAATTGTTTCCATCATTGTAAATCACACTGCACCGAATCCCACTGCGTGTCCGAATCTCGTTTAGGTTTGTAGGACTTGGGTTTAACCATTTTCGATGGCTGCAATTTTGTCCCATCCCTGAGAACATTCTCTCGTTCGGAACGGCCTCCGCCAAAGTGAGTTCAACCATGCTGCATTCATTAACACGCCGACTCTGTTTGCTGTTTACTGGATTCGAGCGTAACCACAAACTTGTTTGGATGTAGTGCTAATTACTTTCGTAGGTAATTAAGAGTATTAGCGGGCCAGCATAATGCCTTAACAGGCTGCCACGCAAAACACACGGGGTGAACGTTATACTTGTTTTTCGAAGTTGTACATGAAAAAGTAGTGCTAACCTGAGCCGACGTTCGTGCTCAAGTCTTATGGGATATAGATAGCTAATTCTGTCAAATAAAATATAGGGTTGTGAGGTAATTCATGGATGGCTACTTCATATTTTGGCAGAAATAAAATTCACAGCATTTGGCAGACACCATTATCCAGAGCCGCATTCATTTATACAGGTGAGCATTTGAGGGCTTTGCTTAAGGGCCACGAAAGGTAGCTTGGTAGTGCTAAGATTTGAACTCACAATTTTCCGTTCAGACGTCTAAAGTCACGGACGCATCGATGTCAGGTGTTTTTTTGAGCGTCAGTCGGCTTTCGATTCTGCATGTCAATGAGGAAGTGAATCAGATTGGCTAATTAGCCTAGCGAATGAGCACACAAGAAAAAGAAATGGGACGAATGAAGGGCTGACAATTGCAGTGCCTTTTGCAACTTAGCATACATGATTCAAAAAGGCTACACGAATCCATTAGCGATGATTGCGGAAGGTGTAAACGCTGCTTGCTTTATATGTTCTCAGTTCTATCTTTTCCAGTTTCCCAGTTTGGGTGCCGAATACAGACTTCTGCCACCTGCTGGTATCGGAGAGTTCTGTTCTAATCACGCAAGTGCCGAACGTACACGCTAGTTGGCAATCAGCTGAAGTCCAGTGTGTTCTAGCGAATTTTTTTTTCGCCCCGAGTCAGGCGATGCGAGCGACCCCACAGAGCTAGTTCTTTGTCACCTTAGCCACTAAGCTTCCAATTCCCACAAATATAAGGAATGAATCCCATGATGCACTGCTTTAACCATTCCTTTTTTTAAATACACTCCAGGTAGTGGCCTCTAAAACACCCCCAATAGTCGAGAAAAAGCATTTATGATTGCACTAGGAACCCATTTATCACGGCTGTTGACCAGATTGTAACTTTGTGGTCTGTATCGTTTTTTTTATTTTTTTATTGGTTCTTTTTTTGCTATTCAATTTTCACTTTTTCGAATATACACAATAGCTCGCCATCATTTCACTCAAATAAATCCTAGTGGTTTTTTTTTTTCTTTGTTCGATGTATGACCACGTTTCAACATCTTTCACGAGCACTCGATTCGCAGCTTATTAATGTTATTCTTAGGGGATGCAGCAGTTTTATCAAATTATAAAGTATTAGCAAATTCGTGTTGTTTTTTTTTAAACGGACGGTCAAGAAACGTGCCATATTACGTATTATTTTCAAATCAGCACCTCTGAAGAGGACGTGTATACATATATTTTTATTACTGTACGCGTATAATTCATTGGCAAATGGCTAACTGGCTAAATATTCTATCGCTTCTTGTTGTTTGTAAAATATTTTATTCTTTTACAGCGGCGTACACAGTATTACTATGGCCTTCGGTCAAATTTGATCTACAGCCTAAGGCGTGATCAGAAAACCTAAAACCCCAACCTCGATAACAATTCCGCCATAGTGCCTAGAGGGGAAAAGTCTCCATCAGCACAGTGTGTGTAGTTTAACTGTTGGCTCAGCTGCACGAGAGTGTTATAGCAGCCACTGGAAAAGCAATTAAATCAGGCACGCATGAGTGAATGCAGGTCAAATGCCTTGTCAGCAAGTAAGTGTCTGTGTGTGTGTGTGTGTGTGTGTGTGCGTGTTTTCTTTGCGACGAAAGACCGCAAGAAAGACGTGGACGACGTGAAAAGAAAAGGCCCGCGTTTGATTCAGTATTCAAAATCGATGCAACAACCTGCACAGCATTCTGTTTGTCCATCGCTTTTATAGGACTCCTTCACGGCTTTTTTGGAGTTGCGCTTCGAACTCTATTACCATTTATTTAGATATCCTGTGCTCCAGAGATGTGGAGGAGGGGTTGGGTTGGGGTGGGGTGGGGTGGGACGTCTGGAAACCTGGGAAAATGGTCTCATTGTCCAAGGACCAACACAAGACGTCCATAATCTAAGCCTGCTCTTTCTCAGCTTGTTGAATCATATTTTTTTAAAAGGGGGGGATTTGTGAGAGAGGGGGTCCCTTTTCTAAATCAGAGTCAAAAATGGGATTTCCATCTGATTCGATCCGGTCTTGGCCGAGCCAGCCATTAAAAATTAGGTCTCTTTCTGCGGTTTCTAGTTTACGCGACATGATTTATGGGCTTTTCATTTTTTTTAATACTTTTTTCTGACACCACACAACCCGATTTTTGATTTATTTTCTGTCAAGGTCGTCAAGCCTGGAGCGGGTGTACATCTGGGAACGTTCCAGAAGATGACGGCGAAACATTTTCTGGGGTTGGCGAAAAAAAAAAATACAAATTTAATTTTTTACGAACTCCGTCATTATCCGAGTTTATAGTTTTTTTAAAAAAAAGTCACCGATTGCTTTGATCGGGCCACGGTACGGTGACTTAACGCCCTCGTGAAATGAACACACGGTGTCACGATGTAGCTGCGGGTTCATTACGGACGTGTCGTACGGGGCCGCTTTACATCATCCAATTAAACTCGGAGCTGGCGCTTTGAGATTTCTTCTAGAAAGGCGTTTCGGTCGCGCAAAAACGTCTCAGCGTCTGCGTTTGTCGTTTAATCAGAGGTTGCGGTTTTACAGCTTCATCACTCTGAAAATGTGACTCGGTTTACTTTGGGGTTAAGAGATTGAAAAAAAAAACGAGCGTTTCCATTTAACTGGGATTGTGTGTGTGTGTGTTTGGGGGGGGGGCCAACCACAAATGACAGAGCTCATCAAAAGTAAGATAAGCTCGTAAAAAAGGAAAAAAGTACGTTTTTTTTTTTTGCAGTATGAACCGGTAGCGGCATCCGCTTCCATGCTGTGGGGCGAGGCGGGGTTCGGTGGGGGTGGACAGGTAGAACAACAAGCCATAAATCTCCAGCGAGAACACACACACCACGTCGTGTTTAATAATCGACCTGTCTGAAGCTCCACCCAGAGCCAGAGTGATTCATTGCTGCGGTTTCGAAGCCAGAAACACGCATCTCACCAAGGCTATTAAAGATGACGAGGACAATTTTGCTTTAATAGTCTATATAAATTCGCCTCTGCAGGGTGGGGAGGTCGATGCGAAACGTACACACCCTGTAGGGTCGTTCGCCAAATAATAATGCTAATCCTTCAAATCCACTGGGTGTTTTTTATGTAGGTTTTGAACAAAGTGTAGGGAGATCTGGGTCGTGACATCATCTTTCGCGTAAACCCAAATCAAAGCCTCTGTGGTAAATATTACAGTTTGCTATATATTATTAGCATAAGGCTAATCCTGAGTGTGAGCTCTAAATCTGCGCTTAGCTCACAAGTTTCTTCCTAACCATAAAATAATGGTTTATTGCATGGCTTAGAAAGACAGTAAATGACGAAATCAGCCAAATGTGGTTTTATTTTTGGAGTGAAAATTGTAGCTTTGGTTTTTCTTCTTCTAGGGATGCTAACTAACCAATCCTGGCTTCTTGTGAGAGCGAGGCATGTGTACGAGACTTCAGCCCGTTGTTTACCCATCCCGCATTGCTGTCTTGCATTTGCGTTCTCTAATCGGAAACGGCTTTCCTCCACGTTTTTGGGAACTCGAAAATATCTTCTGATTGCTTCCAGAACGCGCTATGATTTGAAACATGTTTTTTGATTCGCTGATTGCTTCGAGACGCTCGAAAGCCCCGATCATATTCGTTCTGTTACGTACTTTTTTTTTTTTTTAAAGAAAAAGAAACATTTTGCAAATCACCTTTTTCTCGCTGCCTGGAAGAATACCCTTCCCAATTTCACCCCCCCCCCCCCCCCCCCCCCCCAAACTTCTGGGGCAAATTTTCCACACATCCCACCCCTCCCTCGGTCTCCTCCACTTCTTGCACCATGTCCGCTGTTTTTCTGTGCTGGTTTGGCGTTTGTTATAAAAGCTGCGGGTGCAGTGTTGTAATCCACATCCTTCCATTTATGGGGAGACTAAAGCATGTATGTAATCGGAGAGGAAGCTTATCCCAATCATGAGTCCAAGACACATGTTGCCTCTCTTTGTGGTTCCTGAAGCAATAAATCAGGAAGCAGAATGCAATAAATCAGGACATGAAATGCAACATATCAGGACTCAAATGCGCTGCTTTTTAACTCATTGTGGCGTTTTTTTGTTTTGTGAAGTGATGCAACACGTTTTTTTTTTTTTTTATTGCATTCTGCTTCCCAAGTGTGCATTCCAATGGCATGAAATCTTCTAGTTTCTCATTTAAATGCTCAAATTATTTCGTCTTTTGATTCCAAATATCTGGAAACTTGAAATTCACAACTGATCTGTTTTCTGATTCTTTTTTTTTTTTTTTTTTTTTTTCATTGTTATGTTTTGACAAACATTTCAGCACTGATGTAATTTGCTTTTTAAACAGACTTTCTGTTCGAACAAATTGAAGACTACGTATGACATCATTTTTAAAATCACGTTGTGAGGATACGGACAGATGAACGCGTTCAGGTGAAACCATTCTCAAACCGTTCTTTAAAGCAATAGTGAGATAATAGAGACATTATTTGTCTGAGCACAGGGTCAGCCAAGATACAGCACCCCTGGAGCTTAAAAGGGTTAAGGGCCTTGCTCAAGGGCCCAACAGTGGCAAGAAGGTGGTACGGGGGCCTGAACTTTCTGATCAGTAACCCAGCGCCTTAACCATTGGGATACCACTTTCACAAAACAAGCAGATTCAGGCAATCTACAAAATAACAAGACTAGAATAGACTATAACCGTAAATACCATAAATAGCAACAACTAGCTTTGTAGGCTATGTAACTAGAATAGAAATTCAGGAAACCATGGAAGATCAAATTGACTAATTATTTTCAAGGATTTTGTTGAATTTAGACCTTTTTCACATGCGAATCATCAAGTCAGGTGTCTATAAACTACCACAGACACACAAACTTCTTTGATATGGTGAACAAGCTAGTGTTTATTTTTTTTATTTGTACATTTGTTTTGGATTGTTTGCTTTCAGGCCATTCGTATAAGTGTTTCACAAAAATATGTTTGGAATTGACATACACTATATGGATAAACGTTTGTGGACACCTAAACATAAGATTGGTGAACTTCCAATTTGAAATGTAGTTCCCATTTGCTGTTATAATCTTCACTCTTCTGGGAAGATGATCCACTAGATTTGTACTCATTCAGTCACAAGGGTGTTAGTAAAGTCAGGCACTGATGTAGGTAAGGCGAGAAGGCCTGGGTTGCAGTCAGCCTTCCAATTAATCCCAAAGGTTTTCAATAGGGTTGAGATCAGGGTTCTATAACGGGCCACTCAAGATCTTCCACACATTTCCACCCCATGTAAAGGATATCTTTATTGAACTGGCTTTGTGTTGAGGGGAAAACATGCTGGAACAGGTTTGGGTCTCCTAATTCAAGTGAGAGGAAAGAACCTGATTAAGAACACTGCACATATATTTTCTGTGGAAAGTGATTTCATGATTTTCAGGTTGGAGATAGTTGAGATAGATTTAGAAATAACAGGGTTGCATATTTACAAATCATATTTGAACAAAAAAAATCGAAAAAATAAGTATTTAGGACTACATTTTCTAATTTAGTACAAGCATCAGCCTATGTCCAAACTTTGTAAGGAGGACATATTGGTAAGCTGGACAAATAACTAGTAATAGTGATATCTGCAATAGTTAACCGAGTTGGTTTTCAGAAGGAGAATGTTAACTGTGTTACTTAGCACAGTTGGACGTGCTAAATCTCCAGGTGGTAACGTTAAAAATAGGAAACCAGAAAACATTGGTAATTAAGTCCAGAGGATGATGGAAAACGCAGGATTTCTTCCAGACTTTTGCTTTGTTCACCCTTTCCTCTTATGAACATTATGAGAAGATGGAGGAATTGGTTAGAGTCCATCTAATATACAGTTTTTGGGAAGAGTGAGTTTTCTTTCCATGGTGTGATGATTTCACCAACCTTGAGGCCCCATGGGACTAAATTACAAACTCAACCCACATGTTATACAACATGTTTTTTTTTTTTCTTCCCTCCCTACTTTGTGCTTTCTCTAGCTCTGGGCACGAAGTGGGTAGATATGAGCAGCGTGGACTTTTTACCGGTCCCTGCAAGGTCAATCATTTTTTAAGTTGGTAATATAATTTTGGATAACTTTTGCTACATGTTATGGAACGAATTTACCAATTTCAACTAATCCCAATTCCGAAAAAAAACTGGGACACTATGCAAAATGTAAATAAAAACGCAATGCAATGATTTGCAAATCTTTCACCACAGTGGAACCTCTATACTTACGACCTTGACATTCGCGACCTCGATAGTTCGCAACTTTTCAATTGGAACCGGACTGAGAGTAACTCACGAAAAAGTAACATTTCAACTAATTACATAAAAACGTTTGTAAAACTATTTTTTTTATTGTATTATTCGTTTAAAGTAGTAAATCAAACATTTATGACAAGTAATTCACATTTTTTGTTGAGTACAGCACAGCACATGTACAGCGCAGTAAATGTACAATTTCCCTTGAAAAAGGAACCATCAAAAGGAGAGTCAAAACCTCGCAATTATTTGTTACTCGCGAGGGGTCATAGAATGTAACCCCCGCGAGTATCGAGGTTGCACTGTATATACTATTTTAAGGAAAAAAAATTGGTAATTTTGAATTTGATGGTGGGAACATTTGGGACAGGGCCATTTTTGCCACTGTGTAGCATCAAGTCTTCTGTCCGGATACATCTGGGAACTGAGGAGACCAGCTGTTTTTGGAGAGGAATGTTGTCCCATATGTGTCTGATACAGGATTCTAGCTGCTAAACAGTTTTGGATGTCCTTTGTTGAATTTTTTTTTATTTCATGAAATCATCAAATGGTGAAAGGTCAAGACTGCAGGCAAGCCAGTTCAGCACTTGGACTCTTCTACTACAAAGTCATGCTATTTTAATAGATGCAGTATGCAGTTAGAATACAGGTACATTTGTTGCTCTAAAACCTGTATATACCGTTTAGCATTAAAGCTCATTCCACAATCACTAATGCCCTCCCATACCATCAAAGATGCGACTGATAACAAGCCAGATGGTCCCTCTCCTCTTTAGTCTGGAGTACGTGGTGTCCATGATTACCAGAAAAATATTTTAATCTCATTTCGTCTGATTTTAAATGAGCTTTGACCCAGAGAGGGTGGTGACGTTTCTGGATCATGTTCACGCATGCCTTCTTCTTTGAATTATAAAGATTTAACCTGCATTTGTGAATGACATGGTAAACTGTGTTCACAGACAATGACTTCCAGAGGTGTTAATGAGCCCATGATTTCCATTACAGAATAATGACTGTTTTACATGCAGTGCTGCCTGAGGGCCAGAAGATCTTGATGATCCAGTCTTGATTTTCGCCTTAATACCTTAAACGTTTTTTTTTCCAGATTCTTTGAAACTTTTGATGATATTATGTACTGTAAATGATTTTGAATCAAATATGGGTTTATGAGATTTGCAAATCATTGCATTCTGTTTTTATTTACATTTTACTCAGTGTCCCAACTTTTTGGCAAATAGAGTTGTACGCCCTACTGTTTAGGAGGGTGTTACACAAACCATTACACCATTTCTACTGAGAACCTTGTTGAAGATGCCCAGTAGCAGCAACAATGACTTCCTGGAGTGGCACAATTTTAATGCTTATAAGGAAGAGACATTTAAACAGCTTTTCCTGTCTTTCAGCTGGAACAGAAACAGCTGATATTTTAATTAAACCATCTACTCCATATAGTACTAGAGGCATGTACTGGGCATAGCAAAGAAATGCTTAGCAGGCTTCTCATTATGCAATGCAGCGAAAAGTTGAGTTGAGTTGTATGATTTTAAGCAGAACTCCGGTTTCAACCAGTTTCATGCTGAATGCACCATGAGCTTATCACCAAGGCATGTAGTTCTCGCACACGTTTTGCCGAAATGATCTCAAGGAAAAAGAAATATTTCGGTTTGGCATGCTGCATCAGCTCATAAGAGAAGGAGGTATCATAAAACTCCAGTTTAATGGCCAGGTTCCATGCCTGGTTTTAGAAGGAGTTTAGGAGACCTTGTTCCCTTTGGAAAGGTTGTGACAAGTGCAGCCACTTCCACATGCATCGCCAGCTTCCAGCTATTTAACAATCCCTGCTAGTACTCTATGAACCTTGGACCTGTACTGGATCCGAATACTGGGGTACCCACTATTCCTGGAACATTTTGTACCTGAAAGCATGTACTCTGGGCTCTTGAAGTCAAGAGCTCAAATTACTGTATGTTGGACCACAGCAACAATTCACTTTGGTGGACCAGTATTTTACATGTTACAGCTAAATTGGTTGGGTAGAATTAGATGAACAGTACTGTAAAGCAACAAGTAACCCAGTCTGAGAGGATCAAAAAAGGCCTTTATGTTGCAGATTTTTTTTTTATAATTGATTGAATTGATTTTTTTATGCTGTCACAGAGAAGACAAGGTGACGCACCATAATCTTACAGTAGGGAGCGAAACATCGAGGTACATTTAAAACAGGATATTAAGCACTAATAAACATTCTGAGGCACATGCTGGTTTTTTTATGCAACCTTATGCTACTAAAAACAAAATGGCTGTCTCGAGTCTATATAAAATGATGTCGTGGTAGATGGAACTACAGGCGGAAAGACATGTCGAGACTTATTAGAAACAACTTAGAGGATACATTTTTGGCTTGTTGCTCACACAGGACCACATACTTCTTTAGAAAGGTCCATAGTTCTTAATGAGCGACTTGAGGTAGCATAGATTAAGCATTTGGTCCAGGCCTACTGCGGAGTTTAGTTACTGAGGATTTAGTTTACTAAGTTGTGGTTGATCTGAAGGTGAGCCAACAGACTTTGGGTTTATTTCAGGGCTACTCCTAATTAGCCCAGTTTGGTAAAGCTAAACATGAAACCTTCTCTAGATCTGGCTAGCAACAATGATCTATATGATCTATTGGGGGCAAGGACCAAGGGCCATCACTCAGTTTTCTGCACAGACTGGTGCTAGCTTTGAATATCTGTCTTCCAAATGGATAAAATTAAGTTTGGTGTGGGTTCTGATTCATTTGGAGGGTATTCCGGGAACTCTAAGCGTGTATATTTGGGAATACCCTGGATGAATCCAGGATGGAATGCCAGTCCATTTGGTAACCACAATGCCACAAATGGTAACCCCAGCTCCAGAACACTATCTGGCATACCACCTATATATAAAATAGACCCATATTTTATACACTATATAGTATAACAGATTATTGTTCAAATCAAATCAAATGATTGTTACCCAGAGGCACCTGCAGGATCTTAAAAATAAAACTGAACATATGCCAACGTTCTTCGTAAAGCAACAGGAATACAAATGCATTCCAGTTGCTTGTCCGTCTGTATTACTCTCGCAGTTGTAAATCTTGATTTTTTTTAAAAAGAACCATCTTGCGGCCCTTCGAGGTCATGAAGCAGCGAGCTGAACCCCAGCCAAGATGTGAAAACTGTCCTGGTTTCTGGCAAATGTAACATTTTTAACATCCTTAGGTGGATTTAGGAGCTTTCAAAGAGATAGGTACCCACTATCTGGCAGAGTTTCAAGATTGAGTTTGATGCACCAGATACAGCTCTTGAATGTCTTAATAATTAGTTGCTGATCTAGTAAAACTGTGAAGGTCAGTGCATCCCCCTTTTTGGCTTGAGAAGGCACATTACAGTTTCTTTCTCTTAAACATATTTGTTTTTTTGATGATTCATGTTAGGGATTAACTCGAGCTTTCTTTTAGAAGATGCACCACAAAGACTGCATTCTCCATATCTTGCCATATAGATTTGCCATATCATGTCGATCCCCAATTTTAGCAAACAAGGACAAAAGCTTGTTGCAATGGTGTACCCCATTTCAGCTAGTCTTCTTTAACATTCAAGAACATCCTTAGCGAATATAAAATACCTGGAGTTCGTCAAACCCTTTCCTTGTGGGAGCTTTGTAACTTCAGTCCAGCTTATGCATATCCCAGCATGCTGCTGGCCGTGTGCCAGCCACTGTTCCGAAAAGAGCTCTGCATTTTCTCCAGTGCCCCAGATTCTTCACATCTGCTCCTTATTGTTTTTCTTCTCCACGCCCATCAGTAAAGCTACCGTTCGAGCACTTTTTCTCTGCTTCTTACACACTGATCTATACATATAGGTAGCTATGTACGTTGCAAACTATCTCAATATTCCAAATGCACAATGTTGATATGCTCAACATAACAAAGTGTGGTCTTTCATGAGAATTTCTAAGGAGGCAGCATTTTTTTAAGGTAATTTATCAAATATTAATGAATCCCTCCTAAAACCTTAACCTTATACCAGCTTTTTATTCATTTGGGTTTATAGTTAGCTTTTGCATTCCACTTTTCCTGGTGGAGATCAAAGTGGCAACAGGTCAATTCAGAATTTTAGATTCCCAGCCACATATTCCAGCTCTTCTTGGATAATCCCCTGATGTTTCCAAGCCAACTGTGAGATATGAAGTCTCTTGCCAACCAAGAGGCAAACTAGTACATCGTCCAAGCCACTTTCGGATTTGCAGAAGCAACAGTTCTACTCCAAGTTTCATTTTTTGGTGGCCACCCACAAATTGAGAACATTGAGATGTACCTATAAAATTATATATTTGGCCACTGCTTTCAATATCTAAATGATACAATAAGTGTCGTGTCAAAATTTTTCATATCTTTATATTTGTCAGTTTACGCTATAAAAATTCTTATTTCTTTTTTTTCCTAATCCAGATTCATCACGTGGTTTGTGTACTCACTTCATCCTGTAGCCTAGTTACAGGAATTTGTTATAGCGTTCACATAAACACTAGTATGTGATGAATACTTAAACATGTCATTAAACAAGCAAATTTCACTTTAGTATTTTCAAGCATGCATTTTTTTTTTGTTTCCCCACTCAAACTCGCTCTTTAGTTCCAAAAGACCTTTCGAATGTTTATTAAATATTTGACCTTTTGGATATTGACTGAACATTAGGCCCCTTGTATGTTATCCTTGTATTGCTGCCAAAACGTTTCCATGCTAATCGAAGGTCCAGCCGGAGCCCAGATCACCCGTGTCGATGCAGCCTTTGAAGACCGATCAAATCTTGCAGGTGCTGTTGTGGACTGCAAAAAGCTGCGTTGCATTATGGGACAGCACGCAACAGGGGACACATTCTCTTTTGCCCCAAACTCAAACTCTTGAAAATAGTTAAAATAAAATCTTGAGTGTTTTATTAATTTATTAATATAATATGCATGTTCTAATGAAAGCGGCAGATTTCATCATGTAATAAAAACTGCCACAAAAGTGTGAGTTTACACATAAATCCAGAAGGTAGGGTGTTTCTTCTTAGTTTTGGGTATAACAGACCCCATCCTGGGCAGCCACTAATACCGAGGACTGCAGATACTCAGGTCAAGCCCCTGGTTTACATGCGTGGAGGCCAAGACAGTAACCAAAACCAATGATGGGACATTCTGTCCCTGACGAGGTATATTTACATTTATGGCCCTTAGCCAGTGCGACTTACATTTATCTCATTTATACAACTGAGCAGCAATGTGGTTAAGGGCCTTGCTCAGGTGCCCAGCAATAGCAGGTATTTGAACTCACAGCCTTCAAATTCAAAGTTCAATGCCTTAACCACTAATCTACCGCTTATAAAAGGTATATTCTACAAGGTGGTCAAATATACAAGGTGGGTACAAGGTACAATATGATGGGGAGTTGTCCATGTTAATTCATCAAAGTTCAAGGGTTCCTGACAGGGTACCTACACCGATTAGGCATAGCTTTATTACCACCGATCAGGCATAACATTATGCTTAATATTGTGTTGGTCCCCCTTTTGCTACAGAACAGTCCTGGCCCATCAAGCATTAACAGCTACAGGAGCTCGTCTGTTGGATTGGACCACAAGGGCCAGCCTTCGCTTCCCATGTGCATCATTGAGCCTTGACCACCTATGACCCTGTCGTCAGGTCACCACTGTTCCTGAATTGGACTACTTTGATAGATACTGACCACTGCAGACTGGGAACAGCCCACAAGAGCTGCAGTTTTGGAGATGCTCTGACCCAGTTGTCTAGTCACTATCCTCACTAGCACATTAGACACCGTTGCCCCCATCCAATTAAAAAAAGTTTGGAGAAAAAACACCTGCACCATGGTATAATAGTCATAAATCATTGAGTGCCACAAGGATCAGTTCTAGGACCCCTGCTTTTCACAATGTACATGCTTCCCTTGGAAAATATTATTAGAAGGCATGGGATCAGATTCCACTGTTATGCTGATGATAACGAGCTATATATCTCAGCAAAACCAGACAAAACATCTTAATTGGCTCGGTTGAACTGAGTGTGTTAAAGAATTAAAAGATTAAATGATGCATAACTTTCTATTTTTAAATTCTGATAAGACAGATTTTGCTCCTCTGCCCAAAAACCAGTACACAGAAGCTCCAGCAAATCAACCTGCATTTAGAAGAATGTTCTGTAACTACTAGTTCAACAGTAAAAGACCTGGGAGTTATTTTAGACAGCAGCTTGTCTTTTGAAAATCATATCAACCATATTACAAAAACAAGAAAATAATACAAACACAATCTTACATTCTGGTGCCCATAGTAGTTCTCACTCTCTGGTGTTTTGTATTGTTTTTAAGATTTATAATCACACTCTTGATATCACCCAAATGAGGGTGAGGTTCCCCTTTTGAGTCTGGTTCCTCTCAAGGTTTCTTCCTCTTAACATTTAAGGTAGTTTTTCCTTGCCACAGTCACCCCAGGCTGCTCATCAGGGATAAATACACATGGTTCACCTTAATTCTTCAATTCTGTCAAGCTGCTTTGAGACAATGTCCATTGTGAAAAGTGCTATAGAAATAACCTTGACTTGACCTTGTCAAAATCGCCCATTTTTCCTGCTTCTAACTCATCAACTTTGAGGACAAAATGTTCACTTGCTGCCTAATAAATATCCTGCCCACTAACAGGTGCCATGATGGAGAGATAATCAGTGTTATTCACTTCAACGCTCATAATGTTATAATGTCATAATGTTATGCCTGATCAGTGTATTTTCATACAAAAAAATAGGTCACTTTAGTAAGGACTGAGCATCCATATCCTTGATTGAAGCTCCTACAATCCATGACCCAAATAATTAACCCACTTTCTGTCATTTACATATTTTCTTACTTCCATCCTTATTCAAAATGAACATCATCTGGGCCATGCAACAGTGCCTAGTGGGGTGTTACATACTAAATTGACGAGACATTTTGTGGAAGCATCTGCACTTGGTATACGTCTCCACTAATGGATTTGTGTTTTAGTATCACCCTAAAAAATATGGGTACACTTTTGAGTCGGCTTTCTTTCAAGAGTGCATGAGTTCTTTCTATTTACTTGGTCATGTCTATTTTTTTAATAAAGCTACAGTGTTGGTGCGTCATGGACTTGTAAGGATTTGTGGTTTTGGGACTGAGCTCCAGTTACTGCCTGTGTAGACATCTGCATGTTCTTAAGTTGTCCCCCAATTTGAAAAAAAAAGTTTCACACACTACAGGGATCGTTGCGAATTGTGTCACCGAGACACTGTGGAGACTACGTATGAGAAAATCGATGAAATTGATGAAAAACAGGCCGGGCAGATCATTAGGCTGGCAAGACCAAGAGCTGAGGGATTGAGTACTGCTGTCTGTCAACAACATTGTTGGCTTTCCTACCACTTGCAGGCAACATTCTTGGTCCAAAACCTTTGATGAAGTATGAAAACTGTTTTCAAGCACAGTCCAGAGAAGTAATTCCTGGTTTTCTTGATTATGTTGGATTCGGGCATGCTGTTGAAGTTGTACAAGCATTCAGCTCTTAAAGTGATTGGTTCGACACGGCCATTTATCATAGCAGGAAAAGGGTTAAAATTGTAAGACAAACTTCAACCTGATATACAAGCAGACCTTCATAGGACTTACCTTTGTGATGCGAGTGCTTGCAGTGAAAAAGAAATCATAAAAGAAATGAACTAAAACAAATATATATAACAATGATTCCACCCCTAAACAAGCCCAGAATTGCACTCTATTAGGGTCAGCAGTGAAAATGCCCCAGAATGTGTCATACTTGAGATGATTGATTTAGCATAAATGGCTATAGACTTTTGGACATTATATTAAATGCCCTTTCACATTGACGTTTGTGCTAATTCTTTTCAAATTACATGGTTTGTTATGATAGATCGTGAATTGTTTCGAGATCCAGACACATCCTTGGCTCTGTCAAGTTGGATCATATCTTCTTCAAGGGCAATAGAACATAGGGCTGTCTTCAGATTTGATATTAAATAATGTTAATGTATGTGCTTTGTATGCCCTCTTAAGATCACATTTTCCTTTGGCACATCATTGGGGTGCTGATATCCTGAACTCTGCTGAAAAGAAAAGAAAACCAGCGTTTTTATTCACTCTGTAATTCATTCATTACTGGTCGGGCCTTCTCATCGAGTTGGATTTACTTCTATTGGTCAGGAGCTTTGATGGTGGTCCAAAGTCAAATTCCTGCTATGACTGAAAACATGCCTTCCCACTTCGTTTGAATATATTGAGGCTTCTCTGACACTGTGCACTCCCTGCCTTTTTTTTCTTCTTTTTTTCCAGAGAAGAACATAGTGGTAGTACGAGTCTTTGCACTCGTTTTACCTCTGGGTGTTTACTTCTGCTTCAGAGACAACAATTCACATCTTCACGAATGATCTACAGGCACCGACGAAAATAGGGTATGGCTGGGTTTGATATCTCACAATAAAAAAATCTACTCAGCTTTCTGTCCTGATTTAGTTAAATAGATACATCAAATCGGAACACCTCAAGATACTGACTGAAATAACCCATAGAATAGGCCAAAAAATACTTGATTTCCTTCAGCCAAATATAGCTGACCAGCCTTGACATGTTTGGATATGTCTATTGGTTTAGTATTTAGTTTTGCACCAAATTTTACGCCCACATTTTTGCTCAAGGGACCAACAGTGGTGGGATTTCAACCCATGACCTTCTGATCAGAAGTCCAACATATTATCCACTGAGCTACCACTTTACTCAAATCGATAGTTAGCTGTTCTAAGTCCATACACAAAAGGATTGCCATGACGGCAATTTTCGGAATTCTATGCAAATGACTTACGATATTCTTTATTCTTAAAACCATCCATATGGTTGCATGTGGTCTGCCATGTTTGTTACAATTTGAACGTTTTTGAGGCTCTACTACTAAAAACATAAGCCCTTTCGTAGTGTCCTGACTTATCCAAGTGGCAATAACCGTTCCGTAGCCGTAGCATATGGTATATATAAGCCATTGGAGCCAATTACAGTGGTTTATAGTGGATAAAAATGCTTTTAATTGGCACATAGAAAGACTTAAGCAGTGATCCTGAACAAATGACGTGAGTAACGTAATGGCTGTCATTTCGCTTCTGTCTATACAGCGCCTACTGTAAACACCCCCATCTCGAATTCTTTGCATGTTGTCGAAAAAAAAAAAAAAAAAAGCTACATCCAGGGCCTGTGACTGTAAATCAGAGCCTCAGTCCGAAAGGGTGGATACTGTTTTCATTAGGGACCAATCACTGCTCCAATAAAGAAGGGCGAGTGGTAATAAAAGCACACGTTCAGACCATTTAGCAGCAGGGGCTCAGTTTGAAGCGCACAAATGGTCATATCTCACCTTGGAGACCAATAGAAGAAGAGCGGTACTGCTACATTTCCTATTTTTCTTAGATTTGCACTTGAGAAGAGGAATCGCACTCAAAACTGTTTCTCTACAATAAGATTATAAATCATTAAATTATTCAGGTGTAGGAGATGAAAGGCAATGATCGTGCGAGTCGTTTTGATAACAGCAGCAGTTTTTATGTATTCGGGTGAGGTAGAGACTTGAGTGCAGTCAAGCATCAGAATGATTCAGGCAGACACCAAGGAAAGCCAGAGAAGTAGAAGTGCATCAGGTTCCTGGCACCAGGATCACATCTGGCAGTACACATCCAGCTTGACAGAGTGCAGATTATTAGAGTTTAGATGTTAGAGATTTGGAGTCTCTCATAAGGACCATGGAAGAACACTTTGAACTTACATACATATTTTGAAACACTTCACTTGTATGAACCAGAGAATTGCCTTGTATGGACCTGGGGGCTCGAGGTTCTTGTTTCAAGCATGAAGGTTCACACAAGGGTAAATGACTTAGTTAAAAAATATAAAGTGTGAACACTGTACCTACTAAGATGGAGGTCTTATGTCCTGGGTGGAATCTTCAGTCACTTGCAATGAGGAACATCAACTTCCACACTGTTCCCATATAAATGTGGAATGTCTTGGAAAATATTTTGCACAAATAAGGATTTCAAAAGTGGAGTCTTTTTTTTGTATGTTTACAGTTAAATGTACTTTTTTTGCCAAAAAGCTATACAGTAAAGTGCTGACTGGTGGTCCTTTTGAAAAGTCTTCCGAGAGCCCTCGGACATAATGAGTTTATGGCTAAAGGTATTTGGACACATGACCTTTACCCCTAAATGTGGTTTGTCCACAAGCCTTCTTCAACCTTGGAAGCACAGAATATTCTAGAATGTCTCTGCATTAAGATTTACCTTCACTAGAACTCCAAACCTGTGTCACACTAATTCGGCAATACAGTGGTCCCCCAGAACTCGCGGGGGTTACGTTCTAAGACCCCACGTGAGCTCCTGAAATCTGCAAATTTTGGACGCACCCCTGCAGCCCCTATGGTACCCTAGTGAATTTATATGGACATTACGTCACTTTAATACGATAATGTGTTTTAAAAATGTTTATGAAATTTGTTGAAACACAAACATAATGTTATTCCTAACGTTCCTGAACATTCGGTCCCACTGAGGATTCCCGCCAAATTTTAAGATAATCCGCAACCTGCTGTTAGTTAGGTTCCAAACGAGAATCCGCGAGTTCCGGACCGCGAATCATCGGAGGTTGACTGTATAAGTATTTGTTTTTAAAAATGTAATCAGACCGATCCTTTGACCCATTTTGGTTGGTTTTAACGCATTACTTTGTGTTTGTTTCCCACTAAATACTGATCATTTCACAGTAGAAACGCTTTCTCTCCGCAATTAATTGAATGATGCCTCGGTTTAATTGGAGGATGCTCTGGAGGATGCTTCAGTTGTTTGTTGCTCACCCGTGTGTGATTACTGTGTTCTCGTTAATAACTCCAACACAACCAGGGTTCGAATAAAATGCACAAACCCCCTGCCTATTTGAAAGCACCAGGGCATTTGCCAGAATTGTCCTCGAAGGAAAGTCGTAATTTATTTTGTGTAACCAATGTTTATATGACTAATCTGAGTAGTTGCAATCTCTTGGCTCCGCACACCAACGACCTGTCGGAGCAGTGCCCGTTTAAGTGGTAGATAAATGAGCATATTGTGGCCAAAGCTCATTAAGAGTGCTTAATTTGCTCACCAGGTTTGAAAAAGCATTGCTACAGGATATTTCAGTTTACAAAATGGTGACAGACAAATTAAAGGCAAAAAAGGCCTGTTATAACAGTGCAGGAAAGTATGAGGTGGATTTGTTTAAACGGCAAAAAAAAAAAAAGCCTGCTATTGTTCTGAATTCGGGAAAGATTTAGTTTAAGTTTGATGTAGATGCAGTCATGGAAATAAAAGAGTTAGTGTACATTCTGTCTCATTTTTCATTCAATTTGCTACGTATATGGGCCCATGCATCAGCGCTAACGTGAGTCCAGGATTGTGAAAGGATGATGGATTTTTTTTCATGTCTGCCTTGGCGTTGTGTATGAAACCCCTGCAGATTTCGGGTTATGGAAATTCCCATTCCTGTGCCATCGTAAATTTGAGATAACGTCGCACATCGGAAGCCGTGTGTTAACGTACCATACAGATCCCATTTACACTTTGTACCATTGGTAATACCGCAGCACTTTGATTTCTGACATGGGGTTTGGCTTTGGTGCTTTTGGCCTGCACGTGTTACATAATGGAAAGATGTGTAGACAATGAGGTGCGGTTTGAAATCTCAGACTTCTTGCTCCAAACCACATGAGAAACAAAACACTAAGGGCTGAAACTCGTCCAGTGTGGCCTTCTTGGATTCCCCAGATCATGTTAAGAAATTCCTGAGCCACATAGAAGCATTACTTGGAACGTAGTTCTTTCAGAGGAACGAGGCAAGGCCTGGCTCATTGTTCGCTCCTCAGTTTCTGGTTCTGTTCACGTTTGCCGCTCTTTTTTCTCTCTCTCTCTCTCACAAGCTTCATTTTTCATTTTCCTACTCTCTCTGGTATCTGGCCTACTCTAAAAGCCAGAGCTGTCACTCTGGCAAAAAAAAAAAAGTCAGAGCAGCCCCCTCCCCTACTTCCAAAGTCAGCCCGAATGGTTTTAATTTGGCTTTTCGCTCATTCCATTTTGTAGTCACGGTGGTCTCCTGTGCTCAATTTTGTTCAAATCCATCAACACATTCCAGCAGGTTCTGTTATTTTACTGTCTGCGGAAACCTGTAGGTTCAACCGTTTCCATGCTTTTTCAGTTCTATTAAATTAGATATCTTGAGCTTTGACCCAGATGTTTACTTTTGAATTTTTTATTATTTTTCTTTTAAACTCCACACAGGCAAGAACAAATTAAACCTGGACTTCAGTTATCTCTTGTGAGCAAACGGATTGATTTTTTTTTAGAAGCATTTTATTCGTATGTGCTCGGAAAGCTTTGCCACTAGTCATAGAGCCTCCATATCCACCAGGTTGCAGGTCACAGTTCTGTTCAACTCACAGGGGATAAAATCTGTTATGGTGCTCTCGATTTTACAGCTGATTTACTGGAGGCATGCGAACACTGGCAGGCTTCAGGAAACACATGCCAAAAATATCATACTGGGAAGGTCTGGGATTGAAATAAATCAGCTCCCTATCTCGATAGCCGAAGTCTTTTTTTTTTCTTTTATCACGAAGCAGAATTAATGAATATATTTTATTTCCGTTATCTACACTTACAATCGGCCCAACACAAACATTCATTCAATAAGCAATCAAGCACATCGGCTATGCTAACTAGCATGCAGACTAAAGTATATGTCAGCTGTATAATATCACCCATGTTACTACTTCAGTGCGAATTAGTTCTAGTTTGCTCCCTACCTAGCATACGAACCTAACGTTAGTTGTGCTAGCTGTCATGTGTATAGATAAGAGGTTTAAATTCCTTTTCAAACGCAGCAACTCTGAATTCAGAAGCATTTTATTGTTCCTGTTACTTCTTGTATGCAGACTAGCTGCTGTGCTACATCGCTAACTCACTAACTACCTAGCAGAGGAAAAAAGAACTAAAAGTTACCTCAGATTTGGTTCGCAACTAAATATACTTTTTTAAAAAAACTTACATTTTGGATATTCTTTAGTCAATTTGTATTGGCACGTCTGCGTTTATCTAATCAAAAAGTCACTCACTGCAGTTAGCATGTAAATCCCTCACAGTTGGGACATTATACTGATTAAAAAAAATGCAAACTTGAGGGAAGAGAGAAAAACATTCAAACTTTTCACAAGTATGATTTAGTTTCTGGACACCTGAACAGATTTGTATGGATTTTTAACCATACCACATTTAGTCCTCATTGGTAAATGTACTAGTATACTATTATGCTAATTAGATGCAAGTGATTTGAGGAGGCCTGGGATGTGGTCAGCGTTCCAGTTCATCCCAAAGGTGTTCAGTAGGGTGAAGGTCAGAGCTTTATAGCAGGCCACTCAAGATCTCCCACACATTTTCCCTTTAGTTCAAGTAAAGGAAAAATGGTATGCTATTGCATTCAGACATCCTATACTACTAATATAAATTATAAGTACACCATTCTCAGAAAAAAAAAAAAAAAGAAAGGGGAAGAAAAGGTGTCACCCAAAAAAATCTTGTGTTTTTCATTTAAAAAATGGCTTAAAATACTTTTATCCGCCCTCAGGCGTACATCAGGTCAAACCAGGAGACATGAATGCAATAAAAGTCGACATTAAAGAGCAGTCTGTCGACAGCTTTTTTTTTTTCCCCCTGACAAACTGCTGGCCGTTCTTGGTCGGTTGAACGCTCATTGTTTGAGTTCTGTTCCTCCCTCGAGGACAAAGTCTGTACTGGCTCTCTTTTATTTTACTGCAGATTTACAGCTCATGGCTGCAGAAGGCACGCAAACATCGCTAGGAATGGAGCACATCGTAATTATATTGTTAACAGTGTGCCGTGATCTAAAGATGAATGTTTTTTGTTTGGAAAAAAAAAACACTTTTTGCGCCACACAAGCTAGCAGTCTGAGAATTGTTGAAAAGACGTACTATGCAGTGGATGGAGACTATTTACATTTAGCGCACAGAGATGCAGGGGGATGCATAAGAGTTTATTTATAAATTAGCCAGCTAGTCAGCTAGGTATTTATTGACATGGCTAATCAGCATTACTATTGTGCTTTAAGTGAACGAAAGTCTTTGGGCTGATCAGAAGAATAAATGGAACTTTAGATGGCGCTACCACGTGTGTATATAACAGAGGCTGTTCTTACTTTGTACAGCAATATTCATCCATCAAGAGCTACTTCAGAACCCAGTATGAGCAGTAGTGAGAAATCCACAAATCCAGTGACTTGTGTGGTGATTTTAAAACAGAAACGATTTTTTTTTTCAACATTACATAGTGGTTTAATGACATATGGAGCTCACCAGCCCATTATCACTAGGGGAAGAAACCACAACGATCACTCAGAAAGGATGCGGTGGTAACAATAACGGCGCAAAATGTAAATTTAAACATTGGGATCTGGACAGATTCACTTTTTTTTGTTGGCTGTGGTTCAATGCAAACGTTCCCAAACGTAAGGCCGTGATTCTTGGTTGCTAATAATTGTATCAATAAAGTATTTTAGACCGGTCACTTTCCTGGCGAATTGCGCTAGTGTAGATCATCGCAAATCACATACTAATGTAGCATGTATGTGCATCTCCGTTTCAATTTCAATGCATAGCCGACGAATCTATACATTTTCGATTTCGCTTCGACTCACACGACGCGATCCAATGCAATACAATCCAGTGAAATAAAATATGATGCTATACAATTTAATATGGTACCGAGAGTTCGCTTTTATTTCTTTGGTCAGACAGTCAGACAAATCATCAATTTACTTAAGTTCCTTCTGACTTCGAACGCAAAGGAAAACAAATTTAATAAATAAAACATCATTTCTTTCCTGTTTGTCTCCAGGGAGATACAGCTCTACCTCTGCCATGTTAATCTTTGCGAGTCTCAGGACACTCTGCAGTGTTGCGATACGTCGTATTCGAAATCGATCTACATATCTTTCTAAATAATAAACGTATAGCGCATATACTAATAATTAGATACAAATAAACCGGTTTTTAATCGATACACATATGTTCAAAATGATTCGCTGTAATACAAATGCCAAAAAGCAAAAAGTGAGAATATTTATGTAACAAAATCTACAGACTTAAGTGGGTTTTTTTTTTTTTTTTATATAAGTATAAAAATTCAAAAAACTACGTCTTTTGGTTAAAGATAAATGCAATGAAATCTATAAGCCTAGCTTCATATAACCATCGTATTTGTTAGTGTTTAAATGCTATGGCTTTGGCGGTCAATCCTCTTTTGAACCTTAATCCAGTGCTGGCCTTGCAGAACGGCACACTCCTGAATAACTTTAGCTTGATGTATTCAAGGAGGATCTGCATAATGTCCTCTTCACCACAGGCATCTCCAGCGTTCCTGAAGGATGAGCTGGCAGGAGCACGGAGGTCTCTTTTTTCTTTTTGCAGACCTTCACCACATCCATCATGCATCTCATCTGAGATAAGCCTGCTTTGCATGAGCCAGCATGACTGGAAAAAAAAATAAATATATATATATATAAAAACTTAAAAAAAAAAATGACAAATCTTGCAACATATAAGCACTGTTTCTTTTCCAGGACGGTTTTAGCGGTTTGGATGGCGAAGAAATCCAGGAAATGAGTTCATGACACGCGCACATTCTCCGAAATATAACTGAAATCGGGTCTGATTTGCTCCCACTGACTTTCAGTCAACGGTAAACTGGTACAGATTTTTAGAAATGAATCATGAAATGTCTTGTGCAGTTGAATAAACAAAAAGGTGCACGTCTTCAGGTGTGGAGGAATGCAACTAATGGGCCTGAAGCGGCTCCAATCGCAGACAACCCAAAGCATGAAGTGTTTTCTGTGAAACTTCGCATAACTTAGGAGCCGAGGAGCAGGTCACTAAATAAATCACTTCAAGTGCGCGAATGAAAGCTGTAATTTCAGGAGCCAGATGCCTTGGGGTGCAATGGCACGCATAAGGTTTGCACGGTGCTCATTTACAATGCAGTCTTTTTAATCTAAACCACCACTGATGTTCCAGTGAGAAGATTTCAGATAACGCTCCATGCTTGGGTCTATTGGTGTCCCGATCCATTTCAAAAACAAACGCAACTAATCCGATTAAAAAAAAAAAAAAAAAAAAAGGAGAGAATTTGCTCTTTTTCTTAGCATTTTGAATGGGAAACAAGGAAACCGTTGTGTGCATGCATTTCTAATGTACAAATAAAGAAAACATTATACTGAATCTCTCGTATGTCTTTACAAGATCATGGATGTTTTGCCTTGCACTTCGAGAAACGGATTTTTTTTTTTTCTCCACTCTGACTTTTCAACAAGTATCATATGATGTGAAAATAAAAACCAAACACTCTCATGTCTGTAGAAAAAAATGCATTATGAGATCAGGTGACTGGACGTAAATCAAAGCAAAAACGGTTCGAGTTCTTGCGAACAGTATTAAGACAAAATGGAACACATGAAGGTATAAATATTTGTGTTAGTATTTCATACTTTAGGCCTGTATGCTTGGACAGATTGAATTTAAATCTATGTACCATCCATCTCAAGTGCAAGTCCAAACCACGAGTGTGAATTTTTCTAAAACTTTAACTTTATTTGATTTTATTTAGATATTTTTGTGGACACCAGAACATAGGATTCGTATGTATTTAGTGAACATACCATTCCACTATTTGACTTTAAAATAACCTCCATTAGTCTTGGAAGATCTCCAAGATTTTGGAGTGTGCTCGTCGAGATTTGTGCTCATTCAGCCACAAAGGTGTTAGTAAAGCCTACTAACCTACTGACCTACTGATTTGGTGAGGCGAGGAGGACTGGGGTGCAGTCAGCAGTCCAATTCATCTCAGAGATGTTCAATATGGTTGAGGTCGGAGCTCCATAGGATAGGAGGGTACTCAAGATCTTCCACAACCTTCCAACCCATGTAAAGCACAGGGACTTTGTCATGCTTAAACAGTCTCGTAGTTCAAGTAAGAGGAACATTTTTATTCTCACATCCATAGTTCTCCTTTATTTTGGTAACAGCGGCCTCTTGTGGACGAAGTACAAAAACACCACTCAAGAACATCTCTTGTTTTCCTGAATGCTTACATTTATTTGCTGCTAAACAACATTACAAATGCACAGTATGGGATTTTTAAACAATTTCAAACGTTCTGTTCATGTAAGCATAATGTCACGACAACACGTACCCTCTAAAAAACAGAGGGTAGATCTTTGATAGCACCATTAATTCAGGAAAAAGAAAAACAAAAAAAACAACAAAATATAAAGACATCTTTCACCAAATAAAATCAATGAGCTACATACAGTTGTTAGCTAATCCCTGAAATAAGTTACTAACTGAAGCTAGGACTGGAGTAAAATTGTAATGCTATGAACTTAAATAAAACCAGCATGAGACCTTCAGTGGAATAAAAAAAAAAAAGGGTTCATATTTAAACTTTAAAGGTATTTTTAAAAAATAATAATAATAGAAGGAATCGGGCAAAACGCTAAACTATATCGCCAAAGGTGTCTATAAATGTATTTTTTAATGTGTCAATGTTCATTGAAATGCTTCAGGGGAGATTTATTTACCTTTTCTAAGACAGTACCTGAAATGATGTGTTTTTGAGCTTCTAATCTTCTGATATTTGTAAAAATGTACAGATAGCTAGCAAATTGTTGTCACTTAGCCTGCTCTGTGCAGTATTTCTTACTGGTATCCTGCCAATATACTAGTTGTTCAATGCACTAATATACACAATCTTATTTCTCTGATAGCTAGCTAGCAAGAAATGTTAAGCTAGCACTCTAGACGACTAGCATCAGTCAATAGCTAATCTGCTGCGTGTACATCATAAGAAATTCAAAACTTTTAAAATAAAAATCAAGATTGTCTATTTGTTATTTCTACTGCCCTGATTTTTGGGGTCGGTAAAAACGATCTTTTATTCAATAGCGCAACATTTCTTGGTACCGAGAGCTCTGGGAATGAAGTGTCTTTGTTGTCACTAGTGGTTTCTGTTTTATTTCTCCAGAGAACTGCAGCTGTACGACATAAACTCACGAAATATTTGTTACTGAAATGATGATAAGGCAGCTAATCCTATTCCCAAATCTGGACCCAAGTCCTTTTGTCTCGTTTGTTCGTTATAGCTATAAAAAAGTGCATAAAAAAAAAAAAAATCAGTTGAATCACCAACATCAATTGGCTGATGGAGGCGTTTGTGTTTTTTATTACCTCAAGCCACCTTGACACGTCTTGAGATTCATTGCGTTGGGGTTATTTTAACCCACTGTTTCTTTTCTGGATGTCCGGAGCTGGTAGTGTTGGAGATTTGCTTTGTACCAATAATCAGCTTAACAAAGAGTACCACAATCTTAAAAGAAAGATCCATGAGTTCATATAAATGATTAATCATTATCACGATCATATGATTATCATCATTACATGCCCAAGGTTTTGTTGTTTTTTTTTCTTATATAGAGTGTTTTTTTTTTTGGGGGGGGGGGGGGGGGGGGGGGGGTAATCAGGGGTTTGGGGGTGTAGGGTATGTTTCATCCCAACAGAATCGCAATGGATTGTCGCATGTCAGAGTCGCATGTATTTAGCACCGAGTATTCAGGGTAACGTAGTGGTCCAACCTCCCGTTGTGTCGTTCCTCTTTTACCTGTGGGTCACCTGGTTGTTCAAAAGGCCGGGAAACAGCTCTTCTGTTTCGCCGCTCACTGAGCCACCTGCCAAAAAAGAGAAGAGACTTTCCTGAAGACTTTCTTGTGGTGAAAATCAATGCTTATACACAATTTTTTCAGGTAGACTCTTTATTTGAGAAGACCATAGAAGCGGAAGAAATCAACACCTGTACATATGTATGTATGCAGGTATATATGTATGTAAGTATGTGTCAATACTAAATAAACCCGGATAAACTGCACGTTTTTAATCGTCATGAATTGAATGATCTCACCTATATGGCAGTTGTACATCCATATGCGGTGGCCGTCGTAACGAGTCCTGCATTTCACAATGTTGTTGGTGTAATCAGACTCGGCCACCTCGTAGTTGGGGTTGATGACGATCTGTGAAATACAAACAAAGATTAGGCTCTGAGATTGAAGCAGAAATTCGGTTCTTCCCCAAACTGTTACCACAAAGCTGGAGGTTGAGACACGATCTGATGTGTGAATGCGGGTGTTTTTTTTTTTTTTCTCATAAGATTTCGTCTCAGCTGATGTTCTGAAAACGTTCCTTGTTTACGTCCATGTTCATCATTTACACAGAAAGTCAAACTCAAACCAAATGAAACGTTTGTTTATTTTCATTTTTTTTCATCCATATTCAAAAGGGAAGCAAGTAAAAGTAAAATAAAAAAAACAGAAGGATGTTGCATTTTACATTTATGGACCCCATCAACTTGTCAAAAACGCATGTTATGTCGACTTATCATAATAAGAAGAACGTGAACTACCACTAGTACTATCACTTTCTTCTTATTATGATAAATTGAAAAAAATATAATCTAAAACACAAGACCCCTCTCACCTGGAACATATAATCCCCTGGCTTGACGTCGGTGATGTCCACCCACTGGCAATCGATGTCATGTCTGTAGGTGTCCCAGCACCCTACTGTGATGCCCTGCTCACCAAAGTTGGCGCATTCGTATTTCTTTTCAATGCCTGGTTAAAAGATAAAGACTTTATACAGCCTGCACACACACACACACACACACACACACACACACACACACACATACTGCCACCCCTGACCTTATATATCTGTTTGTCATCTCAGTTCAATAAAATGTACTCAAGCAAATGTATAGAGAAATTAACCTATGGGACGTTTGATGGGAGAGATATTTTTTGAGCCGCTAGAGGGAGCCATGCGTCTGTATTTCACATGTTGCATGCCACAAACCTTCATCACACTCCGAGTCTTCGAGGCAGAAGCTGGCTTTGTGTCCTTCTGCTACTTTGGAGCCGTTCAAGCTCAGCAGGTCATAATACGTGAAGACCTCCATGCTGTGGTAATGTCTGAAAAATATCAAAAACATCCATGATGACCATCTGTGCCATCTTCTAGAATACAGAATGGTATATATAATATACTCAAGAGACATAAACCAATCATTGGCATCTATGGGTACTAGAGGTCGACCGATTTTACCGATACCGATAGCTAAGATGGATCGTACTTGTCGATAACCGATTAATCAACCGACAGTTTTTAATATGGATACTGAATAATAATAAAAAATGTAAAATAGTACTAAACATAATTACAAAAAAAAGTACAGAATCGTGAAAATGTGCTAATGGAAATAAATATAAATATAATCAGATAATGAATAAATTATAAATAACAAATATAATATAGAGCTCTCCAAGCACCGTGCTGTCTCACGTGTAAAAACAAGCATGCATGTTGAGTGATTCGCCTCTAGAGGCCGCTCTTGTAATGACAGCCCATAGCCTATACTTACAGCGACCAACTATCAGTGCCGATTAACTGGCAAAACCGATTAATCGGTCGACCTCTAATGAGTCCTTCTGATTGTATTCCGCTGCCATTTGATAAATGAAGGGAATCAATATGCTTTTCTTTAGGTGTGTATTTTGACTTCTTGATAACTGGACGATCAGTGCAGGATACAGACTTCAGGACCAGGTAGTGAAACATGATTGGCTGACCTGTGACAGTCGTGCCAGACCCACGTTTCCCTACTGGCTTTGGGTTTGAAGTCAGATTGGCCGTTGTTGTGGATCTGGGAAGAAAAGCGCAGCAGGCGTCGGTATGAGTTGGCCGGAGTCGAGCTGGACGTAGAGGCCAGGCAGTTCTCCTCGTACGCACACTGCAGCATGAACATGGGCCTGTCCTCGATATACGTCGTCTGCTCCACCACCTGCGGGTTCAGCACCAGGTCCGGCGCAGCTGCACCGAGACGGAGTGTGCAGAGGGAGAAGTCGTTACAAATACACGTAATCATAGGGTGTAGCATAGCAATGCATCATGGGTGACGATCTTACTCTCTGAGCAGGTGACCCCGGCAGAGTATCGCGCCCCTCCTCTGGGGCAGGTAACGTGCTCTCCGTGATGCAGACAGTGAGACAGGGACATCTCAGTACCAGCACAGCGTACACCACTCATCACTACACCGTCAGCGCTCACTAACCCGGGCCAGTGCCACGTTTCCTACACACACACACACACACACACACACACACACACACACACACACACA
>JAAIIK010000102.1:2001597-2022867 GCA_014706435.1 Silurus glanis | reverse complement strand
ACACACACACACACACACACACACACACACACACACACACACACACACTTACTAAAAGAATTCACTTCTTCATTTGATACACACTGTATTTTCACTGATGACAATCTTGTGAGTACAAAAATGTAGTTTATAATAAAACAATTTAGGCATTTATTTTTCTTTTACAAGTGTAGTTAAACCACTAGAGGGAGCCATGCGCCAGTTGTGCATATTTAAAACATCACTGTTCCTCATGCACTGCTGATTAACATGATGCAAATTTTACTAGGAACATTGGAGTATTTTGGTACAGGAAAAAGTCTCAGTGGATCAATACATAGAATTATATATATATATATATATATACACACACTCAGCTTAACTACATCATACTGACTCAGCTTTAAAAGCATCTGTAATGAATTTCGGTAATTAATCGCATACACCGATGCACATATATAAATCACCCGCAGGCCTCTTTGAGCTCCAGATGTATCCAGATGTTGATATAAAAGGCGAGGGGTTGGATCGGTATTGCTAGCACTAAGCACAAGATGGCCATAACTGTCACAAATGAAATGTGGCTTTTCAATAGAGGATATGTTTGTGTCCTGCATGTGTGAGTGTGAACGTTTCATACAAAATGTTCCAACAAAGATCGGAATTGCAGTAAATGATTTCTGATCTTCCATATGGTTTGCATGTCGTTTTTTTTTTTTCTTCATTACTTTCTCCAGGCTTTGGGTGCGTTCCTGTGTGAACCGTGAAAGTCCTCGCCGGTTTGTGTTCGCATACCTGGAAGGCGTGGCTGGCGTAGCCGAGTCCGAGTTGCCTGCACACCACCATGGCCTCCATGGTGCTCCATCCTTCTCCACACACCGTGCCCCAGACCAGAGAGCCGTTTCGCTCCATAAGCACCTCGACCCGCCCTTCGAACGGATTACGGCCTCCGCTCAGACGCAGCTGTGTGCGAGCAAATGGTATCTCCTAATTATTTTGAAAGTACTACCAATTTTCAGCAAATTCTGACTGAAAGCTGTGTAGGTTGGATAATTTGCAGATATTCAGCTCCATTTCAATCAAGCATGGAAGTGCCGGGGTATGTGAAGTACTCACACGCTGCTGAAAGCCCATAGCGGGAACGTTGCAGCGGACTCCAGCGTCTTCCTCGTGGTTGCATCCTTCGGAGTCTTTGTCCACAATAAAGACACATTCGGTAACAGATTTCTCAAACCCGGTGCACTGCACCTCATTCATGTGGACCGGGCCCATTCCTGCAACGAAGAACCATGAAATGATCGAAAAACTAATACTGAAATCCATTCGTCAGTCAATTCAATAATAAAATGTGATTTCCTAAGTCGAGAAAGGAAAAAACGAATCAAATTAAAATAGACATTGTCGTAGCCAACCTTGACCCAGTTGACCTCCTGACAGCGCCTCCTTCGCCGTTCCAAAGCCGAGTTCTCGACACACCACCGTCGCAGCCACCAGGTTCCACCGATCGTCGCAAATGGTGCCCCACTCGCCATTTTTCAGAACCTCAACCCGACCCTCACCGACGACAGCGCCCCCTTTCAGACGCACCAACGGCTGCTGAAATACAGAACGAATCATATCAAGTCCCGAAACAATCTTGAAATGTGCTTTATCAGCACATTTCTACTGAATAATCATGTTAAAAAAATCTAAATACCATAATACATAATTCACCCAAACTGTCTTTGCCTGTTCTGTCTCCAGGAAGTTACAGCTCTACCTCTGCCATGTTAATCTGTATTTTATGTGACTTTCAGGACACGCCTCGGTCTCCATAGTGTTGTGATATGTCGTATTCACGTAGCAGCAGTGAGAAACAGTTTAGTGAGAAGAAATCAATCTACATATCAAATATTGGTCACAAATTATTGGTCGTTTTATAAACAATAAAAATATAGCGCCTCTACTAACAAACGTTCAAATCATTACTAAAATATGTTCAAATCGATAAATCGCGATACAAATGCCAACTTGTGTCTGACACTTTTTAAATCAATGCATCACATCTTTAAACTTTATGCTTTTATAACTTATTATTTGACCATCCCTACTTGGGATGCACAGGAGATCCAGAGGGGGTGCTAGAGAGGTGGAACTTCAATTGAGTTATTTTTTCCGTACATTACAATGAATTTGACGTATTCATTTAAATTCATTTCAAGGTGATATTCGATAAATATTAGAGGGTCAGAAATAACTATATGACTAATATTATTGCTGTACAATCGAAAGCGATGGGTCAATAAAACACTGAAAATGCTGAAAAAGTACTCCAGGGTTTGACGGGCTCCTTCCTGACATCTGCAAAGCACGCAGGTTTGGTCAATGAAAAATCATCCTTTTTGGGAAAAATTTCTGTGCGAGCAAAATTCGAGAGGGATCGAACGTCATCCCTTATATCATTGCCGGCGTAATCATAGAGGTCCGTCTTGAAATTGCAGGGTTGGGAACGGAGCCTTCAGGGCTACGAAGCTGAAATAAATGTCCATCTTAAAATACATGGAAATGATACAGTGAGGGTACTGTGATGGCAGCTTTGGGGGGAAAAAAAATTGTCGGTTTGTTTTTAGGAGGCTATAGAGGAGAGGGAAGGGTAAAATGTCTTAGGATAAAACATCTATGCTAATGACTCTTCCTTTTTTTCCACTGCATTACCCTTAGGGGTGTCGTTAAGTCATTTTTTCATTTAACACACATTTCAAATTCATACAATCAAAGTGAGTCAAGACATAAACCTGAAATCGAGCCATCCACTTTTCAAGATCTGAAACACACCTCATGTCTGAAGGCTTTCCTGTAGCCAGATAAGGGAGTCGGGGCGAAGGCTCTGCCTGGCACACAGCTCACCACGACCGGGATACCCTGACGACATGTGTTGTTGGTCAACATTGAACGTCCCAGGTTACAGCTTGAGAGGTGGGCTTCATTTCCTGTGCAGTTCACAGAGAAATCCCAGTACGAGGGCGGCTTCCTACGTGCAAACATTCTGGAGAGAGCAAAAATAAATAAATCCTTCTTCTTATTGAAAGAATGATTGATCTCGCCACAGACCAACCTACCAACCGCAGACCAACTACATTGAGATTTAGAGACCCAATACGATTCTTTCAATGGGACCTTTGCTGAATAATACAACTGCTTTTGTTTTCCAAGCTCAGATAATTGACTTCAGATGAAATTGTCTATTTTGGGGTGGGAAGAAGGGGGGGTGATATGAACTTTGTGTGAGAATATCAGGGTGAGTCTTTGGTTATTTTTCTGGTCCAATGGATCCAGATGCATGAAACTAAGTCTGTTTTGGTTAAACAGCATGAAATCTACAACTACATGTGCATGTAAATCAATTCAACATGAACCTGACCAACAAAGAGAGTCTAGGTTGAAAAGATGACTAGCATGAGTGAGTTATCTCAACTAGCAAGGGGAGTGGTGTAATCTCTAGGGTGCCCTTGTGGAATTATCCGGAAGCAAGAATGCACGTTTAAGTTTTTTTTCCACAGAATTGGATTGGCTTTTAGGCATTTAGTCAAGGATTCAAGACATATTCAAGAGTTCCTCTTTATCAAGAAGTGGAGGATTCAGAAAGCTATCTCGTTTAGACTCTAATCGCAGGAATGTCCTTTCGCTGGACTCCATCCAAAGCAGTCGGCATGAGAAAACGCACTCGACGGGGGACGCCGACTTATTTACATCCTGGCTAAACAAGTCGCTTCTCCAGGCCACTGATCATTTATTAAAAGCGACAGATGGAAAAAAAAGAATTCAGTTCACTGAACACAACCTTCAGCCACCAAAGTAGCAAGCAACCATCATACAGTAGAACTCTCATCGAAAATTTATGCTAACATGATCCTTAACTCCTTAACTCTCTTGAACTGTGGGGTCTTTTGTCAGCCTTTTATCATTCCTTTCTAAGCTACTTAACAATTACAAGGTATTATTCTAAGCAGGGCAGGCGTCCAAACATTCATGGCTTTTCTTCAGATTGGACAAATTGAAACGACTCTTCGGAGACGATCTTTCCTGGAGGTTAGTAATTTGTGCACACTGTCATAAAACAGTCGATATTTTCCGAAAGACCAAACGGAAAAGCAGCTTGTGTTTACTGCCATTATGAAAGAGTCTTCTTTTTTCCCTTATGATTTACAGTGAAGTCAGTGATAGAGAGATTGTGGAATTCAGTGGGGACTTTATGAAATAATGGCAGATTCTGAAATGATGATCAGAAGATTATGGAAAGGTGATGGAGAGATTATGGAATGCTGATGGAAAGAGTCTGAAATGGGAATGGAAAGGTCGTTGAATTATGGAGATCCTTGATTGGAATGGTAATGGAACGACTGTAGGATTGTGATGGAGAGAATTTGAAACAGTGATGGAGAAACTGAAGGAAAGATTCCAGACTGCAAATTAGTGATGGAAAGATTGTAAAACAGTGATTGGGAGAGATTGTGGAATGTCGCTTTACACGTGCAATACTGCCTCATCTGTAGAATAGACATTTTTAAAAAAAAGCAGAGCACACTGACTTGTAGACACGTGCGTTGTATTTCTTCTCAGCAGGGAAGCCGAACATGCCACAGATCACCCTGCTGTTCATGGGAGTCCACTCCTCATCACAGATCTGCTTCCATTTGCCACCATCTTTGACCTCCACGTAGCCCTCAGTTACAGGGATTCGCTTCCTGTAGGAGGCCAGAATTGGCTTGATGCGTACATCCTCCACTTGGATCGTCAAATGCTGAAAAGAGAACGTGAAAACTGTTTAAATAGGCAAACACTGACCTTTTATAAGTGAAAATTAGTTTCACAAATAATCTTTTCTACAGAAGAAAAAAAAGATTGAGTGCTGTGTATTACAAGTAGAAAACTCCTGTTGCTGGCAGTTCAGTGCAGAATTTTATGATTCTTTATGCTGAAACAAGCCTCTGGCAGCAGAGCTCCTCCTCATCTAAGACAATGCCAACAATGTGAGCCTATTATAGCAGATTACATTTCATAGCAATCAACATTAGCAATGCGAAGTAATGGAGAATATGGAGGGAAGGAGGAGCGGTCTGGATTCCGATACAAACTTTACAGCTCAGAAAGCTGAAATATGTTGAAATGTAATTAGAATCATGCCAGTAATATGATGTACAGAGTTACTTAGACTTATTTTATTTATACAACTGCAGGTAAGGGCCTTGCTCAAGAGTAGAAGTTCTAGCAGCAGCATGGCTGGGATTTTACCTCACGATTGTTCGTAACCACAGAAGTTAACAAATGAACAATCACTTCACAATGTTGTTGTTTTTTTTTCCCAAGTTCATTTTGGGGGAGAATTTAGCCTCTGATTCTGCACAAACTCCCATATGTTCAATTGCTAGTCAGATGTCTATCAGTGCTAACATAGCATTTGATGTTCAATGACCAAACCACACTATACAATAAAGATCACTTATCTGAAATAAGAACTGAAACAAATACTACAATTAGAAAAACCCATACATAACAGACGTGGCTAGCATCATGTTTCTTTGACATACCATATACCCAACTAGTGAAATTAGTACAGCTGGGCTGGGCTAAAACACATTTAGTAAATAAATGTTAGCAAGGCTAATAATAGTTAAGGCTAATAAAGCCTAATTATAGTTAAAACTAGCTAACAGCACTACACATAGCCAGGACAACATTGCTAGCTGCCCACTGTTGAGTAAAAAAGAAAGAAATAGGTTCTCATGAGGAACTAAGAATGAAAGCTAATGAGGCAAGCTAACAATGTAGATAGGGAGCATCACTTACTACTCATTATGCAAATAAATAAAATTCTACTCATTATACCTGCATCATTGCAAAAAGAACATATAATACTGACTGAAAAATATTGATACTAGAAATATTGAGGAGCACAAGCTAATGTTGAAATGTTAATGTTGACTAGTCAGCTTGGGGAAAAGCAAACAAATGCTAAATAAATGTCATTTCATAGAGCAGTTAGGATTCAAGCAAGGTGGTAATACTGACATCTACATTTAACTAAACCACAGCACCTCACACTATAAACCTACTGCTGGAAAGCAAGTGGAACTCAAATGGAATTGGAAGAATGGAAGCTAACTTTGTTTAACCTCATGTTGGTATGAGAAGGTCACTGAGTTTATCTGCAATTATCTATGCTCAGCAAAAAAAAAGGGTTAGGGTTAGGGTTAAAAAAAAAAGCCTGCATGACAGCAGCATGACCTCATCTTCAAGCATACACACACACACACACACACACACACACACACACACACACACACCATATACAGACCCCATCTGGAATATGTATAATGGCTTCCCTGAAGTCTTGCAAAGTTTTCTGACCACAGCAGCTAAAATGTAGATGGAAATGTTACACTGTACTGAGAGAGATGGCAAACAGAAAGTTTGCAAAAATAATCTAAAAGTTTAAAGTCTAAAGCTGCCAACCGGCAGAACATCCTTCGTATTTAATAGCTCAGGATTTTACCATATGACAAATGAATATACATTTTTTTTTTACCACAGTGATGTACAGTAAGTACTAGATTCTAATTGGTCATGAGGTGTTGATTAATTTCCTATTAGCAGCAGTGGCCAGAGTGAAAAAAGCTTTTATATTATACAAATGGCTTAATATGGACCCAGACTTATAATTCATGAGTATGTAAATGTAAATGCAAGCCAGAAACACCCAATAACCTTCATTCACGGACACCTGTGGTCAAACGGAACTTCGGGTGACTGCACAATTATAGGTTTAAGACTGCAGTTGACCATTAGAGCCATTTATAAATTTTGGTTAACCCTTGGAAGGGCTGCGATCGGCCATAACAGGAACATCTGCAACTGATTAGCATACAGTACAATCCGCTTTAGCTTCCAGTGTGTGAGTAATGCCATGTGTAACCAGATGTCTGTGATACTGAAGAGAGTTCTAGTTAGTTAGCAAACGTAGCCCAAGTTAAAAAATTTAGTTTCATTCATTTTTTTTTTTTTTACTAAGATTAGATACAATACACTGTATCTGAAGAAAGATATTTTACCTATATACCTATCTATCTATCCATCCATCCATCCATCCATCCATAAAAATCTTGTGGACACCTAAATATAATATTCCCAAACATCCCATTCCACATTTAGTCCTCATTTGCTTTATACTGTAATATTATCCACTCTTCTGGGAAGATGTTCCACTAGATTTTGGAGTGTCATTAAGATTAAAGTCAGGTACTGATGTAGGTGAGGTGAGGAGGCCTGGGGTGCAGTCAGCTCTACAGCAGGCCACTCGGGATCTTCTGCACGATTTCAGAATATGTGAAGGATATCTTCATGCTTGATTGGATTTGAGCAAGGCCATTGTCATGCTAGAGCACGTTTGGGTCTATTAGTCCAAGTGAAAATTTCATGCTACAGCATCCGAAGACATCCTATACAATTGAGTGCCTCAGTAACAGTTTGAGGAAGAAAGACATATTACGTAGGACGGCGCAATTGCTCATGAATTATGAATATGTTACATCACAGTATGCTTTTCGATGTTGAGGTAGCGCAGAGTTCTTAAATCTAATCTTAAAAACTGTAAAATGGAAATAAGGAACGAACAAACATAATTATTTTTCCTCAGTTTCAGTATTAACAGTACCTACATACATACCAATTTATATCATGGTTTAGGAAAACAGGACATTTTGGAACTAGGTTCCATTTAGTATTCGTATTCTAAATTCAATAAAGAGTACAAGTTAAGACAGGAGTTATATGCGGTCAAAAGGACACTCGAGCGACACACCATCAAAATAAGATTGGATTACAGTTGGATTACAGCTAGCATGTGTAATAGAGTGATCATGTGTGTTTGTATGTGTGTGGAATGGTTTCCATTTGAGCGTGCAGTCAAAACACTACAACTTTCCAAAACAAGACAAAGCCACACACAGGTCTCAAACACTGTTTGAAATACTTTTCTGAGGTTAAAAAAAAAAAAAGAAAAACTCTGAAAATGTGGCTAGTCTCAATCGGCTCTTATAGACACATACATCAGATTTTATTTTGTTGCTCGAGTTCCTGTCATCTTTTCAGCTCACATTAAAAAAACACCATGTGCCTCCAGACACAAGGAGGAAAGGTCAGTTACAACCTATTACCAGGGGAAAAAATCTTACTAAATTTCCTAAACACATGTGGCTTGTTTCCTCAGATGGAGATGTGTGTGTGCTTGCATGTGTGTGTGTGTGTGTGTGTGCATCAGGGGGATGTTCATCAGCTAGAAGATCATGTAGGAACATGTCAGAAAGAAATAAAGCCCCCTTCAGGCTCCTTCAAAACAAGGAGAAGGAGAAAAAGGCACAAGCGGTAAACCTGTTTCAGTAGAGGAACGAGGGAGTGAAAAAAATTTTTTTTGAAGGTCTGATGGAACACATGTGCATGTCCAGTCGAGAGAAAGAGAGAGAGACAAGGCCGCAATAGTGGAGGGTGTCTGGTTCTTATTCTGTACTCATACTTGTATTCCTAGAAAGCAACATGATCTCCAGCAAAGTTGGTTAAAAATCAGATGGAATTTCATTCGATCTTGTAGCGGTGTCATGAGAATTAGCTATGAGAAAGCAGCAGTGTACCATGCTGTTGCAAACTCTTTTCAGAATAATATAGAAGAAGAAGAAGAAGCAGAAAATCCCTTCCAACAGCAAAATAATAAA
This sequence comes from Silurus glanis, assembly GCA_014706435.1. Lineage (NCBI taxonomy): Eukaryota > Metazoa > Chordata > Actinopteri > Siluriformes > Siluridae > Silurus > Silurus glanis. The sequence goes on along the minus strand of JAAIIK010000102.1, from coordinate 2,014,144 downwards.
TTATAAAGTGTCTGAATCAAAAGGTGTCAAGTTCTACGTGTAAAAGTTACAAGGAAAGTAAAAGGATCGAGTGGCGTAAAGGGACTTGTAAATCTCCAAATTGCCATGTACCGAGTTACAAGCATACCTCTTGCAGCTTCAGACTACCCTGAAAAGTGCAAAAAAAAAGTGACTATACTGCAGAAATAATAACCCAAACTCAGTAATTAGCAAACTGCAAAAGAATCGGGAGGTGTTTGAGAGTCTGACAGTGGCATTACTAATAATTAGAATTATTTGTAAACGGTATTTATTAAAAACTACAATCTCTACCAAAATCTGCAAAAGTATTGTTAGGTGAATTAGAGATCAATGGATGGTCAGTGGGAGTAATGGTATTCTGTATTTTGTTATTAGGATCGGTGGTGATATTGGTTGTTGGGAGTGGTGGTACACAATCATTGGTTGCCGGGGTACAGGGTTGCAAAATTCCAGTAAGTTTCAAGACTGGAAACTTTCCATTGGAATTAACTGGGACATTACAAAATTGCAGGTTTGCCTATAACAGGGAACATAAATGTAGATATGAAAAAAAAAAAAAAAAGATTCGGTTACATTTCTATCCTGCACATCCATCAATCACATGCGTTGTGCATTACACACATCATTTCCTGAACCCTGCACACAAAATAATGTAAAAAAATATCCATCTTGGCGAGTATTCATACAAGTTACATACATATTATACATATGTGTGTAAGCTATTGCACAACAAAATTATACAAACAATTAAATCAAAGTCAAAAATGCCATTTTGCATGTCAGCTTATGACCAAATGTTAAAATGTATGTGTGATACAGTTCATATAAATTTCCCGAAATATCTAATAAATTCCCATAAATTCCAGGTAAGAAATTTCAGGCACTTGGAATATTTCCAAAATTTCCCCCAGATTAAATTTTCTTTCACCCTTTTGCAACACTAGTTGGGTACACGGGCTCCCACTAGCCTGCCAGGTTTCTTAGTGGTAATTGACCAAAATCTGCTCTTCCAATAGCATTGAATCGTCATGTCAAATAAACAAAAACTTGCGATGTTCTAGAGTTATAAAAAAATCCAGATGTTTCTAGGTTCATGTTTTAAATTTGCCCATTTGGGTGGCACCCATGAAGGTTTTATATACAAGTACAGGTTTCTATTAGAGAAAAGTTTCCGGGTAGAAACTTTTTTTTAGAAAGCTTGAGCCGTTTAAAAAAAACGCCCAAAGAACCTTTAGGGCACCGTGAGAGTAAAGGTTTCAAGAATAGAGATGACAAATCAGACTGGAACGTTTTAACTATATTTAAAGCCTGCAGATGAGGTGCCATGTTGGACTATTCGGACCGCTTATCTGATCTGGCATGTCTGGACTGTTTCAAGGTGTGAGTGAAAAACATGTCAAGTGCAGTCTCTTGTCTGAATAACTGAAAAAATGAATAAAGTTTTCTTAATAAATCACGTATTGCAGGACGTAAAGTAATGAATGAGTTGTACCACATTTTGAGGAATACAGATTTTGAATTGACCAGCAATGGTATATAGTAATATGGCGTAGTTCGTCCCTGGGTGCTATTTCGGAATAAAGTCTGCCTTAAAAGCCGCCCAACATTTGGTAACAGTAGTATACTCATTGGCGATACTCAAAATTTCTACGGGATTTTCAGGACTTTAACCGTATATGGCTAGGTTAAGCCTATGTAAAAAAAAAAAAAACCTTAAACAACTTGTCCTCCAAGTTTCTGGCTGCAAAAAAAAGATCTTATAACATTTTCTAAGAGATGTTACAGCAAGCGTTAACATGTAATTTTTTTCCCCCAGCACTAGCAAATCTTACAGGCAACTAGCAACTGATCTCCTTTTACTTAAAACAAAAAGTGCCGTTTTAATGGGTGGGAACGTTTATGTTGGTGCTAATGGTTTACATGATTAAGAAAAACATAAGCACGCCCATATAAATCTTGGTACCACCAGAAACACTGATTGACAATTATCGCGTTCTGCTAATAGGCTAATAGGTTACTCGCGACTGGCAACAAGGTTTAGAGAGCAATTAAGGAAAACCACAATGGTGAACAAAACAATAACGATATGGCAGTGTCAGTGTATGAGCACATGGCAAGGCTTGTAGGGCCGTAATTAAGAGGGGAAAAAAACCTGCGTTGTTTAAGTGGTAGAAAATGTGGAAGTGGGAAATAAGCTAGACGGGAATAAAACAAGAGTCACGTGCGGTTTCACATTTTGTAGGTTGTATTTAAGGCTTTATTAGAGCAAGCTTGAGAAGTTGCACATGTGTTTTTTTTGGATGTGCGAGAGAAAGAGAGAGAGGAAAAAGGATGATGTCATGCTACTTAAAGAACACAACATATAGACCGGACCCCTGCTGACAGTTAATCTCCGTTTAAAAACATCACTGTCATGTATTGAGTCAAAGCCCAAGGGCACATATGCGCCCTTTAACCTCGGAAAGATTAAAAGTAAGGGTATGTTGTCTGTAGCTTGGTTAGTTAGTGGTATTAGCATCTGTTTGAGCACATGAGGTGAAAGAGCTGTACTGGCTACAAGATTAAAGTGCTGCTGCTTTTTATACTTTTAGGCCGAGATGAAACGTCGGGGTGAAGCTCACCTCACTACTATGTGGGAAATCATTAGCCGAAGAGAAAACAGACCAACATGTCAAGGTTTCGGAACTGTAATTACAAGCTAAATCGTGGACACCAGTGAAGACCACATGCTAATTATTACATTAAAGCAAGTCAGTTAGGCTGGATTGTAGCTTTAAAGTGCTCCTCATTTCCTGGCCATACATCACTGCAAACTATTTATCATAAGAAACGAGACGCAGAGCCCGCCGAGATGGCGTAATTTAGTCCAAGACGACCTGGATTAACCTGAATCCAGGTTAGTTCATCTGTCCTCACATGTTCCTTGAAGTTTTAAAAGCGCGGTGTAAAAGACGACTGCTGTGCAAAGCCAGACACACACACAGCTGTGAATTCCTAGATCACCTCCAGGCCATTTCCTTTTTTCAAATCAGCCCTCTCTGTGTAGATCCAAGACCAGACAATTTCAGTCACGTTCTCAAATTCAGAGTGATGGAAAAAGGTAAAAACAAAACCTGCTCAGACTCCGAAACGCTTCATTTAATACGACTTGGGGTTACATGGGGGAGTTCGGGAACATATGAGTCATTGTTTGGAGTAGAACAACAGGATCTGCAATGATTCTCCTGCTGGAATAACATTGTCTTTAAGGATAAAACCAGGGATTTGTTTTAAACCAACTTTCTCTATAATAAGGCTGATGATTTCTGTGAGATGTGAGGGTTTCTCTGCGAATGGGATCCATTTGATTCAAAAAATTATTTGCTAACGCCTATTATGAGGTAATTTTAGTTCCTAGCTGTGGAAAATTGGGGGTAAACAATGAGAGGCAAGAAGGAAGTGGGTAGATTGTATAAACTCAGTTACGCTAGATCATTTCTGCCCAACATACCATCTGTTAGCATGGTTACTGTAATATTGTATTTTTAAAAGCATCGATATGTATTTTGACCTACATTTTAAAAGGTACCAAGATTACTTTTCATCATCAAATCTTTCACATCAGGATTATGTTCACGCTAGCCATCATTTGAGCGATCAATTAGCAATAAAACTGTTGTTAATTAACCCTAGCATCCCTCTGTGAAATAATGCGCTAGTTTATAACCAGTAACTTGATACATATCGTTCTTTAGTTACTTGTTCTTATACTTTTGACTCTGAAGTACTTTTACCAGAGGATTTATGCATGTTTGCAGCCCAGCGTAAATCACAGTTAGCCAGAAAGAAAGAACACTCTGCAAAAAGCTTCACAACAAATGTCGCAACATTTTCACACAAACTCCAGGACGTGACGCATGGCCTGGGTTAGTGGTTTGGGCATCATCTAAACTCTGGAAGGAGAAAATGTTTTCACAGCGCATGGTTGAATTCACACTGGGACAATGCTATGCATTTTATAGTATCGCTAATGAGTTCATGCTTGCTAACATGCTGGCTAATTCTTACTCATTCTGAACGATGCTAATCCCGTTTGTTTTCAAATTTGAATAACATTATGTTATTTCTGCTTCACCTCTATTACCTTGAACATCAAGTGCCAGATGGGGAAAAAAAATACTCTGGTGCTTTTTTCTCTTTAGCTCAGCTGGCAGCCATTGAAGCAAATCTGACTAGAAGAAGTCTGAAGGCCAGATGTCTAGACACATAAAGGCGTGCACGCTTCACTTGTAATTTTTTCTTCTGGAGTAAAAACAAATAAACAAACAACCAGAAAAAAATTTTGCGTTCTGTCTATACTTTTTGCTTTTTCTTTTTTTGTTTTTTTTTGGCCCGTTGTAAGGACAAGCTGTGCAGAACTCAAAGCCCTAATACAAACTCCTCTAGCGAACAATGACAGCAACAGCAACAGCTGTGCTTCATACATGAATAACAGAATTACAGCCTAAAACTTGCCAGACTAGTGAAAAAGAAATGACATCCCCAAAAAAAAACATACCTCTTCAAAAAAAAAAACAAAAAAAAGGAACCGCAGTGACTACAACTAATCGCAGGGGCCAGATAAAAAAATTATATACCATTGCTATACTGTTGAACCCTTTTTTCCAAGCGGTTGTTAAAAATCAGGCCTTTTGGTCAACAAAGACAGTTGTTGGATTGTACATGCATATTTTTCTCAAACTTTTTTGTAAAAAAAAAGTAGCACACATGGCTTCATCATTATCTCATGCTGGAAACCCAGTGGTCAATGCACTTGGCTGTGACCGAACAGTTACAGACTTGAACCGGTCTCCTAAAGTTCTGCTAATGCTAACAAGCCTGGGAATGCAGAGAAATTGTTGCTTCATGGTTCCACAAATTTGAAAGAAACAAAGACATGCTTACATCTATGTTATTGGTGACTGAATTTAGGAACCTGAATCCTGGGATCCTCTTGTCACTGCAAACAACTCCAACATCTTCTGAATGTTTGCAGTCAGACACACCGATTCCATTAGATCCACACTGTGCCAGGGTGCTTTCCTTCCCAGTGCAATGGACATTATCAAACCAGATGCGGCCTAAAAACCCAGGGGAAATCAGTCAGAACTCCTTTACTTGTATGGTGTGCTTCAACTTTATAAGATAACTACTACCAGATCAAATGTGCACACAATAATCGAAATAGTTCAAAACTAGTGACCAGTACCTTTAGTTAACCCTCTAAGTCATGAGCTACGACAGCATACCTTCTCCTTTCCCGTATTTAGCCGAAGGTAACACGGAGATCGCGCTGGCGTAACCCAGCTCTCGGCACACCACTTGAGCAGCGTGGTGGTTGAAGTCATCATCGCAAACGGTCCCCCACTGGCCATCGTAATAAACCTCTACGCGCCCCTCGTTGTGCTTTCGTTTCTCTCCGGCTAAGCGTAACTGGATCCTTGGCACATCAGCAGGAATCTGAGGAGGGGTGTAGTGATCCTGCTCGGGCTCAGGGTAACCATGGGGGTAAAGCAGATATTCGTATTGTGCTTGGCACAGGCACCACATACATGCCAACAGTGGCAGACGGTACTGGAGAGACCATCGTGGCGGCATCGTGATGTCCAAGTCTGAAAATTAACAGAGCATTTAAAAAGGCACATTAGTGTAATAGAATCAAGAGGGATATTAAAGAAAGGTTCAAGAACATGGGTACCAAGGAAAGAGCCAGAAGGAAGTGTTTTGAAGAAGGGTTCAAGGGGAAGGCTACCAAGGAAGGGTCCAAGAGGAAGGGTACCAAGGAAAGAGCCAAGAGGAAGAGTATTAAAAATGGGTTTTAGAGAGGAAGGTTACCAAGGAAGGGACTAAAAGGAAGTGTACCAAGGAATGGTAATAGATTTGTGGACATACTGTTACTGGTAAACAACCAACAACCAACTGCAACCTGATACAAAATGGAGTTACTCTTACCACCCTGCTAGTTGATTTCTTTCCTACCTGTATAACAGCATGTCCCAGCATCTTTTATTACTCATATATCACAAAAATTTACCAACAAATACAATTTGGATTTTCAAATTTTTATTTTATTTGTTTGATACATTTCAAGTGTTCCTGTAAAAATAAAATGACACCTTTGCCATCATTGATACTGGAGACTCCTTCCATAAAGGTTTCAATAAATGTCTTGCTACAGAAAGCTTCACTATATCATGTTATAGCTGCTACTATAGAACGAATAATGCAAAAAATTTGAACAATGGCGTCAATAGAAAGCTGCACTAATATAAGAACTTTTGATTTAAAAAAAAAGAAATATGAAACAGAAATATGGTTCTTTCAAATGAAAAATGAAACTTATTGAGTTTAAATCCCAGACCTGTCCACATTCCAATGAATGACCTGCCAGTTGCAGGAGTTTAGATTCTTTCTCATTTGCTTTGGAAAGGAAAAGTCACTTTAGATAAAAGGTCTACTCATTTGAAACACCAAAGTTAAAATAAAGAAAAATAACAAAAAAAATAAAAAGTGAAAAAACAAACAAAAAAAAACCCCCAAACACACACAAAGGAACGACAAGAATGTGCCTTTAGCATGTCAAAAAAGAAGGGAAATTTTTTTACGAATTTTTTTAGGTCTTTCCACACAAAAAAATTGTCTCCTTTCCAAAATAAACCTCGCACACACAGTATGTCAGAGGTGATCGAATGCAACCGTAAAGAAACAACATGTTACATCTCTAAAAGTTTGTTGTCAAACATTATCCACAGTCAGGATCTTTATGCAGCCCACATGCAGATGTGGCAGGCTCAATCCCTGAGAACCCCCAAAACAATTACTCACACTTTCCATCTCTACACCGCGAGGCTTCTCTCAGGCAGAGAACAGCGTGGCACTTATTACACAAGGTTTTAAAAATGAACACGTTACAACATGGTTGGAAAAGAAAACCAGAAACCTTGCTCAGCTTTCTGCAGCTAGTGCATGGGTGAAATGTTTTTTTTTTCCTGACTGAAGAAAGATACATTTCTGATGTATGTTTTGGTGCTCGCATTGAGCCATTACATCCGTAGTTATGAGTGGATAATGCAGGCAAAAGTTGACGTATCACCGCACAGAATTTCAAACACGTTCCATATTTATTAGAGAAGGAAACATCTGGGAAGGAGATTATGGGCAATGCTGAGAAAGTATGGAACAATGAAAGAAAAGAGATTACTTTACTTTACTAGAACAGGAAAAACAGCTAGCAATCAGGGTGAAGCATTCCATTTAGTACATTTGATGAGTCAACAAATTGTCCTCGGAATTCCAACGGAAGCCTTAACGAAGTAAGGAAACTTAGTCTAGAGTACATTTACGAATTGTCTGGAACTGTTACATTTCACACTCCGACTATATAAGCCTGGCTCATTTGCACATTTTGCCCCCAATTGCCCCAGGCCAACATGAAAGGGGATTCCAGGATCAGCATGAAGGTCAAGGGTCATAGCAGCACAAACAGTAGTGGCTTACAGCCTACAGATCTTGGATGACTTTTCTTCTCACGGCAAATGTAACAGCAGATCCAAGCAGAGTGCATAGTACTGAGCCGGATAAATCATTTCTGCGTCAACAGCTTGTTCATGCGAACAATGGTTAAACGTCATATGTTGATTATTTTAGTGGAAGGGGTCTCTGTTGCAAGTCAGTAGGACTTTCACCCTCTGTTGCAAGTCAGTAGGATTTTCACCATGGGAAAGTCCTCATGTCAGAGCGACGATCAGAAGGGTAATGGTTTGAAACGTCCGTAGAACAAGTTATCACTTACACTATAGCAGCTACATACAGTCGTTCCATTGGGTTCTCTTATACCACCATCTTGAGACTCTACCAAAAAACATATAGCTGTTCGATTAAAACTGTTATTCATTGGAGACTCCTTCCAAAAAATAAGAGAACAGGGATGCAAATCTGTCCTCATAAACCACTGGTCCTCACAAAGAGGATTGCAGAAGTACTGCTGGCAATCGAAGGGTCAATATAATGTTTCCATTTCTTACACCACTGAGACATTTCAAAGACATTACAATCTGAATATAAAATTTCAGGCTACATCCTTCAGTCCTGATACTTCTCTCTTCTGGATGACATCATAGACAATAATCATCCTAGTTTAAAGAACTTCTACCCCACTTTGTCTGTGCAATTGCACGTCAAGTCACATTTTTTTGATCGTCTCGTTGCAAATGTCGCAAATCACATTGTTGAACTTACCCTTCTGTGTCCGATGTGGCTTCAGTCTCCTCTCATCTGTTTCCCAAAAACTCCCTCAACTTTTTTGTCTGCAGTCCAGCCCGAGTCCTGGGGTTGCCAGGTTGGATCCACCTCTTGTTGGGCCTTCATACGACCTTTTTTAAGCGTTTCCCTCATGACTCGTCTTCACGACACAGAAGTCTCTAGAGTACAGCCATAGAATGAGATGATACGAAAAATCCCTGACTCATGATGACAGATCAGCGATTAAGGGAACTGATAGTGTGATGCTAAAAACATGATCACAAACGTTTCAATGTTCCTTTCAATTTTGCGTTCACTACTGTATTTGTAAAAAAACGACCTGTTTGGCGTCATTCTATCCCGTCTTATCCTGCGATTAGTGGATTTATGATGAGCCTCAATGCAGAAATTCAGACATATCTCACACTTTGATATCAGTCTTTGGTCCTAATGAACTAAAGTCTTCTTGCATGATATGAGAATTTTGGCAGCACAATTGAGTTTCAAGCTGCGTTTACAAATACAGCTACTCGCACCAACAACGCAACCAGATACCGTTCTTTTTCAGCAAGAACTTGCATCTTACTGAAGACATTAGTGACAGCAATAGATGCTTGTGTGTCCAGTAGAGATTGGCGTATCGAGAAGATTTACTTCACATAAATAGGAATTATTTCCTCTTTCTCAGTGCCTCCTTTCATTGCACAAACAATCCACAGACCTGAGATGTTGTATGGTTTAGAGACAGTGGCGTTGAGTAAAAGACGGGAGGCGGAGCTGGAGGTAGCAGAGATGAAGATGTTGAGATGTTTGTTGGGAGTGACGACGATGAACAGGATTAGAAATGAGTTTATTAGAGGGACAACGCATGTAGGACGTTTTGGAGACAAGGTGAGGGAGGTGAGATTGAGATGGTTTGGACATGTGAAGAGGAGGGACATGGGGTATATCTGTAGAAGAATGCTGAGGATGGAGCAGCCAGGAGGGAGGAAAAGAGGAAGGCATGCAGGTGGTTGGGGTGAAAGAGGCAGATGTAGAGGACGTTGGGGTTTGGAGAAGGATGATCCACTGTGGTGACCCCTAATGGGAAAAAGAAGAAAAAGAAGTCCCTAGACAAAAATGGCACAACGATCAAGTTATCTATACGAAATTATGATTAGAATGTAAAACCAGTCTTACTGGTACTGTCTTGAGATACGCTCAAGCATGCATCGATTTTATCACGCTAACGATAAAGTAGCTAGTAGGTGTTCTTTCTTTAATCCGATGCAAAGTAAAGCAACCAGTATTGCACAAATATAGAGATCGATCACGTGAGCTCACTGACCAGTTTTACATTCATTGTCATTATTTTGTTGGAAACCTCCATGCTAGTGTCATTTTTGTTTCTTGTTAACTAGACCGGGGTTTCGTCTCAATCTGGCAACCCGAGAAAGTCACGCCTTCCTGTACTGCACACAAACCCCGCTGGGATGCTCCGAGTCTGTACGTCTCTCAAGTTGCGTGGAAACGTGGAAGACGTGCAGGGCGAAGACGTGAAAGTTTACACGGTGCGCGTGCAGCTGGCGGCCGTGCACGTGCTTGCGCTAAAAAAAAAAATAAAATAAATGAGAACCACGTGTAGGTGCAGGATTTGGTGGGATTCTCCAAGCATCAGGGAGCTGTTTTCGTGAAGTTCTTTTGGAAGAGCGTCCTTTTTGTCTTTGCACTGCACGAGCGCCCCCGCGTGGTGGACAATTACGTGTCCTTCTTGGAAGTCACGATCATTGTGGTTTCATCCAGTGCTCGAATTGAGTCACATCTTATGGGGGTCCCCAGTTGTTGTGTAATTCATATATTTGTTACTAAAATAATCTTGGGGACCCCCCCTCTAATCTCTTTTTTACTTGCATTGGGGATCCCTAATGCCTTATGGGGGGTACCCCCTTCAATTCAAGCACTGGTTTCACTGGTTTTCAGCACTGGAGTCTCATGGTCAATTGTTATCTATAGTAATACATTCAATAACAATGATAAAATACCAAGTAAAAGAGAGAAAGTTCCAGGTTTGTGGTGCCAAAGAAGACAAAAAAATAAAGCCACGCAAATACCCAAAAACCCCAAAACACAATCTCTATGTACTCTGTCCGCCATCTTTTTTTTTTTTTTTTTTTGTTTAAATTGTCCAACCATTCCTTTGTCCACCATCATTACCTTGGAATGCCCAATTTATTTCCAATAACGGTGCCAGAGATCGTTCATCATCATTTTTTTATAAAAAAAAATTTTAAAAAGTGGCACGTAATTCACGTTTAGCCGCTTCATGACCCCCCGGCCGTTACTGTGCTTTTTGACATTCTCTTGACAAATCAAGCCTTGAAGAACACAACATGTTCCTGCTCATTACTGCTTGGAGTGTTCTGATTCTAATCGCACAATCACCTCTTTGAATACACTCGGCTTTGTGTATTCCTGCAAGACAGAATAAAAAAACCAAAAAACCTTGGATGCAAATGGATCGAGACTAGCGTGAACATTTCGGCCAAATTAGTTACAAATACCAGAATGTGAACTTTACACATGCACAAGCATGATTAGCGTGTGGGTTCGAACTATCCCTTCATTTGTTTTCCTAGCTACAGCACCTAATGCATCGGTCCTTCGGCGCAGATCGACGTTTTTATCACAAATATTAAATGTTTCATCCAGTTCCTTAAACAAAATCCACCCAATTGGTGAAAACCCAACGTGAAACGTCTATAAAATTGATTTGTTTTTTTTTAAACAACTTTGACCTAATGAACCACTAGGAATCTGAAATAGCTTTTGGTTATACTGGGTAAATTCGCTTTCCCATGCTCAAAAGAACGTGCATACTTGAAATTGATGATTTTATTTAATTTTTTTTTTTTTTTTTTTTCATTTTAGAGATCCTGCTTTATACACCATTGGGCGATCACTAGTTCATTTTGCCAGAAACTGAATATATTGCTCTTTTCTGCCCCCTTGTGGTATTTATTTGCTATTTTGCAGCATCTCTGCTAAATTTGTCCAGGCCTTCTACTACAAAAACCAAATCCTAAACAGTACAATAGGTCTCTTTTGTAAAATAATGAACTCTGACATTTTCTTTTGCGCTGAAGGTTTGTTGCTCTCTGATGCCAGGTGCTTCGTGGAACAGTGGAACAGGAAACGCATCCATTTTGTACATTGCAGGAATGTTCAAAGAATATTCCCTTGACTGAACTCAATGTAGGAAGGCTTCAGGTTTCGACGTACTCATTATGTTTAGCATGGAGCATCCAGAGTTTTTGTGAGAACATGTAGTTTTAAAAAAATGGACGGATTATAATTAATTATATTTTGTATTTAAATGACATTACAAGCCAAATCTTGCTAGTTCCATTTGGAATGGCCTGCTAAAGAGCTCTGACCCTCAACCCTATTAAAACATCTTCCCAAAAAAAATCGGCAAATAAGGACCACCGGTGGAACAGAAAGTTCTACATGCTGATCTTACGGTCGTGTGTTTTTGTTGGTGCAAGATGCAGGAACACTGTGTTCTTCTATGCGTTCTGCATTTCTGACCCATAAAACGGACTTTTAAACCCGATTATGGACCCGAGGGAGTCGTCATATAACATAGAAATCACACTATATTGCATAATAAAACGCTTTAAATACTAGATTCAAGAATTGTAGACATTTCATTGGTCATTAGTTGTGTGTGTGTAACTGGGGTCCAAATGCATAAACAATTTCCAAAGAATTATAGACCATTTGGGGATTTTTGATATTTAATGATCCAAAATACAAGATACTCTGCAAGAACCAGCGATCTTGAGACGACTTCTTATACGTACGGCTGTAATATTGGGGTAAGAACTACACAGAGTGGATTGCACACTTTTTATTTGAACTGTTTTTTATTAAAATGTTGTTGTTTTTACATAAATGCATAAAGAGTTTTTAAAAAAAAAAAAAAAAAAAAAGGAAAGAGAGGTATGTTCTACAACTACGACTACAGAAAAGCTGTTATTGTTACACAAATAAATAAATTAACATCTTTGTTCTGGATATTTACAGGAAGTTTCAATCAGTAGGTTTATATTTACAGAGAGGAACTGAATGGGAATAACATGGGAACACACTAATAATAATAATAAAATGACAGTGAGGGGATTCAAACATTTCATATATGTGATGTATATTTGGAGTTTTAGTGTGAGGACTGGTGTGTGTGTGTGTGTGTGTGTGTGTGTGTGTGTGTGTGTGTGTGTGTGTGTGT
>JAAIIK010000102.1:1935912-1996155 GCA_014706435.1 Silurus glanis | reverse complement strand
CACACACACACACACACACACACACACACACACACACACACACACACTGGCAGGCTCACCCTGTAGCCCGCCTCCTCATTTGTTGGCTCAGGACGTTGCCAGTTCTTATTGGACAGGATTTTCAGGACCAGCAGTGCCAAAGCCACAATGACGACGCCGAGCGAATTGCCGAGTACCGCCTCCGGTGGCAGCTGCTTGTACGGCAGCGTCTCATTGGATCCCTTTTTTCTAGGTGAAAAGACCAATACCGGAGCAGATTAGATGTTAGGGAACTTCCATACGGAGGTGAACAAGATTCGCTTCGTTTCCACTCTTTTGTTCATTTCTTTCTTCCTTTCAGACACTCAATCGGCTCAAGTTTGCTGTCCAGTTTGTGTCCACCAATGACCATTTTTGGAAAGCAACAAATACAGTACAATACATGCCTAATAAAAGACACAATGCAACATGCTAATAGATAGAAAATATATTCTTATCATCATCACTCTATTTTTAAGAGCCTGTTTTCTGCACAAGCTCCAAATCCACTTGATGAAATGAAGTCATTTTTGCCAATAGAGGATCTTCATAGTATTATATAACTTGCCAGTCTGAAGATGGATCGTACCAGGAGGTTATATGGTGTAAATAGATGTCATGTCTATTTAATTCCGGATCTGTTATCATAAAAATTGAAGTACATTACAAGTGTATTTTTTACATATTATATGAACTAGACCTTAATCTTCAGTTCATGTCTGTTTTGTTTTTTTGTTTTGTTTTTTTTTTTTTAAGATACTTCCTTTTTATATCCAAACAAATGAAGGCGGTGGAATTAGGGAAATACATATTTCTGCTGTAGATAATCTCACAATGCTGTTTTTTCCCTGCTTTGAATGTTCTGACCAACCATGTGAGCAATGAGGAAGCCAAAAGACAAAAATGTTGAAAGCCAAATCCTCGCACTGTACCTGTGGTCAAGCAACACACTTTGTTTTTGTTTTTTTTAAGCAGTTATTTGCTGAGAGTTCAGATTTCAAATCTAAGTGTCCTGCTTTGACTGTCACTTACAGCACAGAGGACAGTTTCTCGTTGATGCCGGAGATGCAGGACACGACGCTGAGGACCAGCAGAATGGATCCCAACCACACGTGGGTGGGTTTGACGAGCACTCGCAGAGGCACGGGTGAGCACGGGAGGAGAAACGCTCCGAATCCAGCAACCCACTACACACACAAAGAATAAAGAGTTTTAATATCTAGAGTTATATATTTATGAATATACCACATGACTGGGTAACAGTTACTTGAAGTACATATGTTCCACTGAAGAGAAAACTCTTCTAGATTGCCTCAATCTCAATAAAAAAGAATAATAATGAAAACTCTGGATTGTTTCAGCACCTGGACAGCGAACAAGGCACTGGTGGCGATTCCGATCCAGCTGTGCAGCGAGTAGAGATTCGCTATATTGTTGGCGTTGTGGTAGTTAAACACGGCACACAAGCCCAAGATGGTGAAGATCAGCGCAAGGAGAAGAAGGCAGGCATGGAGGATCTTCCATCTCATTTTGTCTTGAGTCCAGGACAGCGGGATGCGATAGAGCACGGCGGCTGAGACAATAACATTGACATATCGGATTAGTCGATTGACAATCTCTGGCACGGCTTGCATGCGGTTGTTATTAACACCAGATTACTACCTATAAACATAAAAATCAAAACTCTTCATCCACGAATGACTCACACGCACTCGACCCAAACGCAATCCTCCCACACACACATCCTCCCGCTGCTGATTCACAGCTGTCATGCTCTTCGCAACTTGATAAACACTCACCGTTTCCGTACAGCACCACCAGGCCGACCACCATGAACACGGGATGCCAGTTGAATTGCGTGATTGTCCCGTCCCAAGAGAAGCCGCCGCGGTAGGCCGAGTTCCAGTGGGCAACCAGCACCACACACACCAGGCTAAGCACCAAGCACAGCAGGTAGGCTGCGTAAAAGGATACGGTCGCCATCATCACTGGAGCCACCTGGACAAATGGTAGAAATACAACCACTCAATGTTACAGTAAACACATCAGGGATTGTAAACCTATTTAACAGGGAAAAACCGTGCTAAACGACTCGCGTTATAACCACACGAGTGTCATCATGGAGGTTCCTCATTATTTAGGCAGAAATGTCAGAGTAATGTTCCTCATAATACCTCATGGGGAAACCCTTAAAGCATCCATTAAAGCATCCATTCTGAACCCTTTTTTTTAGATCGTACAGCGTTTTAAAAAGCTCCTGACGAACCCTGTTTAATTTTTTTGTAAGGTAGATGTAGATTTTGAGTAAATGCAGGAAGATAAATAATTCTGGATCATCACCTGGAATAAGTGACTCAAAAAAGTCATCTTACAGAAACACTGGAGACTCCTTCTATACTTGAAGATCTTCAAAACATAGGAACATTATTTTTGTTTCAAGGTGTAAAAATGTTGAAATCGAATTACACCAAACAGGTCTCTCGTGAAGCATCTGAAAATACCACACCTGGGATCTGAAATCCATCTGGATTTATTGTCAGAGCTGCTCTTAGTATAAAACAATCACATTAATAAGACTGATCAACACCTCCTGACCAATCAGAGCCCAGAATTCAACCAGGTAGGGTATATATTTGCATATTATTATCTAATATTAAAAAATAAATAAATAATACTAAATAAATACTTACTTACTTTAGGGAATGGGTTTCAAAAGTCAGTAACCTTAAAAGCGATCTCTCCAGATCAAGCAGGTGTCAGTGTGATGTGTGCTCTGAATCTGAAAGTCTGAAAGTTTCCTGTTTTTGGTGACATCAGGCCAAAAAAATAAAGCGCGTGATTTCTTTTTTTTTTTTTTTTTTAAGTATCTTTAGATATTTTAATATTTTCACTTCTCCTTTTTCCCCTTCGTCTGATCCACCCCCCCCCCACCCCCCAACAATATTATATCAATAATAATAAATATTACATTTTCAGCTTATTTGAAACAATATCTAATAACAATAAAGCAATGCACTAAAGTTTTTTATTTTATTCTAAAAAATAAATAAATAATGACAACACGTTGAACATGCGGTTTTCAGTAACCAAACGGCACCAACCGCGCGCTGTTTCCACAGCAACTATTACACCTCGCGCGCGCGGATTCTCGGTTTAAATTGAAAAGTTTTTGGAATTGCGTTTGTTATTCAATAAAAAATGATCGATAAAACTAATAAACATTGTTTCGTGTTTTCTGCTTTCCAAAAACAAAATGTTTAGGACAAATTACAGCACACCTTTGTACTTCCTGAACATAGCGAAGCTGCCCATGTTTACTTCCGGCTTTCTAGAACGCGATGCACCATGGGTAATGCAGTTTTTTTTAAAACACTATACCAGGGGTCTCCAAACATTCGTACACCATGGACCAGTTTACTTGTCATGTATAGTTTTATATACTATTTAACCAATAGCCAATATTAACAACACCATTTTATATCTAATGAAAACCCCTGAGAATCTGAAAGTTCAGGTTAGACCTTTAAACGCTGAAGCTGCCTGCAGAAAAAAAAAAAGTAGACCCTGTGACAAATTGTTTATAAACCAAACCGTAAAAATAGAAAATAAAACATTTCAGAGCATTTTATTTATGATTTTGAAGCTCTTATATTTAGTGTTTGTAAAAAATTCGGCTTTTTCTGAAAAGTTACACATACCGACCTCTTGTGACCAATAGCAGTATCTATTCTATTCATTCATCTATCTATCTATCTATCTATCTATCTATCTATCTATCTATCTATCTATCTATCTATCTATCTATCTATCTATCTATCTATCGTATGTTAAGCGTAAAAAAGTGTGACTAATGATACCATGCCTTATAAATTTCCAATGAAATACAAAAACACAAATTAGCAAACAAGGCATTTAATATTATTACTTAATACAAAAGTAGCAAATAGAACAGATGAATATCAATATCAGGCAACCAACACCGATATTCAGAATTCATGTGTTTTTATATATATTATTTACATAAATAAATGTACAAAAAGTAATAAATAACACAGTCTGATCTCCCAATAGAGCTTAAATGGAAAAAAAACAAACGTCAGGAATCCATAAGCGATAATGGGATGCGGTTCTTATGAATTTGTTCAGTCTTCCTCGTATCTGAAGTGGCGTCCATCGATGGCTTTTGCGATGATGCACTCTGCCGACAGCTTCTGGTCCAGATTCAGCAGGGCCTGGATGAGGGTGTTAAAATCTGCCTTCATGCCTTCTTTCTCCCTCCACACTTTCAGCAGCTCGTACACCCTGTCCTCGGGTAAAGAGTGAGACCCCTCGACCGTCCTTACGGAGTTGTCGCTCACGCCTAGGATCCTGAAGAAGCGCTTGTGAAAGGTCACGTCTATCTCTCCGAACATGTCGAAGCACTTCCTCAGAGATTCATCTCCTGGAAAAGAAAAAAAGGGGGTGGCAGAGGTCATACACTGTGCAGGTATGATACAGAACTAAAGTATTTGATACATAAAAGAGAACAAGAACTTACCATTTAAAGGAACAAGCCTTCGTACCTTTTCATTTTCCTAGACATAGAGAGAAGATGGAAAGATTCTCATTAATACAAACATCAGTTCATCCAGACACCCTACTTCTGGATGGAGTTTTCTTCAATTGGAGGCCACACTGTGCAGCTCAAGATGGTTTCTTATTGAACTTGAACACCGGATGATGCTGGGATTTATTTAACCACCAGATGGCGCTGCATAGCAATGTGTCATGTGCCAAAATAGTAGGCTCTATGATTCGGCTTGTTTATGTGCACGACAAGAGCTGACTCGCAAGTCAGAGTTGTTTACTTCAATCTGTCTTTGTTACTTTATAAAGCGAATTTATTGCCAACATTACAATCGTGAAATAGAAACACGACTACTTCCTAATATTATATAACAAAATGGGTGGAGGTAAGCTTTATTCCAACCAATCGCAATGAGCTGATGTAATGTCGTACCCTACTTATGCAATCCACTTGTACTGTTTTGTAAAGTCCTACTTGAGTGACAGCAGATATCAATCACACGTGCTCAATAGAATACATTTACATCTAATACATTCATGGCATTTGGCAGACGCTCCGATCCAGAGAGACTGAGCAAGTGAGAGTTAAGGGCCCAGCGTCGGCATCTTGGCGGTGCCAGGATTTGAAATCACAACCTTCTGCTCAGAAGTCCAATCACTCGCTTAATCACTGAGCTAGCCCTTCCAGAATATTTGGACCCACACAAATCTCAGCTCAGTCCTAATCAGCGAATTCAGCCAGGCTCAATAGAACATCTGAATAATTATAGAACCATCAAATGTCCAAGATTTAAAAATGAATGCCGGCTGAATGATTTTTAATCCAATTTATTGGATTTTTATTAAAAAGAAAAAGTAGAAAGTAGCAGCCTAAATCACTCATATACAACTCTTTCCTTCACTACATGCAAGTGAACATACAGAGATTGAAGAAAAAAAAAATCCCCTATTAGTGTATCGGTGTTTTTTTTTTCTGACTCAGTTATGAGAAGTTTCGAAAGCACATCCTGTATTACCAACTGAACTTTCAAATGCGAAGTTCGATTGTGGTACAGTGCAAATGATCAGACAAAGAAAAATTCATAAATAAAAAAAAAAACCACAACGGGCTGATAAGCAAAAATCATGAAGCAAGGATGTAAAGGATATAGAAAAGCACACAAAACACATAAGCATGCACACACAAAGCTGTCTGAGCGTCAGTTAATGCGGATTGAGCCTGTGTTAAATGTCAACACTTTGTCTTATTATTAGCTTTGGGTTATGTCAAGCATCCTTCAGATGAGTCTGTGATTTCTGCTACTATAAAAATTCTAATATTTTAGAACAACACATTTTACTATAAAGCGGTGATTGTTATAGGAAACGAAGTAACACCTTCTAAAAAAGGTACACAATTTTTTACAGTGATTTGGGAACAAATGTTGAATTTTACATTTCTTTCCAGAGGAAATTACATAATACTCATTACTCTTATTTGAACAGCAATCCCATTGTATGGCATTAGGTGGCGCCAAATCCCTAACTATTGTAATATTTTGATAATGACGATAATGATGATGAAGATGATGGTGATTATTATTATTATTATTATTGTTAAAGTACAGACATTTATTTCAAATATTCAAATTTTTGATGTTTTTTAAATTATAAATCTAAAACGTCATTATTATTATTATTATATTAATTTAAATCATCAAATATATGTTTCCACTGTTTGAGAATACATTTCTACTGCACTATAGCTCCTGAAATTCTGCCTCATATAATATCAATGAGCCCCAGGTGAACAAAACCACATCCTTGTGGTTAAGCACAGAAAGAGCACAAGTGTTTACGATACTTTTCGAATTGTCTGAATGTCTGCAAGCATCGAACTTCCCGTGTATAAAAAAAAACAAAAAAAAACGCTGATGCAAATCATTTGTTTTCTCGACTTGTATATGCAAGCATTTGCATGCAGTAGCGGTTTTCAGTGTCTCTACTTTTTTTTTTTTTTTTAGACAGCGTGCTTGAATCACGTGTTTTCTTAAGAAATCAATACGAGATCGATCTGTCGGTCTGCACTTTCTCCCATGCCCAACACTTTCACACCATCCAATCCTTCATTCTCCTTCAATTCTCATTTGCCCATCGCTTCATTTACAACTTTATCCTATTCGTCTTGTCGTTCATTTCTGATAAACGACGAGCTATTTTAATGATCTGTACTAATTTAACTGTTTGCTGTTGTTTTTATCTCTCTAACTAGAGATCAACCATTTTACCTCTCCATCATATCAATTCATCTATTCACCAAGCCATTATCACCAACCAACCAATCACAAATCAACCACCTTTTCATCTATTCAGTCATCTCTCAATCCTTTACCCATTCACCCATTTCATCCCACCATCAGCTTAACATCTCCTAACCTTATCCAGCCAACTATATACCCATCAGTCAATCTATTCCTACATCCAACCCATAGTGGACAATCATATTGTCCATAGTGGACACAAATCCAATCATTCTCATCCATTCTGTTTTCACATATCCCAACATCGATCCACACAGCTATCATTCCATTTATTCCTCCGCCCAATGATCAACCAACCAACTGATCAAATGTATTTTACATTCCACTTAAGACATAACCTGCTTCCATTTATCCGTCTCCATTTTTCACTCCATCCACAAACTCTCCTGCTGTACCACTAGCTGTGGTCTGACTGTGATGTGTTTAATGCCTGCATGCGCTGAAGCTGCGACTCTCACCAGAGTGTTAAGCTGCTGAAGCAGTGAGTGGCTGTGGCAGAACTCGCTCTGAGGGGCAAACACAGACAGGCTGGCTTGGGACGAAGCTGTAGTGTTGGGGAGGCTTGGGCCGAGCCCTTTATCCTCCTCCTCATCTATCATGTTTTCACCCACTGTCCGAGTTAGAACGAGGAAGGACTCGCGATGTTCTCCGTTCTCCAGGTCACAATTGTGGTTATTATGCCTCGTCTCAACCGATTCGCTGCCATGCTCCTAAAAGGAAAAATTCGATCGTTAAAAAAAAACAAAAATTCCCATCTCTCTCTCTCTCTCTCTCTCTCTCTCTCTCTTATCGCATAGCCCAAAGCACAGTAAGAGCTTTTTCGTAAACATATATTACTTACTCTGCACATTTTCCACTTTCCTCTCAGCCATTTCAATGCCACTGAAAATGACACAAAGGAGGGAAAATATCGGCACTGGTTTAAATATTTCAGAATTGAGATATACGCAAGAGTGAGGGACATTTATTTTATGCTTTCTTACCTCCAGCTGATTTTCTCCAGTACCCGAATAACAAGATGATCACGATCACGATCACGATGAAGGATACAATTGCGATCACTGCTTCTGCATTTCACAAAGCCCAAATTAACCACACCTCCCAAACACTGAAACACTACCCAGTATCACAGCTCACATCATATCGGTTTGATTTGTCCACCTTTAGTTTATTTTTTTCCGAACTAAAATTTGTCTGAAACGATCCAACTGCTGTTGTTCTACTTAACCAATCAGAGTTAAGTAGGAGCAGTGTAGTCATTTATGTATAACAAATCTAGGACACATGAATACCCCCCCCCTAACATAATCTGTTTATAACTTTACATACAGGGTTTGGCTTGTACAGTTAGGTCATAGTGAAGCTACATAGGATAATGTGTTGTGCATGTGGTGTGTTTACGGGTATTTGTCGACGTCGTAGCAGAGACGGAGCCTCTTTTTTGACAGATGGTGTTCGAAAGGGGTGTGCAGCTCTTCACAATCTCTTCATCTTCTTTGCATCTAGATACATAAGATCCAACATCAGCTTTATTCGCCAAAAACATCCGATTCTTGATGAGTGGGTCTTCAGAATTTAGAATCGAATCATTTAAAAAAAAAAACCTTCGAAATGATGCACACTTTACACGTCACGGTGACGTCCCTCCAGTATTACCCACATTCATAAACACAGTCAGACACACTCATAGTTGTGGTGTGAACATACTTCCTGCACGTCTTGCAGATCTCGCAGGGTTGATCTGGCGGACAGAAGGAACCTGCTTTACACTGACAGTGAGTGTTTCTTGTACTGCTGCACTGCTCCACAAGCTCTTGATCTACACATTGATATTGATGTAGAGGTTGCGGTCAAAATCAGAAACTCTTCACCTCACTAGTACATCATTTCAGATAAAAAGCGCCAAGCCAATAAATACACTTCATTACTGTGTGGCCCGTATTTGAGTACCTGAGTGACACTTTGTACACTCCAAACACTTGAAAAGCCCATTATCATGCTCGGTGTAGAAGTCAAAGTCGCACTGCTCACACGTGCCTCGCTCAAATCTTCCGCTGCACGGCTCTTTTACATAAGTACCTAAAAAAAAGGGAAATAAAAAAAAAAAATGTTTCACCCATTGAACTGATATTCCAAATCCTAGAAAATCTGGAACATCATGCTCCTCTGAAACACTCTTCCATGACTCTCACCAGCCGGACAGTTAAGGCAGCAGATGTTGTTGTACGAGTACCCCGTGTCGCCCCTGCACACGTCTCGCGCCATTCGGATCCCACTTGAGCTCACCACCAAACTCCATAATATCACGAACTACAAAACAAGAAAATGATATTTTACATGAACATGCTGCTATTTCCTGAGCTCTGTTTATATTTTACTGGCAGACACTTTGAGCGGTGTACAGACATTCATGATACGGAAACATGTTTACCACAATGACTAATCAGCTTCTTCACAGTTTCAAAAAAGTTCTTTCAGGTTCTATAAATCCATCTGATTTACAGGCCTATTTGCATTCAACTTATTCATTCAAGCAAACATTAATAGAACAATGATGGTACCACATTGTACAACAACAACAACAAAAAACCACCCAAACAAATAAAACTACTCTCCTCAATTTAAAACTCCAACAATTAATTGGAATGCGACAGCACATATAATGCATTTATATTTTTGCATTTTAATAAAAACAATTGCCCAATACCTTAATACTGTAACCAAGAGCATTGTGTATTCTGCACCTTAAATCTCCATCCATGATTCAATGTTTAGAAGATAAAAATAAAAAAAGAATAATAATTAAAAAAAAAAGAATAAGCTTCAACCACTCACAGTTATGCACTTTTTTCTGGTCCATAAACACTGGCCATGAAACAGGACACCACACACACTTACTTTACATCAATGTGCAATTTATCTCAGCCAATCCACCCACTGCCACGTTTTTTGGGAGATAAATGAAGACCCAATTGGACACCGTAAACCCAAGCTCAATTTCGAACCCTGAAGATTTCAGTTAAGCACAAGTCCGCCAATCCATAAGTGATAGATATCTTTCCATTTAATACAATCAGACATCAGAAGACTACAGAGGACGGTACGAACGGCTGGAAGGATTATTGGTGTCCCCCTGCCCACTCTAAAGAAACTGTACACATCTGCATGAAAAAGGGCCCTGGATCACCCTGGATCCCTCACATCCAAGCCATACTGGTCAATGCTACGAAGCACCAAGCACCAAGACAAGGAAAAGTTTCTTTCCCCAGGTTATCTACCTCATGAACACTTAAACGCTCTCCCCATTGTGCAATAAAATAAAGCATACCCGCAATACCACTTTATTCATCGAAATCTGTACTTTTGTGCACAATAATACTCTATTTTCTTCATAAAAAAACATGCAATAACTTCTTTTTTTTTTTCCATGTGCAACTGGAAGCTTCAGTCACCAAAACAAATTCCTTGAAAGTGCAAACATACTTGGCAATAAAACTCTCTGATTCTTACAAATTCTTCAAATTGGGAACATCAACAAGCAGCAATGTATCACTTCATTCACCGATTCATTTATTATTTGATTGATTCATTCGCTTTCTACTCAAATGTAATGCTTATCGTGGATACACAACACAGCGCCGTTCACATGCGCATGCGCACCCACTACTCTGTACTTTTCAGGTTTTTTCGAAGAGCATTTGAGCGGACCAGCCTTTAAGAAAAGTTTTACTCAGTGCAGTGCGCATGCGCATTTGAACGGCATGTGTATTGTGTATCCACAATACAGCGCCGTTCACATGCGCATGCGCACTGCACTGCACTGACTAAAACTTTACTTTACTGAGTAAAACCCACTACTCTGTACTTTCCAGGGTTTACATTACTCAGACCACTCACTTTTTCAATTCATGTAAACGGGCAAGGGAACAAGAGAACCGAAATGAAACTCTACAGACTTCGAACAATTTCTTTTCATATTTGTTTTCTCCTCTTAAAACAGCTGTAGATGAAGTGTGTATCCACTGAACATAGAACTTTATTCTACCTGCATTAACATCTAAACATTAGGAAATTCTGTATAATATAATAAAAAGCTCAATAATAATAATAATAATAATACGCCTTGGTGTAATAAATAGCCCACAAATTACTTAAGTATCAATTTTTTTTAGATGAGATATAACTTTTTTATTTTTGCATTCCTGATTAAAGACAGAAAAAAATGTATAGAATGTTATAGAAAGTAAGTAGTAAAAAAATTCGTTTTGTTTTTGTTTGTTGTTGTTGTTGTTGTTGTTTTTGTAATTATTGTTCGCATTTTCAGACTCACCAGGTTACTCAAGTGTCTCATGATGATTCTCCAGCTGTCAGAATGTGAATGAAGCTCCAGGGCTGGTGTTAAATTGTGTAGTTCGAAAAGATCACATGTTACTCCTCCCTCTTCCTCTCTCTCTCTCTCTCTCTCTCTCTTTCTTTCACCTTGTTTCATTCACGACATACTTAGAAAACACGCCCCCTTGCGTCATTGAAATCACCTTTATTACCTTTATCCATATAACTTTCGGCTTCTGCCATTAGGGGTCGCCACAGCGGATCATCCTCATGTTTGATTTAAGGTCACTTTTTTTTCTAATCTCTAAACCAGATTTAACTTTATTAGATTTTTTTTCTTTTTAAATCCTGATTATTTGGATTTATTTGTTACACATCATTTGTCTCCTGAACGTTTCTGTTGCACTGTTCATACATTTTTTTGTTTATTAAAACCTAACAAAATGCCATTGCTCTGCACTACAAATAATTCATTTATTCAATATAATTCAATTAATAAACAATCTGTTCATTCGTTCTGTAATGGATGACATTTTTGGCACGGTGAGAACATTTCTGCAGAATGCGGTAATATACACCGGTTTGAAATTGAGATAACTTTCTAGTTTCCTTGAGTAGTTCGAAAGTAGAAACCCGGATAATCACTCATTTTCATGGGGGACCAGAGAATCAAAAATGAAACCCTTTTACAGACGTGCTTCTAACAAAGCTTTTTTTTTTTTTAGTCATCAGAGTTTCTTGTTGTCAATTTCATTGGAGTCAGCAAAAATATGTTATGCAACATTAAGGGCTGAAGAAAAAGTTGGGGGAATACCAAAAAGGTATATAGCAGACCTGTCTCAGAATGTGCTTAGCGAAGGGTAAAAAACATTTCTTAGAAAAAAAAAACACAACATAGACCCACACGTTGGTGTCACATGGGCACTATCAGCCTGATGCCTTTCCTTCTGCACTCTAATGATAACCCCAATGCTGCTTTTACAGTAAGGCTGAATGCCAAATCTCCCCCTGCTTCCTACCTAGGGTACAAAATAACAGCTTCTATCAGCAATTACAATACCATAAATATAAAAGAATTGGAAATATCGAATTGGATTAAGCATACTAGTCTTTATACAGGTGCACTATGTACTGTATGACCTGATGGCTTTAACACTACAGAAAGTGCAATGTATCTCAGATATCCATTTGGGATGAAGCCTCAACTGCTAGCAGTTTGCAAGAATGGGGGAGGAGACGATCAAGTTTAGTGAGTCATTTACTAATCTAAGGGGAATTTCACAGTCATGTGTTAAAATTCAGGCCAACATGTTACAACGGCTGAAGGGTTCCACTTGGACATACAAAGTGAGCAGAATAGTATAGGTAAAAGAATCAAACGCAGAAATGATATACATATTACACAAATAATGATTATATACATATGATGGCTAATCATTTGAGTTTTGTTTGACACAGAAAAAATGGTGTGGTTTCTAATGTTCCTTTCCTTATTTTTTAACAATGTTAGTCTTATACTAGAACATGGAAACATGGGCACTGGATATGTCTGGGCATGATCTTGCGAGGTGAAGTGAAATTTGTTTCACTTTCATTTGCAAGAGTCGTCACTGTTAGTAATCACATGACATCTACATAGGACTTCCTACCACACAATAGCTGTGACGTACACAACACAATTTTGACAGCACTCAAGTCATGTAAGTTAAAGGCCATTCACTAAAGGATACACCCAGTTCAGATCAGGTGATTTATTGGAATCACCATATTATCATACAGCCAGACTGCATTCAACTTAATGCTCAAACTTCGCAAAACTGCCCTTGATATTGTGTGACACACTGGTTTTTGCCATTTCGATGGTCCTTTGTGGTTTTTGTTGTGGGAAAGACACCCACACAAGCTCGCTGTGGCAAAGCCCATTTGAGGTCCACAGCGGTGTTGTCTTTTGGGCCTTATGAGGGTTTCCTTTCAACAACCAAATGTGGGATTGCCCCTAGAAAGCACTCATTAACCCCAATAGGGCATGTTTGCTGCCGTAACTGAAAACAAAGAAAACATCACCTCAATCAGAATTTCCTCCAGTTAAAGTCTGAATGAATGAAAGCTGGTGTTGGATCTGTAATGATCTCAAATGTTGAGCTATTTTATAAGTTGCTCAGTAGCTCCTGGTTTCATAACCTCAACTGACTGTAGAAGACTGTAGAAAGGAAATGACTCATAATCTTACATTCCAGTGTTTATGTTAGTTCTCACTCTCCAGTGTTTTGTATTGTTTTATGATTTATAATCATACTCTTGATATCACCCAAATGAGGATGGGTTCCACTTTGGAGTCTGGTTCCTCTCAAGGTTTCTTCCTCATAACATCTAAGGGAGTTTTTCTTGCCATAGTCACCCCAGGCTGCTCATCAGGGATAAATACACACCATTCACTTTAATTCTTAAATTATTTAAAGCTGCTTTGAGACAATGTCCATTGTGAAAAGCGCCATAGAAATAAACTTTACTTGACTGGTCTTCTTCACCCCGACTTCAAAAGGGGCAAAAATCTTGGCACCATTAACATGCCACTATATTCGCTTGTTAACTCGAACATTCTCTATTCAATACGGTGTTTTGAATATTATCTCACTCCTCACTTGATTATTGCTAACAAAAACAAATATGAAGGCAGACTTTTTTTCTCATAACTGGAAAATGATGCCATTTAGAGTTCTGTCTTCACATTTCTGAGGTAAATTCCCAATTGGCTAGTTAAATTCAAAACATGGATAGTGGCGCGATAGATAGATCATGCGATTTTTGTTTATCGTGTTCTACTTTTTAGCGTCAAATCTAACGTTTGGTGGAGTGTGATTAAAGTTTAACCAACAGGTTATTTCTTTGCCCTGAAATGTTATATAGTGTAAGAAAAAAATTATTGTAAGTATTCTTGTGTCTTTGATGGTGCTTTCTGGGTATGTAGTATTGTTTTTGTGCACTCGTTTCCAAGACTGTCTCTGTTATAATGTCATGAAACACAGTGACACTCTTCTTGTTATTTGAGATGGCATGCTGTTTTAGTGTCAGAAAATTACTTTCTACAATGTTTGCGTGGGTGCGTGTGACTCATTAGCTTTAATACCCCTCTGTTGTTGTCACTCTGTTTCATCTGATAATGTGTTCATCTTGAGATAAGAAGGCATCTTGACATTTGGAAACATAAAAACATAAAAACAACTAAAAGTAAAAAAAAATAAAATAGACATGCAATAGTGAAAGTTTGGAAACAGTAGGCTAAAATGTATATATTTTTTATACATTGTAAATAGTCATGTCATGTGATTTAAATGACAGAAATGTAATTGTTGCTCCACACGAGCAGCTTTCATAGATGGAAGGTCTCAAAGAACCTGCAGAGGGTACCAAAAGTGTTTTTTGGGGGAATGCTGTTAAGAATTAAAAAATGTACTTGTTTGGATTTGTTTCAGGTTGTTATTGTTTCCATTGTGACCTTTTTTTTTTTTTTTTTTTTTTTTTTTTTTTATACACAGAAACAATTAAACTATTAAAGTGATTATTTGTATTTTTGTTTAAGGAAAAAACCCAGTATAGCGGATCTGATGTTTTTGCTTATGTTGCATTTATGGAAGGTGTCTCCAGTGTCATTGCTTTTTATCAGAGTGAGTTCCCAAACACAGGAAGGTATTCAGGATGGACAGAGTTTGAGATCACTGGGTTATCAGAAAAAAATAGCTGCAATCTTTCTTTATCCTGTTTAGATTCAAGAAAGAGAGAGTAAAAACAGGAACTGGCATTAAATCCAATGGCAAACCGTTCCAAAGTTCACGGTCATTCATACATACTGTATATTTCAAAATGTACTGTAATGTTTTTGTTTTTGGCAAATTGCTGCGGAATAAAAGGAATAAGACACATTAGATCATTATATAAAAAAAACCTCTCATCGCTCATGTGTTATTTGATAACATTGTGTTAACCACTAACCACTAGAACAATACGTTTATGGAACACGAATATTGGCACCATAAATATTATGCTACTAATGTAATTGCTAGTGTATTTAATGACCGAAGTGTCATTCAGTCATTACTCATAATGTTACATTCCAGTACTCATGTTAGTTCTGTATTGTTTAAAGACTATAATCACACTCTTGATGTCACCCAAAGGCGGATGTGGTTTTTGAATCTGCTTCCTCTCAAGGTTTCTTCCTCATGACATCTAAGAGAGTTTTTCCTTGCCGCAGTCACCATGGCTGCTCATCAGGGATAAACACGCATCGTCCACCTTGACTGTTGATTTCTGTAAAGCTGCTTTGAGGCAATGTCTGTTGTGAAAAGCGCTATAGAAATAAACTCGACTTGACTTTATCCAATTTTGTCAACGTTTCAATCTGAACAAGTTTCTTTTTCTCGACATTTCAATTCAAGCAGGCTTTATTGTCATTTCAACAACATTTCCCCAGGACCAAGGTGCTCCATCAAACAACATTAATTAACAAAAGAAACACAGAACTACAGAGAACACATGTATTTCACATGTATCACATGTATTTCAAATATAAAATACGATCAAATGATTAATTAATTAGAAACTAGTTGCTATGAATGCAGGTGCCATCAGTCGTCTTCTTGTGAATGACTTGTTTGTCATTGAGTTCGTTTTGCTGATACAAAGTTGGTACCAAACACCAAGTAACTAAATTAGGATACAAATATGAGTCATTCATCAAACATTAAACTGTTGGTTACTTTAAAGCTAACCTTTATCTCTGAGATCACAGGGATATTGTAGGTGAATATTTGATCTGTTAACTGATTTCCATGTGTCAGATTTATTGCGTGACTCCACCAGAGAAAATCTGTTGCTGTCAAACATTGTTTATTTAATCAGGTGAGTCAGTGTGTAATCGCGAAGGAACTGATAAAACAGGCCAATTGATGGAAGCCTTGAGAAGAAATTTCATGCAGAAGTATTTTTTTTTTTTGTATTTTTAAAAACATTTATTTGATACAAGGTGTGACTACTGTATTTTGTAGTTTATTCTCATACACTTAAAGTTTAAGTGGCTTAACAAGAGGAAATACAACATCTGTAGACAAATTCCTTGACATGTCTGTGTGTGGTGTCACATTCCTTGTGAAGATCACCCAAATTCTTGAATCGAATTTTCTTAAATTTCTGTTAACATGCTTGGATACAGCACTCTGTGAACAGCAGCTTCTTTGGCAATGAATGTTTGTAGCTTCCCCTCCTTGTGAAGGGTGCCAATGATTGTCTTATAGACAACTGTTAGCTCAGCAGTCTTCCCATTAATGTGTAGCTTAGTGGACCATTGTAGCCTGAGAGACCATTTTGAAGGCTCAGAAAACCTTTGCAGGTGTTTTGAGTTGATTAGCTGATTGGCATTTCACCATATTCAAATTTCTTGTTTGTGAATTGGTGGGTTTTTGTTAAATGTGGGCCAAAATCATCACAAGTAAAACTGAATTTATTTATTTAGTATAGGTCTATTCTTTTTATTATGGCTACAATAGGACAAAAGCCATGATAAATCATATTACTTTGGATATTTAATTACTTTTAAAGGCAAATACTTTTGTACTTTCAAGTGAAAGTTGGAAGGGACAATTTTACAGGAGTCATATTTTACCTCAGGTTTCTCTAATTTTAATGAAGTTCAGAAACCATGAACTTGATTAAACTTCAACACCATTTCTATGTCTTAAATCTCCTGGTAAGAGAATCATGTGATGGTTTACTGAACACGTTAATGTTGTTGACTTGCCAGGTTAAATCAGAAAACATTCCATGTAAGGCTATGTAGGCGAAAACTTGCGTAAGCTCTGGCCACACCTAATTACCTGATTGACGTCATGGTGGTGTTGTGAAGCCTGAGCGCCCTAACAATTGAGTTGTCAATCAAGCATGTGTTTGAGCAACGTCTTATTATAATATCTAGAGCAACACTCCTATCTTATGTCAACATATCACCATTTAGAGCCACAATGTGGCTCTAAAATCTCTTTAAAATAAGCTATTAAATATGAAGAAAAAAAGCTTTTGGATTGAATCAAGGTACCAATCTGATCCCTTCTGGCTCAAAAATGTACAAACTAACAAAAAAGACTAAGTAATCTAAACACACGTGACTTTGATTTCATATCTCAAGAGTCTCCCCTTAGGAAATGTGATATTGTTTAATAAAAGGCAAACAAAGCAAGCTGGAAAGTATTCAGAGCTTGAATTACAATGCAAACATTGCTTTTCAAAAATCCTCCAATGAAAATAGAAAATCTGGACTGGGAACAATTACCATATACTAAATAGATGAAGTGCAATATTTACAATACTTAATTTGGCCACAGGATACAACTGAGAAGTTTAGTGCTAGGATTTGACCTTCTAGGGCCATGACCTTCTGAATAGTAGTAATAATAATAACTTAACCACTGACCTATCCCTTCTCTTCAATGTGAAAGTCTGTGACTGAGTAAAGCTCGTCCCGAGTGTTTGATTTAGCGACGAAATCGAGCAGTTCTTCGGGGTGCAGTCAGACATTTCCGGACACTCCTGCAGTTACACTCTTCAGAAGTGTCATTGCCTGAAGCCTCTCATTCGTTACACTGCTTTATCTGCTCTGTCGGTGTGTGTGATAATGAGTGTGGCTCTTGGGACAGAAAGGTTTATGGGGCTTGAAGTCATTAGCGAGAGAATGAGAGCGAGCGCTGTGTCCTGACGTCTGTCCCATTGACCCAGGCCATCTCTTAAAATTTTATAGCAGCTGCTGCCGCATTTATTTTACAGTCCCCATTATATCTTATCTCCATCTCTCTGATGATCAACATAAACAATATTGATGGAAACGGAGCAGTAAAAAAAACAAACAAAAAAACAACCCTGATCAAGGATTCGACCGAAAGGCATGTGGGAGAGAAAAGAACTAAAGGAATGGTGCGGTCACTAAAGCTTAAAATGATGTGTAGTATTGATTTAGTAAGAGCATAGATTATATAACATGTATGATATATTGCATATTACATATTTAAAATATGTCCGAGAAAAGAAAAGAGAGAAGAAAACTAATATTAATCCAACGGGTTTATGCACAGGAAAAGGGGGTAACTTGAAACGTCGTATATGCTGCCACCTGCTGGTAAATAAGGGGAAAACACCTGAGACACTAGGGACAAAATAATAATCTCTGATAATAATTTATAAGGTTTATACACTTCCTTACGAAGCCCCACACGTTTACTACGTGAAAAATAATAAACGTGGAGCCATTTTTGCTTTTATGAGGTAAAATACGTCGATGGAACCGCAGTGAAGGAGGTGAGGAAGGGAAAAAAGAAAAAGAAAAAACCTCACGCGCGTATCGTGAGGTGATTTAGCATCGGGTTCAGTGCTAATCGCTAGCACAAAGAAAAGAATGGTTTATTAGACACATTTAACCGCAAAAAAAAAAAAAAAAGAGAGAAGGAAAATGTATAAACGTTAAAAAATGTGGAAAAAGGTGGACAGAAAATATATTTTCTTCCAAGTTTTCTTGTCAATTTCAGAAGATAACCAGGTAAGAGTTGTGAAGTTTGTGATTTCATCTACAAGGCTAAGCTTTTACTCTCGGAGCTTTATTTTTATCTCTCTTATTCTCATTTAATTCTCTGACACAAACGTTTCCCTCTAATATAAAGAATACAAAAACTAAAACCTCAGTAGTCACTGCTACACTGTGAACGCGAACGAAGCCATTTTGCCTGGCGTCCCCCCCCCCCCCCCCCTTTTATAGAGGTTTTAGGGGGCGTGGCTTGGATCAATTATATGGAAATTGACATCTTGAAGAGATTTAATGATCGTGCTGGTTTTGTTTGTGTGTTTATTTTTTCCAGGATGGCGTGATTCTTGTGATGAGGGAAGTGGAAGCGCAGTTCTATTGGTAGCTTAGATGTTGGACTTCTGATCGGAAGGTCATGGGTTCAAATCCCAGCACCACCAAGCTGGGCCCTTAAACAAGGCCCTCAACCCTCAATTGCTCAGCTGTATAACCGTATAATCATCTGAAGAACCAATTGAAAGAAGCAAACATCAGACAACTAAACATAAGATGGTTTAATAGCAGAAGTGTGGACAGGAGTATATTTGGTAAGTATTTGAGCCCTTTCAGGACCAAAACTTCGAAAAGGGTGAAAGCTTTTCTGGTACGCCAATGGGAACAAAATCATATCCAAATATGGATTTGGATTTTTTTCCCCCGGTTTGTGGAAAAAAAGACATTTGGACAATACAGGTGTCCCAATGTCTTTTTTTTTCCACAAACCGGGGGAAAAAATTGGAAAAACACAATGACAGTGCCCCTGTGCACAAAGCCAGCCATAGGTTCGAAGTATGTGGAAGATCTCCTGCTATGGAGCTCTGACCTCAACCCTGTTTAGCACCATTGGGATAATTTGAAACACCGACTTCACCCCGGGTCTCCTCACCTCACTTACATCAGTACCTGGTTTCCCAATACCGATTGCACAAATCTCCACATGCACACTCGAAAATCTAGTGGAACATCTTCCTAGAAGATTCGGAAGTAGATGTAAACTGATTTAAAAACTATTTATTTTTCAATTACTGTTGCTTCACTAACAACAAAAATTCCCTCCCGTCCACGAATATGCGCTCGATTTGTCGTAGTAATTTGTGTTTTTTTTTTCCTGCAGGGTTTTCTTCTTAGGAACCTAACAATGCGCCTAAATGCTTCATTATGCTGATTATTGCATCGCTTTACCTGAAGCATGTAAAGTTTTTAGCTTTAGTTTTGAGCGAACTCTTCTTTTATGAACGAAGAAACGATTCCTGACAGCGTCCGTAATTCAAAAGGTCCACGCTTGAACATTAAATGACATCTAATGTTAACCGGATAACCATCTGTCACTGTTAATGAGCACCAGGACGTGCCTTTCGCCGAGTAAGTGCTATTAAAAAATCGGCAGAAACGAACCTCGCGAAGGGAGTGGATTAATGAAGGCGATGATTCGGAAAAGACGGGCATAGTGTCGCACTGCCGTATCCATCTACACATTGACAACCTTTTCTATTCGTCTCTCTCTCTCTCTCACTTTCTCTCCAGTTACATCGATCTTGCTGGCACTAGTGCAGCAGAGTTTGGTCAGAGCAGATAAGAGACTTTTTTTTTTGTTCCAAAGATTTCTGGGGAAACTTCCATTTCTATTTCTGGCAGGAACAGATGGCGTCGTGCACTCGCATCATATCGGTTATATTAGCACTTGAACCAAATCCTAAGCTCTTTACTTCCTGTAATAGTTTAAACTGCGTTATTTCAGGAGGATAATACAATATATGGCTTAGAAGCTATTAGGCAGAGATTTATACATGCCATTTTAAGGGTAAAACTACAAATGTATCAATTTCACCTTATAGAATAAAGACTTTGGGCATGTTATAGTTATATATGTGCTAGATATCTTGTAAATAGACCATCCTCCAACCAACCTCCAACCAGCCAGTTCAGGAGAATATTTTTAAAACCCTTGATATAGTATAATAAGAGGTATCAAAAAGTTATTTACACACTATCACCTTTAAAATAGTCCCCTTGCAAAGCAATATCCGCCCCCAGTGTCCCTGCCACTTGAATGTGTCTTGGAAGTCTTCTTTTCGAAGAGTGCCAAGAACCTTCTGCGAGTCACACTGGATCTACGCGATGGTCTCAAAACGTCGACCTTTGAGCCGGATTTTCATCTTCAGGGAGAGGGCGAAGTCCGCAGGAGCCAAATCTGGCGAGTAGAGAAACTCACGTGTGAGGAGCTCGTTTACAGGGTGCGCATGTGGTCAGAATAGCAGACGTGGTAACGCACATGGTCTGAATAGCACCAGTTGCACAGGACGATGTCTTTTGGCACACTGGCTTATAAAGGTCGGTGCTCCCCGTGACTGTGCATGTAGCCATCTGTTGGCGTTTTGCAAAACTAGTCTAGAAAATTTTTGGTGGATTCACCAATCAGATTGAAGGATTGAGCATTGCTGCGTTAAGATAATCTTTCTGAAAGCACCGATTGGTAAGTTTGAGGAACAGGACTGGGTTTGTAGTCAGGATTCTGGGAAATGGAGTTTAGCAGGTTTGTCGCTGTAGATTTCATGCTGTGTCATGCATGCTACGTTTATGATCGAATTAGTAAATAAAACCAGAAACTCTTTCCGTTTAACTTTATTGGATAAACTTTTTTGTCAGTACATTAAAATCTCTTGGAAAAAAAAATCGAGCGGAAACATTTTTGGCAGGAAACAAAAATCCTGCAGTTATGCATATATTTATTGTCACGTGACAGGTTTTTCACCATCAGTAGGAAGATGAGAGATGGGCGGAGGCGGAGGCCAGAATAATTCAGTTTAATTGTCGGGGGAAAAAAACCATCGTACATTTGATAGGGCTTTTAAAGGGGCAGCTTCCTGCACATTCGTAGAATTCTTCGTTCTCTGTTGTCTTCTTTGGGATGTTGATCTCTTTGGAGATGAACAGAAAATGACGGCTATTAATCAGTCGCTTGTAGATTCTGTCCGTTCAGTTTCTGTCACCCGAAACAAGAGAAAATGTAATAATAATAATTCACTTTATACATGAAACTTATGAAAACGTGTCAGATAAAGGAAGAAAAAAAGAAATGCCACAGCAGCAACAAGGCGGATGTTGAACGAAATGTTAATCCTGTTCTAAAAGCAGTTCAGTTTCCTCTCTAAACTGACGCCATACTGTAAGAGGCTTAACATCTTAACCGTTGAATTGGCTGCAGGAAATGAGGCGTCTGTCAGATTGTGGCTTTCCTTTTCTTTATTTTTTTGACCAAAAAAGCTGATTTTTGGTTCGTGTCAATCATCTGACTTCAACTGTCCCTACAGAGCAACGTCCTCCGCGCAGAGACGTCCACAGTAACCGCTGTCGTTATCTAATAGAAACACATTGGGCCCGCTGCGTTGATGCTCAACCGGCGATCCATGCCGACGGCCCCTAACGCCCCCCTCCCATCAACGCCCCACCATTCACCTAGCTTACACGTCTTAAAAACAACATTCAACAGAAAAGCACATATTTTATTCATCTGTGTCCCAGTCGCTGCTTTCACAATGGCTTCCTACCAGCATCACAAAACTTCGCAGTACACAGTGTGCGGAAAAACAGATCCTCGATCACATTAGGGGGGAAAAACCGTGTCGCTTCTTTTGAAACGCGCCACATATTTGACCTCTACAATGCTTTATAGTGCAACCAAACCACAAAATAAGTAAGTACTAGCACACTGAAGCGTTAAAGGTCCATGCTGCCTGTGAACCAGTGGCGAAGCTTAAAAGAAACAAAAAGGATGTTGATGCCCCGAGCCGACCCTCATAATGACAGACAAGCCGAGGTATAATGTTCTTCAAGTGCTCTCCTCTTCTTCTTTTTTTAAAAGCAGTGCGTCCTTTTACGCCGTCGTTACACACTGTTCATGTCTCTTGCTTTCTCCGGAGCAGAACACGAGCACTCACGTAACGAGTTTACAAACGGATCGTGTACACGCCGCTCCGTCACTGGTTGTAGTCCGGCTGTGTCTCGCTCGGGCTCTGGGCCGAGCTTTTCGAATGGATCTTACTTATCTCCTCTAGGGCGCTGGCCAACGAGTCCAGGTCTTCGGAGGCCTGGTGCCGAGCCTCCCACAGGCTGAGAATGACCCCGGATGGGCTGCGCTGCGTAGCGAAATACGACAGGTTCCTGGGGAAGGAAAAAAGATTACATTATGACTGAACATAGACACTGGCCAGTTTGAAGGTTTTGGCATTGTATTATGGTGCAATAGTAATAATAATAATAATAATAATAATCATAGCAAGAAGATTTATTTTTAAAAGTCCTGACGCGACACTTGAGACCCCTTCCATAAATGTTACAGAAACCTCCGATGTATAAGTCGCTTTTATTTTCCATTTACAAAATGGAAAATTAATCGCTATCATCTGACCAATCAGGATCAAAGCACAAAATTCCCCCAACTTGTTTTGTTATCTGTAACTACTCCTCCTGTCCTGTTTCTTTACTGAATCATCTTTTCTTTGCTGAGCCATTTATCTCTCTGTGCTGCTCAGACTGTCTGGCTCTGATAAGAGTAAGAGGGGGAAACTAGCACCGAGTCATTTACAACAAGCAACAAACATTTTGCTTCAGACGTGCTTCTAAACTAAACGCTCACATTACGTTGAATGGAACTACATATTTGGCGAAAAGCGAACATCCCATTCATGTCTCCTTTTGTTTTTATAACAACCTCCACTCTTCTGGGAAGACGTTCCACTAGATTTTGGAGGGTGCATGTGGAGATTCGTGCTCATTTAGCCACAAGGGCGTTAGTAAATTCAGCTACTGATGTAGGTATAGCAGGCCTCCCCAGATCTTCCACTCCAGCCCATGTAAAAAAATATCAACAGTTTTTTTTTTTCTATTTTAAGTGAAATTTCATTCTAGCACATCCAGAGACATTCTAAACGTGTAGATATAGTTGGGAAAAAATCGGGTGTCCCAACACTTTTGCCAATGGACTGTATGAAAAATGCATGAATCCTGCATTCATATTTACGGCCACTTGATGGCAGTGTTTTGACACGCTTGTGTATTTATCCACTAAAACAATAGGCAGTTATTTGCTCAGAGTACTAAATTATCTGAAAAGCTCTCAGCGCTCATTAAATAATAACGTTCCTTAATAAAGCTGAACAATGTCGGCACCCGGACCGGATCAGATGCTTCCCTTCTTGGAAAATGACATGCTTAGCATGCATAAGTTATTAAATATTGCAGAACATGCATAATGTATAGTGTATATGCCATAACAACATGATTATTTAAAGAGTTTTGTGGCGTATCGTAGTACGGCGTAGCGCGATTTAGCGCTAAGTAGAAGAAGTGAAGGCAAACCGGAGATGTGTTGCGTTTCTTTTTCAAAACACAATGAATAACGCATAACTTGTAACGCTAAATGAGTTAAGCCGAACGGAAACGGTGTGTATTTAAGGCTTTTACCTCTGAATGTTGAGTTTCTGAGCGAGGAGCTGCCAGTCCTTGCCCTTGGCATTGGCAGTGTCGAAGGTGGCACAGATGCGCTGCCGAATGGATGGAGGGATTTTGAAGGCTTTAGCGCCCGTCTGGGAGGTGACCGTGCAGTCGGTCTGCATAAGAAATGGGAGCGTCTCCTTCTCTTTCTGGGGAAAAAAAATAAAAAAATCTAAAGGCAAAGATCATGCAGCGATACATTTTCCTACAAAACATGAACCGACCTCTTCCACGCAAGTGTAGACCTGCAGGATCTGCTCGTGACCTTTGACTTGGCGCACGCTAATCTTGCAGGAGAGTTGCGAGGTGCCGACGTTGAAGCGCTCCAGAGAGAAGGCACAGTGCAGAGGCTGCTGGTTACTGCTCCATACCTGCGAGAAGGAGAACTCCTGCGACACAAACCGATGGGAGATATCATAGATGTGTGAAGTAGAAGAGTACAAGAGAGGATGAGATTGAGACTGAATAGAAGACAAAAGAGCGAAAGGGGAAAGGACTATGAAAACACAAGAGAGAGAGAAAAGAAATATGGAGAAAAAGAAGAGACAATAGAAAGGAGGGAAAGGAAGATACTAGAAAAAGTCAGGTGTCCAATACTTTCAAGGAAACACAAGGAGGAGAGAAAAGAAAGAGGAGAGAAAGGAAGAATTAAAGAGAAAGTGAGAGGAGGATGGAAGATAAAGGAAGGATGCATGTCGAGAAAGAAAAAGTGATGATCTATATAGAGATGAGAGAAGGGAAGTGAAGAATGTGTTCAGTGATGTGAGTAAAATCACAGAGTCAGCACTGCTACTCTGCTAAAAGAGCCGTATTCGAGACATGCGGGACAAAAACCAGACTCAGGCCCAAATCCTTATTAATTCCAGCAGTCAGGTCCCTCTTAGGTTAAGCCTCACGCCTGCGACACGAGCGCCGGAGAGCAACGTCAGCTTTGATTCCGAATGAATTTTAGCAATGAGGCACAAGAGCGGCGAGCGCCCCCTGATTCCTCCAACCCTCTGCTGACAGAAGCATGATTGACCTAACTTTCTCTACAGAGTCTAACTTTCAGATCCCTTTATCTCGATAGATCTCGACATTCCTCTTTTTCAAGGATCAACTTTTTTTTTTCTCTTATATCCTCCAAACCCTAATCCATCACACATCCTCACAGAAAAGGACAGGTGTTAAGCTTGGAGGAAACGGGGGAAGGGAGATTAAAATCCAGCCTAGCGGGACACTGACGCACCTGACTCGATTCATCCAATGATTAACAAGCCTTCATGATGTTACTCCGGCGTTAGATCCTCATTATCGTCTTCGTCACTCTGGCGGCGCGAGAAAACCTGAGCGCTCTTTAACCGTTAATATAAAGATGTTGGAGGGAAAACGGCCAAAGCCATTTAAGATGTATCCAAGGAAGGACTAGCTTCCAAAAGGTTGGAATGGTTATCCCTCCGATGGTTAACCCTCCTTTCCCATGACACGCGTATTGCCAGCTGTGAACTTTTCTAGACACCTCTTATAACAGATGCCTCATTAACTAGCATCTCTCTGATTGATGGTAGAAGCTCGTTCTTCTTTCTCTGGAACCTCAAGAGAAATATTTTTTTCTGTGGGTATCTGCAGTACTTTTACAGCTAGACAATGCTCTCGTTAAATGTATGCGATTGAGTGACTTAAGCTCCTCACCTGACAGGTGCTAAAGGGTTTGATGCTCCATGGGAACTGGGGGAGATCCTGGATGGAGACCTGTAGACAGTAGGTGTTCCCTTTAAACAGAAGAGTCTTAGGTTCCTCCAGGAGTAAGCCATGTCTGTTGCTCTCTGCAGTCACCACTCCCTGCGGCACAGCATTAAAAAGGCATTCAATTACAGTATATGAAGAGCTCCGACTGTCAGGTCTTTTTATGCAGCTCTCAAGGGTTCTTTGGCTGATTGCCACAACCTTTAAAGGTTTCCCCAAAGACTCAAACCAAAGATCTAATAAAACCATCAGACCAGCGGTAAATCGAAGATGCCTCTTCTTTCCTAGTTCTTAGGCAAGTTCCTGAACCCTCGACATGTGATTCTCATTGGAGATGTCATGAACCTTGCAAGGATTACACCTCGGAGGTGTGATTTAGTGTGAAACCGCAGAGGTGAAGATGTTCTTATAGCGGTGTGCATAAGTGCTAATGAGATGCCAGAGATGGTTTGCTACTGTTATTATAAAAAGCTTCTTTATACTCTTAAGGAGTCTCAAGAAAAACTGGCCCAGACCTTGATGAGTTCCTGTGTTGGAATAATACATGGGAGAACAAAATTGGTTGGTGTTTCTCATAGAATCTTTAAAGTTGACCAGAAAAAGGTCAATAGATTGCCGTAACCTTTTCTACCAGAGCGCTATCTTTTTATATCTCCACCTTTAACAACACAGAGGTTACTCTTTGGGATTATAACCTTCTACATATAGTTTGCATTGTTGCAAGTAATCGTGTATATCAAGGCGATCTGGGGTGCAGCCGGTGTTCGAGTTCATCCCAAAAGTGTTCAGCGGGTTGAGGTCAGGACCCCCTAGAACCACATTTGGCTGGGAAAATTTTTTCCATGTAGTGTATTATTGTCCAGACGTTGTTTAGTTGATGTAAAGGTTGCACTCTTACTAAGCAAATGAACCCCACATGGAAAAGTGCTTTAAAAAAAAACCCCACTGTTGTGTGAGTCAAAGATTTTGTAGTCGATGGTTGAAGGGGAAAAAACCCTGGCATCAGCATATCCACTTTTAGAACGGCTTGGAATCCTCAGAGAATCCTTGCCTTTCCGGGCTCAGATGAAAAATGGCGATGGCGATGCAAAAACAGAGCAAAACACAAACCAACGTGCACAAAAACACACACCTACAAAAAAAAAAATAAACAGATTCAGCGTGAACCTTAGAAAAGTAAATTGAATTTAAATTGATTAACGGCTGCCTCGCTTTCAGGTGTAGCACTGTTCATCTGTCATAACTGCTTTGTGTCTTACTGGCTTTATCTCAGATACGTGTTTTTGTGTGTGTGCGTGTGTGTGTTTGTTTACAGCATCTATTCTGAGAATTCTCAATCTCACCCTGCTTACTGATAGCAGTGTGAGCACTCATGCAGCACTACACTGATTGATTCTGACGTGTGTGCGCACGTGTGTGTGTGTGTGTGTGTGTGTGTGTGAGGAAAGAGAAACGGCAATGTTGACAGCTATATGAAAATACAAACTGTAATCATGCAGCGCTACATCGACGCTTTACTGAAAACAAAGCTTTGCAGTTCGCTTTTTGTCGCCTTTTGCCGCACTTTCGGAATGAAACATGACGCAAATATGGGGAAAAAAAAGAAATATGTAATATCTGGTTAATGATGCCCCAACCTGCATTCAGAATTATGGGTATGTTAATCTAATGCAACATTTGGGGCATTTTTCATATGGTATTAGCCAGGGGTTCAGGATCAAGGTCATGAGGTGAAATACAACCTGATTAGGATACTAGTTAATACCAATCTTTCCCTAGGAATAATTTAGGGCACTCGGTCCAGGAAACATCCTGTTTTTGGAGATTGGAGGAAACCTGAGAACCCAGAGGAAACCAACACGGGCATGTGGAGAGAATGCTAAATCTCCACACACGATAACCCGAGCTCAGGATTACATTTATCTGTTTGCGACAGATGTTTTTGTCTATAGAGTGACTTCCAGAGTTGAGGGTCTCGTTGGAGGGCCTGGCAGTGCCATCCTCGCTCTCAGAACCTTCTGAACGCTTTAAAAGCTCGCATTATCCTCTTAGCGTAAGCCTCCTCCGCTCTCGTCCTCCAAAGTCGAGATGGCATTTTGGGTTCTATCTGGATTTGCCGCACCATCATCCGCCGCCTATTAGAAATAAACGGATTACTCGGGCCACAAATAACTTCTTTCACACGGGAAGCACTCAACCACCAGCAGCTCACGAACACATCTTCAATCTCCGCAGACTAAACCCATTCCTTCTCCATTAGCCACCTGCAGCTGAGCACCTGTGAGCTCTTGTTAATATTCCCCATCCGTTCCTCCAACAATGCAAACAAGAAAGGTTTTCTATATTACGTTTTAGTCGTGCTCCGTGTCCTCTATATTTTAATATCGAACTCCACTGACCATTGAGTTCACCTGAACCCTATTCCATCCATTACCCTCCCAAACTACCCCCAATCTGAGTCTACACTAGTGTTTAGTGAAGTCAGCTGGCTTTATTCTGTGCTCCGGGAGGGTGTAGAGAGCGTGATAGCAAAACCACAAACACATACAACAACAATAAAAACACCGAGCACACAACAACAAAAATAACTACTCTCAAATTACCAAAACACACAACAGCAAAACACCAAACACACAACAACAAAAATAAACTCTCAAATTACCAAAACACAAAACACACAATAGCAAACCACCAAGCACACACAACAAACACACAACAGCAAACCAGCTACATAACAGCAAAACACCAAACACAACAGTGAAATACCAAACAAGCAACAGCTAAACCAAACACAAACCAGCAAACCAGCTACATAACAGCAAAACACCAAACATACAAACACAAAAAAACCCCAGAAAATCCTTACACAAAGCACACAACAGCAAAACACAAAACACCCAAAAGCAAAAACAGCGACAACAAATACACAACAGCAAATCCTAACACACAACAGCAAAAAATCATGCACACAACAGCAAAACACCAAACAAACAACATTTGACAGACACCCTTATCCAGAGGGACTGACATTTATCTCATTCATACAATTAAACAGCTATCGGATTAAGACCCTTGCTCAGGACCCCTTGAGTGGCAGCTTGGTGTGACTGAGATTTGAACCCACAACCTTCAGATCCAAAGTCCAATGCCTTAACCACTAAGCTTCCACCTCCCACCATAACAGCCAAACCTTAACACAGAACAGCAAAATCTTCTACATAACAGCAAAACATCAAACAAAAAAGATGACAAAAAATTAAAGCATTACAAAACTAGAAACATGACAGTAAAACCAAACACACAATCCGCAAAGCGACCACAAAGAAACACAACAATTATCCAAATTAACCTTTACACCAGAACCAAATACACAACAGAAAAAAAAAATACACAGCAAAATGAGAAACAAGAAAAACTAAACATGAAAGCAACTCACTGTTGCGTTATTCTGATGTGTTGCACTTTGTGCTCATTAGCCTGCAGGAGCATATAAACCCTCCTGCTCTCATGACTGTTGTGTTGCTTCGCACAGGACCCCAGTCCTCATGCGCATCTCCAATCTCAACCCACATGCCCCGTCTAAAAAAATATTAACAGTGCACATCGCAATTACGTCCGTACTCGTATCTGCTCAGAACGTTCCGAATGTATTCATACAGATTCGCAGGCGAACACGCAGAAACTCGGTGACCCCTTTTCATTTCGCGGCTTGTTAACACAGCAAGTCCGCTACTCTAAGCGATGAGTCACGAGGTCGAACGGTTTAGATGTCGTGTGTCCAAAACATAATCATGGACAAGATGTTTGTGTGATCTCATTTGCCTGTGCTGGTGGCAGTCGGTGCCCAGACGTGATGGGTCCAGCGTTGCAGACAGAGATGCCCTTCGGGGGTTTTCATACGTTGCTGTGTCTGGGGTGGGGGGCGGGGGGTTACTGAGAATGGTGTAATAAACAACACTAAACGTCGAGCATTAGACTGTGTGGGCGAAAAACAGTGTGTTAATGAGATAGGTCAGCGATGGATAGACTCGTTCCTGCTAACAGACAGGAGACAAATATTCCTGCTTCAGCAGGACATGGACTTTAATATAATATAAAACCTTGCCGGAATGTATTTTTTTCCTCATTATCGGTGAGAAAATTGTAGATATTTAGCAAGGTAGTTACAATCCTGAGGAGAAAGTCTGCAGAACTTCCTCCCGACAGACCCTCAGATCCA
This sequence comes from Silurus glanis, assembly GCA_014706435.1. Taxonomy (NCBI): domain Eukaryota; kingdom Metazoa; phylum Chordata; class Actinopteri; order Siluriformes; family Siluridae; genus Silurus; species Silurus glanis. The sequence continues at coordinate 1,965,902 of JAAIIK010000102.1, read as the reverse complement.
TGCCTCCGCCTTGCCGTGCGCCAACGATGTTGGAAACGAACACGTGATGCCACACCACTGCTGAGCATCATTTGAATGCTAGTGTGTCTGGGACTACGTACATCCCTTAATGCCACTTAACACCAATTGACCATCATTCGACTGCCACCATGTCAGGGAGCATGTGCGTCCCTTTATAGCTTGTAAACCGGATGTTAATGGATTCTTCCCGCAGCATCGCATCACAAGAGATGATCCACAAATCATGTCGGTCACCAGAACAATCTGCAGGTGCCAATCCATTGTGTCTTGAGGAGGATAACCTGGTGTGGTATCTTGAGGAAGTTTCCCACATCTCTAGGACTGTCGACCAGCATTACAGTCGTCTTTTTTCTCGTTATTTGGCGACGTTCCCTATCTCAGTGGCGCATACGGGCTAACACGTACCTACAGGCTAGCGTTGTGTAATGTACTGAAACATGATGTATGCTCTCAAAGCCGAGTGTTCCAGAAGAGAAGGCAAATCTCTATACGACTTCTAAGGATAAAAAATGACCGGTATGCTGGGTAGCGCTCTGTGTAAGTAGGACATTAGAACGACTGGCTGAACCAGGGATCAAGAATTGTAGTCATTTTTTTGGGTGTAAATGATAATGTTCTCAACATTACACAAAGCTGATGGAACTGATGATGATTGGTCTGAAAAGAAAAAAAAAATAACCAGCCGGTTTTGTCACATGGTTTCAAAATGCAGCTCCAGCCACCTCAGGCTCAGTGATACACGTAATGGGTTATTCACAAAATAACGCCTCTGATTATGTACGTGTGTAGTTTTAGAGAGAAGGCTAGCGAGTGTAGTGATGTGATGCCGACTCTGAGATAAGGCAGAAATCACTCTTCAGGTTTACAAACGCTGTGAAAGATAAATGAAGTGTGGGAAAAAAAAACTCTTAATGAAGCAGCCCAGCGCACGTGATTCGGCGGGAGGGACCTCGAATTCATCTGTCGGAATCGGGCTTTTGGAAAGTATGTGTTTCGTAACAAACACCGAGTCGGAGCGAGACACTAGCCTGCACTAGATCACCGGTACACTAATTAGAGGAGGCTGATGAAATCCGCCAAATGCAGGAAGATGTAAATTGTGTCCCAGGAGTGGAGCTGTATGCATTTGAACTAGAAGGGAACCAGACTTGAACGCCCAAACTCACCACAGCGTTTTTAAAATTTCCTATATTTTTCTGTGCACTGCACTGTCTAAACTGCCTCCACATCCGAATTCATGATCGGAACAAGGGAAAGCTTTAACATCAGATTGTCTTAAAAATCCAAATAAAAATCAGTAAATACTCGGGGCGTAGCATATTCTCAGTGAAACAGCTGACATTCTTATTCAGACTAATTCATTTAGTCCTAAATGCATTCGGAGGCGCTGCAATGCTTCGTATATTTTCCTTTGAAAGAATTCAATTCATTCATTTTTAATGAAGAAAGTCCACACACACACACACACACACACACACACACACACACACACTGTGTTGACCAGGCAATTCAAAATAATACTCACAAAACAACTTTGTATCTACTTTCCAAAAAGGGATGGTGTATAACACCGTATAGCTGCAGCATGATGGAAACCTTTTCAAATCTACGACCGTTTGAGATTTCTCCACGAGGAGGTATAACCGGGGGGTGTAACGCGGGGGCGTTGTGTGACTCAGCCGTCGCGGTGCCGACCTGAAAGGCGTGAGGCGTGTCGTCGACGCAGTACACCCGCAGACTGTAGCTCATGGAGGAGTGCGAGCTGCCGAACACAGCCACCTTCAGCCTCTTGGTGGCGTCGACGCTCAGCGGTTCACCTACCAGGGCATACGAGCCCGGCTCGCTCAGCAGCAGGTGGCATCTTCCTGAGTCCAGGAGGCAGTAGCAGGACGTCGAATCGTCCTCTGCCGACATCACTTCCTGCGGGTGGAGGAGCAGAAAGGTTCCACTACGTGGTAAGGGCAAGGATTTGAAATGAGGCTAGGATAAATGCTTCACAAAAGTACATAATATTAGGATTAATATAATTAATATAACTACAATTAAAAATGACATCAGTTCACCAAATGCACTAGTCTTTCGATGCATTACTATATCTAGGTATACGTCATTATACTTTAAAGATGCCGGATTTGTAGTTATACTAATTAGTCCTTTATACATTTCTATGTATACTTGAGAAATACACTGCATACCTTCTTACACTTACATTCTTAGTATACAAAAAAAAAGCTAATTAGTACATGTTAGACATCCTTTCACTCTTACTAACGAGACTAGCTTACGTTTGATATATTATCGTTAATTTTGATTTCTAAATATTTTGTACTAGTATACAACCAGTTTGCACATTTGCTGAGGGGTATGTGAGTTTATGGTCAGTGCCCCCTCGCCCTTCCAAAAAAAAAAAAAACTACGCAAAAATAACAATACACTACATGCAATGGCGCCCCCCGTTTGCGGCACCCCGTGCACAGCATATATATTGCATACCCAATTATTTTGCGCCTATAAAGGCTATATGGACACCTGACTTTTCCAGTCACATGTGGTTCCTCCACAATTGTATAGGAAGGCTTTAGCATTACATTTTCCCTTCATTTGAATTAGGAGACCCAAAACTCTTCCAGGATGCCAATGCACAAAGCCAACTCCATGAAGATATGCTTTCCATGGGTTGACCCTAACCCTAAACCTAACCTTGGCATCCTCCCTCTAAATCACTCTAAAAGACTCCCTCGTGGATGAATAATGCACTTACAGAGAAGATATTCTTGTAAAGGAAATACACTACTTGTAATTAAAGCATGTCTCAAATGTACACTTATTTACACTCTCTTCTAGCATGTATGACTGTTTATGGAGCGGTGGTGATTATACGCGTGTAAAACGACTACTGGAGATAAAATCTATAGGAGAAGCGACGAGATGCGATTTATCGTCTCCATCTGCCGAGACGCCTCCTTCTATTTCTCACTTTAAATACGGAAGCCTGGTCCAGCTGCTCTACGCAGCAGGAGCTACACTCGCTTTGTTAGAACGAATCGCATCAACAAAGCCAAGGTCATGTCTCTGAAGAACCACAGGGCTACATTTATATCGTTTACATGCAGCAATACGCCTTATTTTTTTTTTTCTTCCATATATAAATTTCTTAGTCCAAATCTGGACTTGTGTACAGTGAAGTGAGGCACAAAGGACACGACCTGAGCCGGGCTGAAAAGACGATGTATAAGTGTGAATGGAGGTGAAGAGCAAGCTGTTTACAGAGGTGAACTGACACCACTGCCAGCTCTCTGCACCTTACCAGAGGAGGTCATCGATTCGTTCTCACTGCGCTGACGTTGACGGATCCCGGCCTGGTGCTACGGCTCACGCTTTCGGCGAGGTGAAAAACAATTTGCTTCTAAAACTGGAACGTTTGTTAGAATGCTGCTGAGGATTGATGCAATGTGTGGAAAACAATTTCAGACATTCGTTAAGAAAAAAGAATCAGAAAAGCAAGAACGACTAAACCCGACAATTCTGGAGATTGCACACACAGTGAAGCGGTAAAGATTTAATCGAAGATTGTTTGTTTTTTTTATTGGCTCAAAAGTAAATGGACACCTAATTATAAATATAAGGGTTATTTTTTTACCACGTGTAGGCAACTCTTTTGCGGCTATTGCACTGTACGGAGTCTGTATCCCGTGGACACTACAACATGCTGAGTTTACTTCCCTGAAATGCTTTGCCAGGTCTTTTGCTGCATGTTTGTGGGACTTTCTGCCTTCAACTTTGCCTCAAGAAAAGGAACAGCATTTTTAAGTGAGACTCATGGGTTGATTTCATGAAATGTTTAGGGTCCATTTGCAATGCAAAGTTCCGTGTTGTCCGTTTTGTTTTTTTTGTTTCATTTGAGTAGAAAAAACAGTACATCTCCATATAATCAAAACCATACAACTCTTGGTGTGCTTTGGATCATCAGCCCCTCCTTTCCCCCTCTATACTGTTTTCTCCAGAAGACATAAATTGTGTACATGTCTTTAAGCAGAATAATCTAGACTTTCTCAGCTGGAGTGTTACCTGTGGTTTGGATTTTAAGGTAGACCATTCATACATTCATAAAGGCATCTCTTGATGGTTTGCCAACCTCCTTGAGAGTGTTCTCGACTTGGCTGAAGTGTTTTTTCTTCTCCACAGAAAGGAATTCTGTTATCATTTACTTCACTTTTTCTTTCATGGTACTCCAGGCTTTTTTTAGAGCTGCGGAGTTTGCCAGTGCATGCATAAGTATATCTGATATACTAATAATTGATAGACTATCGCTCTCTGGAAGGATTTAGATTTTTTTTTCAGCCTAATGATGCTCAGCATTGCAGCTTTTTGGACCACGTGTTGAGAGTTCCCATGAAAAGCCACCAAGTAAAAATTAAACACTGAAAGTCAATACCAGACCTGAACATTAAATCACTTAATTTTCTGATTACTTTTGAGCTTGTAAAAATGGAGGTACTATGTAAAGCATCGGTGTAATTGGTAAATAGTTCATTTGTATTATTTTTATTATTATTATTATTAATTAAAGCTGAAAGTCTACACTTCATTGCATCATTCCAAACCCATTTTGCTTATACACAGAGGCCAAATGATGAAAAATTGGGTTGCTGTCCAAATACAGTGTGTAGGTATGCGTGTAGCAGAGGTGTGAGACCTTGTTAAACGTTCGATTTAGCACCGACTGTGTGACCGGGTCAGGAGCGACACCCTCTACAGGGTTATTTCTCAGATTGCTTCGCTTTGCCGATATTTTCAGCTGGTTTTCCCCGGTGGAGTCGGATCGATAGCAGCCGTGTTTGATGGCCCTTTGGCTCGGAGGTCTTCTCTGTTTGACAGTTCTTTTGGCCTCCCTGTTATTACGTGGCAAAATTGTCTCGTTTTTGTTGTTTCCTCTATCGTCCGAAACACACACACACACCACCACCTTGCTACAGTCAGAAAGCCTTAGCATAAATGTTTTTCCTCTTCCTATGCTAGCTTCACACTGCAGGGTGAAACAGATAAAGCTTAATTATAACAGTATTCATAATAGAACTAATACTATTACTAAGTAATATAGGCTTTATATGGGGTAAAGCTCTGAGTTTGCAGACTGGTTTAGAGTTTGTTATATCCGGATAATAATGTTTACTAAAGCAGTTGCGTGAGATTCCCTTCAGTATATTCCCTCTACTGTTATTGTGCCCTTGAACCCAAAGTACTCCCTCCACTTGCCCCTCTAGCTTCACGTTACATAACAGAAAACCTCTATCTCAATTTCGCTTCATCTATTTGACAGGAAACAAGCTCTCTGCTTTGTGAACTGGAGATGTACACACATTTTTTTTTTGCTGTGTGTTTTTTTTTTTTTAAGATAACCTGAACCTTGCACAGCGCGAGAGGCGGGATGATAAATCAAAGGCAGCCACTCCGCTCGCCAATCTGAATTTCAAATGAAGCCGAGGTCGAGAGAGGGGAAGACGCCTCATACCTCCCACTCGTCGTCCTTCGTTTTCTTCTTCAGGCGGACGCTCCAGTTCTCGCCGGCGACCTCAGCGCAGTGGGCTATCGTCATGGCAACAGGGGAGGTCAGGCTCAGGCCTGGGGGGCCGTACGTGACCTCTGGCCCCAGCAGGATCTCGCATTTTTCTAACGATGTTTCGCTACAGATATGAAAAATGACAAGGCGAAAGTTAAAAAAGGAAAACGTTATGTAAAGCCAGGATTCAGCATTGGTACAAAACAAAAAAACCACGGTGATGTCGTTATGTTCAGCTCGTAATAAAGAAAATGCTAAAATGCCTGGTTTGAAACAAAACAAAAAAGTGTTAGTGGCTGTCCCGTGTGCTAAGTGCTACGTGGATCAGGAGGCTTCATTGAGCACAAGAAAGGATTATCAAATTCTATTAATCTCTTTACATTAAAAAACAAGGAATGTTGGTATAATATATAAGAAAACATGCTCCCATCTGGCTGGATTTAACAATCAGGTAACATAAAAACAAATCAGAGGTGCACCACCAGGACATGTTTTTTTGTGTGAACAAACCGCATTATTCTGCACAAACAATTACCCCAACTGCCAAGTTAGCAGTCTCAGAAATCATTAAAGGAAGCATGTTTTTGCCGAGAGGCCCATAATTCTGAGGATAGAAAAAAAAAAAAAGCTGCTGATTCTAGAAGGGCACCTGGGAGCAAGTCATTTACTGGCTGCTGCATATTCATAAGACTCTGTGTATAATTTCCAGCCTATTATCATCACTTTTCGTCTTTTTCCTCGCGACGGTGCGTGGAACAAGACACAAAGCCCATTAAGGACGACTTAAGCAAGGCTCACGTCCGTCTTGGAAGTTCAGGACAAAGAAATGGGGGGAGAGTATACTCAGTAAATTGCACATGGAGTCTGGATTTTGGCTTGTTTATATTATAATTACTATTAATTAAGGGATGCTCAGAGCAGGTTTCCAAATGGGCACTTTGGAAAGAATCATGCGTGCCAAGTCATTAGAAAGTTTAGAAACTGGTTGGCAAGGCGAACGCCCATGAAATATCTGAATTTATATAATATCTTATTAGCGGCAACTTTCGAAGTTCTCTGCGTTGTATCCGAAGCATAAAAGCCTTTTCAGAATTCGCTGAAATGTAATTTAATGTCTCCTGAGAGGGAACAAGGACCAGGACTGTCAATCAGCCTATTCATCTGTGCCCACTCGCTTATATTAACAATTTCATACTTCATGCATGATGGCTTCCTAAGGAAACCGTTCATTATTTCAGGTGTTTTTTTTTTTCTTTTCCCGTTTCAAGCTTGACTTTAATCAATCATTTAGCGCTCCCGAGCCGCGATGGCGCTACACGTGTCCTTGCTCGGTACGATCGTCATCGGTTTAAGGACCGGAGCTGCCGGGAAAAACTCGTCGACACACTTTGAGAGAAGCATGTATAATAACCTCTTGAAAGTAAAGATAAATTGGCACATATTAAATATTTTAAGACTGCGCACTTCAATGGTTCTGTGTGCCCTCGAACACCAGTTTCTCCCTTTTACTATCCAGTTGTTCCCTCTTATTCAGCAGGTTCATACTAGTGATGAAAAGAGCGGCTCGTAAATAGATCACATCCACATGCACAAACATTGACTATAGTTTTAATCATTTATATATGTATATATAACTGCATAGAGTCTATGGGAGTCACGTGACAAAAAAGAACGAATGACTCGGAACAGGACTCATGAGACGCACTGCATAGCATCTATGGGAGTCACGTGATTAAAAAGAACAAATGACTTAAACTAGAAGAGTCGAGAAGTAAACTACTCAATTACCGTATGTTTCCTGTACATACCCTACAGAGATTTTGCGATGTTTTGCTCATGCATGTCCAGTAGAAAATGAAAGAATCCCTCTTTGAGACTAGTTCTTCCGAGTCACATAGAAGAAGACCCATCACTAGTACCATCTGGGGAGGGTGAGATGCTAATGTATGCTTACTTGTGTCCCAAGGAAGGAGGAAAGTGTGATCGACCTTCTTCCACATACGCGAAGGCCAAAATTGAGGCCAATTTTACTCCTGTAGATCCTGGCAGATGTACATGATGTGGCTTCGAACAAACAAATCAAAAGCGTTGACACTGAAGACCAAAAAATCTAAATACAATTCAACCTACACTTCCTAATTAACCGTCCCTGTACATGAACTGTTACGATAAAAACTCTACCATATTAGTACGAGTACATTAATATAAACCTGTGTTTTGAATTATAATCTCAAATCTAGTAACACCTTGTGATCAATCATCTCGAGTCATAACTTCGTCCTAAACGGTACGCCAAATTGAATCAGTCTCGAATCCCCGACGTACTCGACAAGCTTTTCACCCATGCAATCATAATTAGCGCTTAATATCTGAAGCAAAGCCCCTGCGTCTGTAACAAAATCGAGATTGTCATATGGCACCAGCGAGACAGGACGCCGGAGCATCTTAAAGCGCCTCATCATCTTTCCTCGTTCGTGATTCTGTTCCACATTACTGTCAAGGGTCTGTTGCTTGAGCTAGCCAGGTCCGTAATGAGGTACATTATTCAAAGTGACGGATGATTCATCCCTGCGAGACTTAACGAGGAATGAAAGGGAGCCATTAGTGGCCGCGCTGCTCCTGACGGGGCCTCGGATTTAATGGATATCTGATAGAGTGGAGTTTTAATACCACAAACAACCTCGCACATACTGATACATATGTTTAATATCGGCACGGTTAATGACTCGGCTCGCGGGTTTTGTAAGACGACACGTAAGGCGGAGGAGAGGGGGAAGGAAGAAAAAAAAAAAAAAGGCCCAAGAAAACAGGCAGACGATAAACAAACCGATATAAAATGCTGATGCGGGATAAAAAGCTTGGCGAAAGACTATAATCTTATTTCTGATGAGCTTAAAATCTCACTGAGGGAAGTCACCTTTCAGGTGGCAGCCGTGATCGATTGTGTTTGGTGGATTTTTAATGGATTCCTATTATGCTGCCGAGAGAAGGCGCATTCGATGTGCACTATCTGACTGTGCGAGAGGAAAATTCAATTCTCCAACACTCCCTCCTGGCCCAAGAAAGGCTTGAGTGACAGCTTCATGCATGATGGCTTCAGAGAAGTGGAAGCCAGAGAGAGAGAGAAACACTTACTCTGGCTACAGGTGAGACTGAATCTGTTTATAAGCCAAAAAAAAGTGACAGATTGGGGAATGGGAAATGACACGGCAAATCCCAATTCTCCAGAAGCATGCTTACTTACTTACTGCACCCGTTTAGTAAAATGTTATCACCGAAACATCATTAGTCTGCACTAATTTCACGAGAATAACAAAGACCAATTTGGCAGTTCCGAGCTCCTGCACTCGTACACTCGTTCATTTCAACCAGACACCCTGTGGAACTTTCTGGAAAGCTTTCAAAACTCTTTTTTTCCATCCTTTCTCTCTACTGTTTGCTCTCATGTACTTGTACAAATAACTTGGAAGAAATACACAAAACATCCACAATGTGACGATTTTGTCCTTGAACAAGCAAATTCTTCCTTCTTAATTCTTTTTCTTCTTAACCGTTTTTCGCGGTTCGGGGCGCCTTTCCATCTTGACTTCCGTCACTCTCGGATCAGCCCACGTTTTCCCTTTAGCGCCCGCCCACGCTCGGTCACCATTTGGCGACCCTTTCACTTTTCTCTCTGCTTGGTGTCTCTCTCCTCTTTCTTGGCGTCGCCGGACTGAAACGGAGAGCACTGATTATTCTCATCAGCTGCAGGTGTTTCTTTCGTTCCGTCCGGCTCCGCCCTCCACTCGCCGCTTTCACAGTTGCTGTACGTCCGGAACAGTTCCGTGAATTTCCCCAGATGTGCAATCAGTATTTACTATAATGCAGGGACGTCAACATATAATTAGCACAAAAGACAACTGAATACATGTACAGGGTGAACTAGAGGGGAGTGGGATCGAGGGGAGTGGGAGCTCAGTGGTTAAGGCTCTGGGTTACTGATCGGAAGTTCGGGGGTTCAAGCTGCCACTCTTGGGCCCTTGAGCAAGGCCCTTAACCCTCTGTGCTCCAGGGGCGCCGTATCATGGCCGACCCTGCGCTTTGACCCCAGTTTCTGAGCAAGCTGGCATATGCGAAGAACAAATTTCACTGTGCTGTAATGTATATGTGACAAATAAAATCTTATCTATCTAATGCTATTTTAGCTTTAATATACATTATTTATTTTTATTTCTTTGTCATTTGACATTTGGAAAACATCATGTGTTCCTTTATTCCTGTCTAAAACCATCCATGTCTGGAAGATCGGATTCCTGGTTTTGGCTGAGCGGAACCTGATCCGGTCTTTTTGCCATATTGCGCATATGCTTTTCTGCTTACGCTTGAAGTATTAAATTATTAATTATTCTGGACAATAGAAAATTTTTTTTTTGTGATTCCGTATGTCTAAAGGTCATAACCTTCACCGTTCAAAACTTTTTTTGCGGTTAATGGAAAGCTCCATCTACATCCTCGTGCACAATGACTCGGATCACTCGCGCTCACTGTAATTGCCTCCAGTCGGCCCCTTGTTCCCTTTTAAGGCTGCGTACCGAGTGAGCAATGACAGCCAGCCTGGTTCTTCTTCGGCAGAGATGAGACAAGGCCGTCACAGGGTCGTTGTTCTGCTTAATGCGAAGATAAAGGAGTTTTATGTACTATGAATTCCTTTTTTTATTTTCTCCACGATTTCTCTAGCGATACCACATTTTTTCCTCCGACATTAAAGCCCATATTTCATCAATTATACCTGGATAGCTACTTACTGATTTTGACCCAATAGACAGATATATATATATATATATATATATATATATATATATATGAGCGTGCTAATATACATTATTATCAGTGCTGCGGTGGTTCATGTTCTTCTGCGTAATCCTGCTTCACGTTTCTCCAAACTGTATGTGGATCCTTGCAATAAAATTTCGTCAGTGCATCAGGAGGACAGACTCTTAATTCGAGACCGGTTTGAAATGCGCTCTCCCGTATGAGCCGATCCTTGCTCTTAACTCGTTTAAGTCAATTATAGGAGGGATCATGCGAAAACACACTCGCCTCCAGAAGGCACTTGTGACTCGCGAGGGCGAAGGGGGGAAAAACGATCTTCTCGCAGGGCTCCTGTCGAGAGACTGCGATTCGGAGAGGAGCGCACTCGCACCATCTGTCGTGTGTTTTCGAGACTTGGGAATGAAGAGAACCGAAGAAAGGGAGACCGAAAAAGGTCAGGAAGAAAGACGAGAGATCGGAGCCGGGATTGCAAAATCTGGATGTAGGACGTTCCCTGTGATATGGCCCGAACTGTAAAGACTCTGGTGGCGGGGGTTCTTTTGTCGTGACACCACTGTATGTTTTCTTGTTAGCGGCATCAAAACTGGAAACGGCAAGGACGAAGGAAAGCATAAAAAAAAAAAAAAAAAAAACACTGAAAAGGAATTCAGCTCAGCTAGCGAACCTTGAATGTGTGAGCCGGTAGAATAGAAACCACATTTGCTATAGAGGTTCAGCAATACATTATCTGCCAAAAATGCTGAAAACATCACAGAATGCAGCCTGAAGACATTCACACTACACACCAGTTATGCAAAACAGTAAACAATCATTTAAATTCAATTCAAGTAAACACAGACGGGAATCTCTGAGACAATATATATTTTAACATCCAATCATTGCTAAATTCTCAATGTGCGTTTATCTTTTATCCTATCCTGCATTTGTCAATTATCTCAATCAGCTACAAAATGTTTCTCCAACGGTTGCATTTTAAATGCACTTACTTCTTCCAGACTTTTGTTGCTCTGTCCCAATAGTTTTTGAGTCGTGTTGCAGCCATCAAATTCAAAATACATTTAATTTTCCTTAAAATGCTACAGTTCTTCAGTTTAAGCAATTGATATGTTTTCTATGTTATATTGTGAATAAAACATGGGTTTATAAGATTTTCATTTTTTATTTACATTTTATTTACATACAGTGTACCAACTTTTTTTGGAATTAGTCATGTGTTTTTGCCTTTTAGTTTTTTTCCCTAAAAATTGTCACATTTATGGTTCAAAACGGACATCAGTTACTCATATCTCACAGTGCTGTGTTACAAAGAAATCTCAGAGAAACTCATCATTTCTACATTCTGCTTTGAATTTGATGCTGAATTCTACCGTCAATGCCACCGCAGTCAGGGGGGACTTGGGTAAGTAAAAAAAAAAAAAAAAAAAAAAAAAAAAAAAGAAAGTTGTGAAAGGACAGCCATTTTCCCAACCTCAAGTTAATTCACCTGTATAACTTCGTCCAAACAGCTAGGGAGGGTAGACGAAGACAAGTATCGGTTTCCTTAGAGACACATGAAGACACAAGAGTTCATTATGCCCTCAGACTTCTGGACACGGATTGGGATCCTCTCTGTGAACCACCTCGTCCCTTTTTTTGTTTGTTTATGTTGCAATTTCAAGGTGTTGAGTCTAAGACTCTTTCCTGCATTCTAGCAGAATGATGTTATGCCCTTTAGTTGTAACTAATGTCTTTGTGATAAAACACGACACGTCTGGCATACGCCGTAAGACGAACCCGAAAAGCGAGCATGAGCCACAGGAAAACAGACGTATTGACTTTCGGTTAAATATGAAAAAAGGAAAGAAATGTATAGAATGATGGAGGGATATTTGCTTTCACCTGGACTCTCCTTGATCGATGAGCATGTACATTTCCCAGGACGTGTCCTCGGCGATGGCCCCGTGGGACACCAGCAGACTGACTCCTGCACAAACAACATGCCAGACAATCTACCGTCAGATCGCACGTCAGACGAGCTTTCGCCTTTGAAACCGGCTGGGAAAAAAAAACAAGATTATGAATATGTAATGAATCACCGGGGAATGGAAATGCGCTTTCGTTTCTTACGTCCGTCTTCTGAAATAAAGCTCGCGTTAGACAAAAACTCGCTCTCAAATTACATGGTCTTTATTTATCATTATAATTATACGGCTCTGCTATAGACACGATGCGCTCTTTGGTTTGAGATGCTCAGACATCGTTAGACGTGGACATACTGAAAGAATTAATGCCAGAACTTAACTCGAATATAGAATGTCTTACGTGGCGGAACAAGACTCTGATACAATCTATAGCATGAATGTAAGATTTTTTTTTATCGATTTCGTCTGCCCTTTGTTACACTTCTTCTTCTTTCGGCTTCTCCCATTAGGGGTCGCCACAGCAGATCATCTGTCTCCATACCCCCCTGTCCTCTACATCTGCCTCTTTCAACCCAACTACCTGCATGTCTTCCCTCACCACATCCATAAACCTCCTCCCTGGTCTTCCTCTTTTCCTCCTTCCTGGTGGCTCCATCCTCAGCATTCTTCTACTGATATACCCCATGTCCCTCCTCTGCACATATCCAAACCATCTCAATCTCGCCTCCCTCACCTTGTCTCCAAAACATACTACATGTGCTGTCCCTCTAATAAACTCATTTCTAATCCTGTCCATCCTCGTCACTCCCAACAAACATCTCAACATCTTCAGCTCTGCTACCTCCAGCTCCGCCTCCTGTCTTTTACTCAATGCCACGGTCTCTAAACCATACAACATCTCAGGTCTCACCACAGTCCTATAAACTTTCCCTTTCACTCTCACAGATACTCTTCTGTCACAAAATTACTCCTGCTATCACTCTTCTCCACCCACTCCACCCTGCCTGCACTCTTTTCTTCACTTCTCTAACACACTCTCCATTACTTTGCACTGTTGACCCCAGGTACCTGAACTCCTCCACCTTCTCCACCTCTTCTCCCTGCAACCGCACCCCTCCACTGCCCTCCCTCTCATTCACACACATGTACTCTGTCTTACTCCTACTGACTTTCATTCCCCTTCTCTCCAGCGCATATCTCCCCCTCTCCAGGCTCTTCTCCACCTGCTCCCTACTCTCACCACAAATCACAATATCATCCACAAACATCATAGTCTACAGAGACTCCTGTCTGACCTCGTCCATCAACTTGTCCATTACCACTGCAAACAGGAAAGGGCTCAGAACCGATCCTTGATGCAGTCCCACGTCCATTTTGAACCAGTCTGTCGTTCCTACTGCACACTTCAGTGCTGTCACACTGTCCTCATACATGTCCTGCACCACCCTCACATTCTTCTCTGCCACACCTGACTTCCTCATACAATACCACAACTCCTCTCTCCACCCTGCCATACGCTTTTTCTAAATCCACAATGCAACTCCTTCTGACCTTCTCTATACTTCTCCATCAACATTCTCAAGGCAATTAATAAAACAATCTGGTTAAAAACTCCACTGCATCTCTTTTAAACATCTCCATGCTTCTACTGGTATGTCATCTGGTCCAACCGACTTTCCACTCTTTATCCTCTTAATCGCTGCTCTCACTTCCTTCTTACTGATCCTATCCACTTCCTGCTTCACCATCTCCACACCATACAACCGTCTCTCTCTCTCATTTTCCTTATTCATCAGCTGCTCAAAATACTCCCTCCATCTTCTCAACACACTCTCCTCACTTTCTTTCCAGCTCCGTCTCTCTGCCAAATGGTATAAACCCTTTTCTCCTTCCTTAGTGTCCAACTTCTCCTAGAGCTCCTCATATGCCTTTTCCTTGGATTTCGCCACGTCCTTCTTTACCTGCTGCCACATCCTCTTGTACTCCTGCCAACTTTTCTCATCACTCTGTCGATTTCAATTCTGTTTCTCCAACCTCTTTCTCCTTATGCTCTCCTGCACTTTCTCATTCCACCACCACGTCTCTTTGTATTTCCAGATGTCACAACAAGAACCTTTCTAGCTGTCTCCCTTATGACCTCTGCAGTAGTTGCCCAATCATCCAGCACCTCTTCACCACCACCGAGCCCCTGTCTGACCTCTTCCCTAAACCTCACCCTACACTCTTCCTCCTTCAGTTTCCACCATTGTATTCTTCTTTCAGTCCTTACTCTCCTCCTCTTCTTCTTCACCTCCAAAACCTTCCTACAGACCACCATCTGATGCTGTCTAGCTACACTGTCCCCTGCCAACACCTTACAGTCTCCAATCTCCTTCAGGTTGCATCTCCTACATAGAACATAGTCCACCTGTGTGCACCTTCCTCCACTCTTATACATCACCCTATGATCCTCCTTCTTCTTAAAATAAGCGTTCACCACTGCCATTTCCATGTCACATTTTCATTTCTCTTGTTGTTTTCTCTTGTCCTCTGTGTTGTTACGGGCTTTCGGTTGTCTTCAAAGAAAAAAAAAAATGGACGAGAGGGAAAAAGGAAGAGGTTCTGTAGAAGACCAATGTGAGTGCTGGTTAATTTTCTCAGTTTCCCATTAAAATTTTCTCAGTTTCTCTTTTAATTTTCACAGTTTCCTTTTTTTTTTGGCATGTTCGGTTTATAAAATAAGTATTTGAACCGTCACTTCATTAAAGCTCTTTTGTTGAACTTCTTGAAGCTTTTGCTTTTTTATTTTTTTTTCCTGATAAAAAAAAAATTCTGTATCTAGCATCGTGCTTTTGCAAAAGTATCCTTGTAAAGTGTTTTTAAACAGCTTCATGACACACACACACACACTGGTGATCTCATTTTGACTCTAAAGTGTACTGAAGTACCCTTCAGAAGAGAAAGAAGGCCTGCTGGACTCTTGACCTTTTTAGCTCGTTAGCCAATGAAAACCGCGATTGTCTCACGGCAAAATCATCGCGCTGAAAACTTCTGCAGCCGAATTTGTGCTAATGATAAAACTAAAGAAAGGGGAAAAAAAGAAACCTTCATGAATAAATAAATGAATAAATAAATAAATAAATAAATAAATAAAGTGGTTTTGTTGCTTTTTATTTCTTCACAACTTTCTATTTCAACAAATAATACGGAAAAAAATTCTAGGAGCCCTGCGATCCTGCATCTGTTTGCAAAACTCTCAGAGAATAAATGAACAAAAAGTAAACAAATTCGCAATATTGCCAACAATCAAACAAAAAACCAAATAAATGGCAAAAAAAAAAAAAAAGATTTAAAAATACACAAATCTCAAAGCAAACGCACAAATAAGCCAAACGAATGCATGAGCAAACAAACGAGAAAAGTAAATAAATAAGCAGACAAATACACAATTGGTAAGAGCCAAACACGTTTATTTAACCATCTATTATTTATCTATTGCATACTTTCGGATGTGTGTTCAATGCTGAGTTAAATATTGCAATATTTCTGAAAGTATACTTCTGTTCTCTGGAAAACGAAGCTTCAATTTCATTGTTTATTACTTGTCATTACGTAAGATTTTTAGTTTGAAGATCTTAAGATTGGAGCGATATTTCCTGTTCTTTTTTTATTTTTAATAAAAGTTCTAGAAAGTAGATCCTGGATTCATCAATGTTCAAACATTCTACCTGATCTTACAACTAAAAGTGGAGCAAATAGCATAAGAATTAGAAAGATTGATTTCGTGATGTCAATTTGTAAATAACGCCAACAAATAAACCCGGGCACTGATCGGAAGGTTGGGGGTTCAAGCCCCGGTATCGGTATTAAGCTGCTTGAGCAAGGCCCTTAACCCTCTGTTCCGTGATATTTAAGATAATTTTAGCAAGCTGTCCGAGTGCACGGGCCTACCTGCATTGGGCATGACGAGTCGTCCTCCCTGGTGTCCGAACACGCCAGTGCTCTTCAGCTGGGTCCTGTAGGAGTTGTAGGGGCCGTTGTTGTTGGGAATAGGTGACGCCAGGCCCTGGGGGTACGTCTTGGCGTGGTACTCAGCCGTGAAGGAGCTCTGGACTTTAGCCGTGGTGTCAGTCAGTGGGTCGAACAATTCTTTCCCCACAGAGTCACGGAAGCTGTAGGTCTGCTCGGGCTGGGCCGACGAATTCAGAAGCAGAGAATTGCCTGAGAGAAGGATTAAGAAAGCATCATTCTCTCTTCTAAGATAATCATTTTGATCTATTTGAGTGGGAAGAAAAGGCAGGCTCAGAGTGGTACTCTTATCATACACGCTGAATATTTATGATCTGAAATCATAGCGGCCTCAACTGGACTGTCAATAAATGAAAGGGGGTATTTTTAATAATTAAAAAAATCAACCCGGGGCTGTGATTAGCAGAGCGGATGTATATGTTGCGCAATCGTTCCTGATTATTCAGATCAAGAAGAGACTGAATTCTTTTGAAACTTTGTCGAATGTAAAAGAATCTAGTGTTATAAGTGCACACTTCGGTTTTAAGTGCATTACATATAGAACACTGGTTTAACATATATAATATATATAACGCTTTAGTAAATACGCCGTATATAAACTAAAGCTCCTGAGCCAACACTTCAACGAATAGGAATCTTTAGGGCACCATTTTATCCTCCAAAGAATTTTTTTTTTCTCAGAAATGCTTTTTTTTTTTCCCCCTCGCTGTTAGCTATGACTCAAATCTCCCATGGTGTGATATCTTTGTCATCTTCGCATTTGCCCTAGCACTCTCTCTCCTTCCCTCCTTCTTTTTTTTTTTTCTTTTTCTTCATAGGGAGCATCCATTTGAGCTCACTTTGGGTGACCTTCTCGTTCGGAGAAGAGTGACTAAATCGGGAAGTTCGCAGCGTGAGGTCCAGCAGGCGGTGGTCATACTTCAGCGTTCCTCCTCCACCTCTGGCAGCTTGCCCCTGTGCCCGGCTCGCCCCGTGCCACGCACCGCACAGACTGTAACCCCGGTCCAGCTGCCACGCAGCAAGAGGTGCGAGGCTAATGGCCCTTTATTTTTAGGAAAACCATAAATTACCCCAGGCGGACTGATCGCTGCCGGTGGCATTTCAGTCGCCAAATGCTTTGTGTGGCTTGTACATTCACACTGGTACATTCAATCATTTGAAGAAGCTCTGAGTCAATCTTGGGTGTGTAATGGCCAGGCATTGCGATAATCATTCAGAGGAATCATTCCACATGATCCTGACTCTATGAGTTTCTGTTCATGTGGCACAAATACATACGTGGAGACCAAAAAAAACCCAAATCAGTAAAAAAAAAACAGCTCTGGGGGTTTTCACCATCCTTACAGCAGAAACGCTAACATGCAGTGATACGCTGCACTTGATATATGACGTGTATATGAGATGCGGCCAGTAAAAAGGTCACGAAAAGATGAGGTTTGATGGCGTCTTTTAAAGGTAAAGGATCCACACTTTAGACATCTTGACTGCGAGACCGAATCAAAAACCGGTAAGAATTGCTGACTTTGTGCTTGACGGGCGCATGGTCAGTGGTCGAGGTGGGCAACCGAGTCATAGATTCTTCTTGCCTTGCCTTGCTTTGCTCACATTCCTGACCTGCTGTTTTAACCATTTATTTGTTTCCCACGTATGATTTTTGAGCTCGTTTGAATTTGAGGTCACTTCGGCTATTTAAAAAAAACAACAACTTTCCAATCAAAAGTGACAGAAAAGTTAAAACGATGGCATTCACTCAATGCACCAACTACTAGGAAATCGGCGTGTTTTTGGACCGGTATGTGGGTCAGTACCGGTTTACCGATAAGCTTCGGTACAAACAGTACTGTTATCGATACTTGCGATGTTTTATCTCTGTATGCTTCGGTGTTAATGTTGAATTTGAAGCTGCTGCTTGTCATTTTCCAACCCTGAATGATGTCATCTCCTGACCGGTGTTTGCTCGACGTACGTGCGATATCCATATGTGTGTGCAATTAGTCCATATTGGAACGTTCAAAAGACACGCCGTCTGACTCAAGCCCTGCGTTGCATTTCTATATCTCCGATCTTTTCGAGTCTCCGGCACTTTTTGGGGACGCCACATCGGTTTTAAGATGTAAATCGACAAAACCTAAACAATACCCATCCATACCAGCTACTGATGGATTTTGCCTTATTGAAGAGCAGTTCAACTCCAAATGTATAGTCAGGAAACTGAAACGAAATGCCAAGGGACTGCATGATGCTCATCTTAATTGTGAGTGCCTTCACAACTGAACTTGCATTTTTTTTTTTTTTTTACCTAATTAACACACTGATGTGAATTTTGCAGATCAGAAAGAACACGGCAAACACGAAACCCTAGTGCTTAATTAAAATAAGCCGAGTGTCATAACTCCTCCGAACAGTTCCCTAAGAAAGACTTTGCCTTTACCATTCAGAGCACACTTCACATAGAAGCAAACCTCCCACATGAACTCTCCAAAGATGTGGTGTGGTCCAGAAAAGTTGGTAATGAGACGTCTGCCAGTGCGATGCCATTCGAACTAACAGAAGAATGATAGTGACTTCAGTGTGGTCCAGAAGGGAGAACGCTTTTGGCAGGTGGTGTTTTATTACTGCATATTACAACACTTATTATCACACCATCCCAGATTATTGAGCTACTGTGGAATATTGCTCAACCAAGTGAAGTCTGGTCCGAAAAGCCCGCTGGTAAGGAGATTAAAAAGGTGTCACACTTATGTTAAATGACAGTTGTCTCGATAATCAGTCAATGCTCTTAAATCATGACTATACAATACACTTTCATGATAGTTGTACAATTGAATTCACTGGTGCACGACACGGAGAGCTCTATATTATATTTATTAATAATAATGTAGCATAAGATAGCAATTTGTATCGGTTAAATCCATATACATACAGTAAGTAAGTGTTTTGATTTCAATAGCAGTGAACATGAAAAAAATGTCATTATGATAGTAATAATGCTCTTTTAATAGGCTCTACTTATCTTGAAAAGTAATGATAAATAATACACTAATCTTGCATTAAGAGGCATAATAAATACATTTGAAACCATTATAAAATCTCCACAGAGTGACTCAGCCCCCTGTTAAAGAAAGGAGAAATTATGTGGCCCTCACAGAAAAAAGTTTGGGGACCCCTGGGTTTAATGATAGTTGGCCTATAGGTGGGAATACCCATAATCCCTTTGGAGGTGCTCATTGGTGTCCAGTAGACAGAAATGATTGTTGACCAATAGAACATTGTTGATAGCCAGTTAGTAAGGAATGGCATGACAAATAGGAATGGTTACCCTACAATAGGCTTGAATAATTTAAAAAGCATGAATGATAAAGCCATTAAATGGCAGTCAAATGATGGGCTTAAACAATAAAGATCCAAAAGGCAAAAATGACACAGGCACAAAAGCCTGGAAAGATAGACAAGAGTGTCTGTGGTCCAGTGGTGGAAATGACACTTGACCGATGGAGGGTATGAGAGTGGCACGAATTACACTTGTTCAGTGGTGGGAAAAATACAGTGCTGTAATAGACATGAGTGACATTAGGGGGAATGATGGCAGCCCAATAAGAAGCATTCAGAATGATGAGCAGGAGGACTGAGACAGCTTGGCTAGTTAAACAAGACTAATGGGTTGTGGGAGGATACCCAACTGAGCCCACATCGCCCCCTCCCTCTGTATGGTTTGTGTGTGGAAAACAGTGGTGGTGGTGGCTGCTGTGTGCAGACAGGGGAAAGTCTGCCTCTCTGGACCATGAGCACAGCATGTTTACAGTGACTTGCTGAAACCATGATCAGCTTGAGAGGTGCAAGACAGGAATAATATACTCGCTCATAAAATAGATGTTCGGCACAGCATGCTTCTCTACAGAATCAGTGGTCTAGACAGAACTGCCACAAGAGTCTATAAAGAACTGATCAGGAAGCAATCTCAGCAAGGACATACGGGTCAGCACTGAGACACTCAGAGCCTCTGTTCTGCATCAGATCATGCATTAAGAACAACTCCATAGACCTTTAGTACGAGCAGGCCAAGGGCACCACTGCATGATCTCATAAATCTATTACTTGCGCACAGCAGAGTGCTAACATCTGCTTCCACCGCATAGAACATTCTACTCAATCGAAGACTCGCTGAACATAAATGAATAGGCTCCCCATTCAAAGCCATCATTCAATCTTTCCTGTCTCACCTTGTCTGGTGGATTTGAAGTTGAAGGACTGGAACCCGCCAGCGAGGGCGGACGAGTCGATGACATCTACTCCGTATTCGCTCTGGCTCCGGCGGTACAGCGTTACCGATATGACGAGGACAGTGACAGCGATGGCTCCTGCTGCCAGTCCCGAGTACAGTGCCACCTCATTGGAGCCATCCATACCTGCAAGAGCACAGAGATATTAGCTGCAGAAGTATTCGCTGTTAGCTAGCGGGAAAATTTCGCGTATGAGATGATGAACTAGCTGGACAAATGGATAGCAATATCCCCTTAAACATTACTCATCGAACTATTGCAGTTCGCAATACTCTAGGCACCCGCAAGCAGTATTTCATGGTTGTCACTCAGTTGACAAATCTATAATTGAATTTAAGACAGAAATCTCAGATCAGGTTCCTTCATTTTTTTATATGCGTTTTCGAAAAAACTGTAAGGGTTGATACCTGCTGGCCTTACATAAGCAGCGTCTTTTCCAAAAATTTATTTCCCGACAAAAAAAAAAAGGCTGGCACTGATAAGTGAGCATTACCGGGGGTCATGGTTCAATTACAAGCGCTGAAAAATGGCTGTCACGTTCGGCGCGAGTGATTAGTCTGGCAAATCCCTAGGACACCTGTGCAAACGGGAACAGGTGCACCGTGCATACGTTTCACAGCGTATGACGACGCGCTTGGCACACACCTCCGATCGGGGAAGGTACAAAATTCCAGGACTCTCATAACTTTAATCAGAGACGCCAAAGTATGCCGGCACCCCGCACCAAGCTACATCTGTTAAGCTGACCTCTGCGGTGATGAGGACTCTCGCCAGGCTCGCCGAGGACGAGAAAAGGGCATCGGCCATGCTGGGAGGGAGGGCGACACTGGAGAACCGCTTGTAAGCTCAGACTACTGTATTTAAAGTTTCCTAATGAGGTAGTGCTACTTTGTAATTCAGTGGGTACATGCATCAGGGCGGAAACCAGAGGTGGAAAAGTAACGAATTACATTTTAAAATCAGTCATTTTACTTTTCCCTTAAGTATGTATTGTTTGAAGTACTGTACTTAAGTATATTAACTCAAATCCGTTACTGAGTAAAAAATAATGCAACTGGCAGCTTATTAGATCTCGACATCAAACCTGCACAACCATGATAAGGTAATAATACTTATATCTTTAGTTTGCACCATTGTTGTACTGGCGGGTTGCATCAGTGTGTAACATCGCTAATGTTGTTAGCACCAGGGTCGGAAGTTAACAGGGACTTGGGCCAAAATTGTTAATGCGCTATGAAGCTAGCTCTATCACCAGTGTCATGATTTTACTGTCATATTAAATGAATGAAAAGTGTTCTATTTTACAGTAGAACTGCTGATGTTGCATTACATTCGAGCATTACTGTATAACTAATCACACACTTTTGTTGAGAACGCAGCGTCCAATCAAAGCGTTTGGATTCGTCACTGAGTTGATCCATTCGTTTATTTTTTATGTGACATTATAGACTTTTTTTTTTTCTCTGCAAAAGTGCATAAGGAGGGTTTTTTGTGGTTATTGCACTTTAATTTGTAAAGGTGTTCCTTTAAATGAAAACAACTCATTTGCGATGTATATCCCTTTGTCCTTTTTTGAAAAATCCCCTGTAAATTTGTGTGCATTTTTAAATGAGCTATGTTTTATTTTAACTTGAGTAGATGTTTAGACTGGTAACTAATAACTGGTACTTTTCCACTTATTTGCATAACAGCTCTTTTATTATCTGAAAAATAAACGGAAATTGAACTTCGGAGACTTACTGATGGCAATTGAGGAGGTTATAGAGGCTACTGGACAGCCACTAACATCACATGTTAATTCAGACCGAGAACATGGTGTTTAAGAATCGAGTCGGGAACAAAAAAAAATGGACAGAACGTAATTAACCTGGGCTTCATGCTGAGTATTTTTGTTTGACCTTCTGTAGTAAAGATTCCGAGCTGCATTTAGAGACGGAAGACGGAGCCTGATGCTGACACTCGGTCAAAAACGTGCTAAGTGGTGATTGGTTGGGTTGACGCAAAACACAGGGGAGCATCAGAAGACACGCCACGGTTGCTTAAGTGAGCTAATGTGCAGTAATTGCATTCCATTAGCTCGGGCTAAATATAGCTCGCACTCAACCCGCCGTATCCCATCACTCATCCTGCCTAATCTGACCGCCGCAAATTTACCTGAACTTGAAACAGGGCAGGGGTTGTGAGAAATGGGCTGTTTTTTGATGACTGATAGACCTTGGATAAATGAACTGTGATTGATAGGTAGATGGATGGATAGTTGGATGGATGGGAGCAAGGTTGTGTCCTGGAAGCAGTGGGTTTTCAGTATTTCGCCCATGCGGGGAGCTGTTCTTAATCAAACGTCAAATTTTGACAGATGCGAATGCAGATGCTTAGCGGCGCCACTCAATTATCCTGAAGAGTGACGTCTGAAGGAAAAACTAACTTCTACCTGGGCAGGTGCGTGCGACGATTCGGAGTGAAGGATAAGCTGATTAAAGCTCTGTAATAGGGAGCGTCTGCGCTGTCATATTTAAACTCGATTTCGGTGACAGCTTTTTCACCGCGGAGGGAATTACCCGATATCGGATTTTTTAATATATATTTGATATACGAGCGCTTCGCTCGACCGATGTGTGAAGGAGCCAACAACGGAGGCTATAACAGAAGCCAAACAA
The DNA here is from genome assembly GCA_014706435.1 of Silurus glanis. Classification (NCBI taxonomy): domain Eukaryota; kingdom Metazoa; phylum Chordata; class Actinopteri; order Siluriformes; family Siluridae; genus Silurus; species Silurus glanis. Next base: position 1,942,663 of record JAAIIK010000102.1, on the reverse strand, counting down.
TCTCACTGAAGGTATGGCGCTGATTCTGGGGGAAAATGAATCCGGGACATGAAATATGGAAGAAAAGAGACTCACTCTGAGGCTTAACATCATGCAGCATCTTCCCATCTGCAGAGAGACACAGAGAGAGAGAGAGAGAGAGAGAGAGAGAGAGAGAGAGAGAGAGAGAGAGAGAAGAAAAGAAAGAGAAAGAGAGAGAGAGAGAGAATTAGAGAGCACCTCCGAATCACTTAACTAAGGCACTCTGAGATTCAGATCATGCAGTGAAGTCCAAATGCTGGCTGTGCCAACATCAGCTGGAGATAATGATGCATGGCATCATTACAGTCAGGATGCGCTGACAGATGGCACTGAGACACTTTTGCTTCAGCCCACAGAAGGGAGAAAGCAGAAGCAAACTGCAAGACAACGACGCTACGATGCTTTGCCTCGATTTGTAAAAACGGAGCCTTTTGGGATTAACTACAACACTGTCGGATTCCGGATTCTCCGGATTGGTCTAAAGATGTGGAAATTGTTCAGGTGTTTTTGATATAGTGGTGGTTTGCATCCCTAATACAGTCGGGGTTTTTACACATTAAGCTACTCGGTGGAAATGTGGAAATTTCCCACATTTTCTATAAATATACAGTGGATATAAAAAGTTTCCAGGTAACCTGAAATGTAAGGTTTTAAAAAAATATAAGGACAGAAATTACTACCTTTAGTATCTTTAATAACTTCCAAAAAACTAAATCTGTCAAAACTTGATTCCAATAAACAAAAATTCAATGGAACAAGATCAATAATAATTTTGTAATAATTAATAACTTAAATAATAGAAAAAAAAATCTACAACTCCCTGATCACATAAGTCTGCACACTCTTCTATAATGAGGGCTCTAACCAATACCAATACGGACCATCATCCAAGAAACATCATACCAACGGTGAAGCATGGTGGGGGTAGCATTATGCTTTGAGGATGCTCCTTTTTTAGCTGGGCCAAGGGCAAGATAGATGGGAAAATGAATAGATCCAAATACCACTCAAATCGTTCTGTCCTCTTTCAAAAAGCTGAAACCGAAGAGGAATTTTATATTTCAACATGACAATGACCCAAAGCACTCAACAAAATCAACCGCCAGCCAGATCGCAGACCTCAATTCCATCGAAAACCTATGGAAGATCCTAAAAAAGGGGCCGTACACAGGATTTTTGAAGGTACTTGTTTTGCAAAGGTGATTGGGATCAAAATTTCAACCATTTATTCAATATTTCTTTGTTTTTTTTTTTTTTATTTTGTTTGATGAACGATCACATTCAAGATGTAACAAGTCTGACATTTTATGTTATGTTGTTATTTCTGTCTTTTTTAAATCTGCAATTCAATGAGGGTGTGTAGTCCTATATATTACATATATCCACTGTATATGTACATATTGTAGCCATTTTGGTAGGTCCAGCCAGGTCTTTTCACAATCAAGGGTTGATCATATAGTAATGATGATCTCAGGGTTTGAAAGCCTATGCCACCGTATGAAGAGGTCATTTACAGAAGTGTCTAAAATCACATCTAAGAACACCAGGCCATGTCATGATGAAGATGGTGCTGGAAAACAAAGCAAATGATGAAACAAACAGTAAAGATGGAAATGATGATGGTGATCATGATTAGGATCATGATGATGATAATGATGACCTCTGAACAGGCTTTACCTTGAGTGCACAGGTCACCGGTGCAGTTCTCCACGGCATGAGTTTTGCCCTCGCAGGCTCTCCCGCGGTTGCGAGGAACCGGAGCGGTACACTCCCTCCATCTCTGCCTCTCGCATTGGGCGCTACACTCGGTCCACTCGCTCCACTCGTCCCATCCGCCATCCACTGTGGACACACGGATTAAGACCAATTTATCAGTCATATCGAATGAAAACATTTGCTAATCTTTGCTAATGCTTGAAAACAGATTCACCAATCACCAAGGGTTGTCACATGTCACTTTCATTCCCCAAACCAATGAGAACAAACAGACACCCTCCATTTTTCCAGCGTTACAGATTTCCTATAAATTAGCCAATCTGAGTGCACCGGATGTCACGCTGAAGGCTTGGCCGCCGCCGAGAAGCCCTTACGCGTGCGAGCGCCCTAGAGGAAACAATTTACAAGATTATTGCATTGCAAGTTCTTAAAACCCTCCATGGCCAAGCGAGGGTCCTTCCGCACTCATCTAAATGCAAATGATGTTTGTGTGTTAGCGCTAATGCGGCGCAGGTTTCAGGCGTTAAGAGCAGGTGCTGTATGTTGCTTCCTCGAATGTAACATGTCTCGCTAATGTGGTCTGATGAATTCTAAACAGCACTGGGCTAGGAAATCTCTGTCTTGGGACAGACCCAGTGGCGTATTTTAGCTTGGCTGAAGGAAAAAAAAAAATGTACCTGATTTACAAGGCATTCTTATTCACAAAATGCGCGCAATAAAGCAAAACAAAACGAGACTGATATGGCGTTTAGGTATTTGCATTGGACAGGCTTAGCAAATAGCTAAATGGAAAAAAAAGATGGATTTTTATAGCGATCTGGATGTTGCTGGCTATTCGTTCGCCACGATTGTTTCACACAGAAGGTGGAAAATGATCGATGGAAACGCTGCCTAAACGCGTTCCGCCGAAGCCGTTTTGTGCCGCAACCGTGCGGAGGCATTTTTGTGAATAATGAACAATGTGACCCGAGCCCTCTGTGAAAAATCGGGAAAACAACGGCGGCTCTTTCATTCCTCGAACAAGCCATAATCGGCGTAATCGTCTTAACTTAAAGGAGTCTGGGGCTAAACGACTTCATTTGGGAAGGCGTCGATAAAATAAAGCGCTATGGCGTGCTTTCAAATTACCTTTTTTTTTTTTTTTTAAAGCGGGTAATAATTCAAACGAGTGCGCGTGATGAAGCGGCTCGTATATAAATATGAGTTTTAAGCCGCTTTCCCAGAGAGAAGGAGCTGAGGCAATTAAATCAGCGGGTTATTGCCTGGCACAGCTCGGAGAGGTGATTATTAAAATAACGCCGAAAAGTGGGTCACGGCCGGGTCCACCGGCGCTCGGAGCGACCCAAACTAATTCGTTCGTGCGAGAAAATGGGGACAGGACGCATGCAGGTGCAGGCAGTCGGCTAGACGCTACCTCTTCCTGCCTCTGTCCTCCAGGATGACGTGCAGGATGAAGTCATTATGGCACGTGAGCTGTCAATTTACTACTAAATCTGTCTTTAGGAAACGATCCCCAAATGGCTGACACAGAAAGAAACTATCCAACAAGTCAAAATCAGCTGAGCGACAGACAGACAGACAGACAGACAGACAGACAGTTTGTCAACAGTTTACATTTTGAAAACAATTCTAAATAAAATGCCTGCTAGCTTTAATAATTCATCAAATCAAATGTTATAATATTTTATACAAAATAAAATTGATTCAACACACTTTTTATTATATTGATTACATTAATAATCAATTAAATTGGCACAAATTCAATTGATTACATAAAATGTAATAAATGGAAAAATGTAATTAAATACATTTGTTAGACCCTATTTGGGTACAGATGTAAGTGTGTGTGTGTGTGTGTGTGTGTGTGTGTGTGTGTGTGTGTGTGTGTCTGTGTGTGTGTGTGTGTGTGCGTGTTTTACATTTAATATTTAATTTCTAAAAATATGATCTACTTAACTGCTACTTATTTCAGCGTAATTTCACAAATGTATTCATTCCATTCATCCTTCATTCATTCACTCCCTCCATATGTAAAATTGTCAGGATTTTGTCCTTTTAAGAGAAATTCTTGAAGCTGGACATAAACCGCTAAAGAATCCATTGCGCTCGCATTAGCCGCTAGCCACTTCCTGGTTAGCGGCTACCGCTAGCACTATAGAAAAATGTTGGTACGAATATGTGTACCATTACACCCCTGATAGATAGATAGATAGATAGATAGATAGATAGATAGATAGATAGATAGATAGATAGACAGACAGACAGACAGACAGACAGACAGATGGCTGGAAATACTTTTTGCCAGATAGTATGGAATCATGCTGTAGTTTTCTGTAAGAACATGTTTATTTGTAGGTGTGTGTGTGTGTGTGCATTCGTTCGTGTGTTTTTTTTAACACATTCTGCTGGGGGAATGTTTCTAGCTGCTAGTTAGCGCTTCCCAAAACTCAGGAGTTAAAGGCGGAAACGTTGGTGTAAAGATGGAGAAGATGCAGAGACAGAAGTAAAGAGGTGACAGTTAGCGCTTCCTTATCCTTGTGTGTGTGTGTGTGTGTGTGTGTGTGTGTGTGTGTGTCATCGCTTCCTTTTCCACTTAAATATATTCAGTGTTTAAGTTGAACGTTTCCCGAGATTTCTGTGTGACATCTGGTGTGATTGTGAAGCACGGCTGCGAGGAAGGAGCGAGTGATGGCATGGTTCGAGTTGGGTTTTTTTGTAGGAGCATGTGGGTGACTGCAGGAGGGAGCACTGACCGGGACAGGGTGCGTTACAGGTGCTCTTCTGGACGGACATGCCCTCGCAGAACGCTCCTCCATTCAGCGGCGCCGGGTTGGTGCAGGTCCGAGAGCGTTTCTGTACTCCTCTCCCACAGTCCACGCTGCACTGAGACCACTCGGTCCACAGAGACCATCCTCCATTCACTAAAGAGAGGGAGGGAGAAAGATAGAGAGAGAAAGAGAGAGAGAGAGAGAGAGAGAGAGAGAGAGAGAGAGAGAGAGAGAGGCTGATGAGGGATAAATCAGAAGAGGAGACTGTGCATGCCGTTACCAACGACAACCAGCTGCTCGGTTACACTTTAACTGTACGCTGTATATCAGTAAACAATCCAGCTCCTGTCCACAAAGAGAGACAGAAGAAATACACCGAATATGGACAGATAAATGCACAGATAGACAGACAGGCAAAGAAATACAAAGACAGAAAGATGGACAACTAGACAGGCAGACAAAAGGACAGAGAGACAGACAAACGGAGAGACAAAGGTGTGGACAGACAGCCAGACAGTAGGATGGCTAGATAGGAGAGTTGAAAGACAAAGAGATAACAGACAGAAACAGACAGCAAAAAAGAATAGACAGACATAGCTATAGACAGACAGACAGACAGACAGACAGAGGCATAGATTAACAGACAGACAGACAAACAGAGGCATGGATAAACAGAAAATACAGAGAGAGAGAGAGAGAGAGACAGAGGCGTGGATAGATAGACAAACAGTAGTGTGGATAAATAGACAAACAGACAGACAGACAAGAGGCATGGATATACACAGACAGACAGACAGACAGACAGACAGACAGACAGAGGCATAGATAAACAGACAGGCCAAGGCATGGATAAATAGACAAACAGAGGCATGGATAAAAAGACAGACAGCCAGCCAGACAGGCATACAGACAGAGGCATAGATAAACAAACAGACAGAGGCATAGATAAACAGACAGACAGACAGACAGACAGACAGAGGCAAAGATAAACAGACAGACAGGCATACAGACAGAGGCATAAATAAACAGACAGACAGACAGACAGAGGCATAGATAAACAGACAGACAGACAGAGAGGCATCGATAAATAGACAGACAGACAGAAACATGGATAAATAGACAGACAGATAGATAGGGGCATAGATAGATAGACAGACAGGCAGAGGCATGGATAAACAGACAGACAGACAGACAGACAGACAGACAGACAGACAGACAGAGGCATGGATAAATAGACAAACAGAGGCATGGCGTAACAGACAGACAGACAGGTAACAAGGCACAGGCATTGATAGACATGATGTGATAAAGATTTTCCAGTGAAGAACAGAAGCTCTTCAGAACTTCAGAAGTGCTTCAGATGTGGATCACCCCCCTCTTTCTGGTCTCTGAGTGTGGTTTAATGTGCGTGTATGTGTGTGCGTGCATGTGCGTATATGTGTGTGATAGATCAGCACACGGCGCGTGTTTAAACGGGATTAAGACGGAGCAGCTTCACGCGCACGCGTTTTGAAAGACGTATTGATTGTTAATGCTGCGCTGTAATTGACACTCTGGGGTACAGCATTAAGGATTAAGATTACATTCATGGAGGAAAAAAATAAACATTTTCCCTCCTCGAGTGCCCCCGGGTTCGGAGCAAACACGCTGAGGTGGTCGAGGGTTTGTGGTGAAACCGAAACATTACACTCGGGAGGAATGCTGATGGAGAGCAGGTTGGTATCAAATGCTAAATAGCCAGTGGCCTTTATTTAGTAAAAACAGAGATTACTGTATTCACTTGTCCTAGCTGACTCGTGGGAAAGTGATTGTGACGGTGGGTCTGGGAATGAGTCGTCACTTCTACTGAGGAAGGATAGGGGGCGCGTGTGTGTGTTTCTCACCGAAGACAACCACGGTAGCTGTGGCACTGCGTCTCTTGGCAACGATGTTGCTGGCCAGACAGGTGTAGTTCCCCGAGTCGGAGAGTCGAGCCTCGTTAATGATCAGGTTGTGGTCGGCTCGAGTGTCGATGTTGTCATCGTCGAACGAACTCACCAGCTCGTCGTTCTTCAGCCACTCCACCTGAAAGAGAGAAAGAGAGAGAGATAGATCGAGATCTTCACTATGTACACTGGGTGGAAAGGTTTTTAGATAAAAAAGAAAATAGAATGATAATAGAAAAAACGGACAGACAGACGGACAGACAGACAGACAGACAGATAGATAGATAGATAGATAGATAGATAGATAGATAGATAGATAGA
>JAAIIK010000102.1:1892759-1908617 GCA_014706435.1 Silurus glanis | reverse complement strand
ATCAAAAGTCAGACTATACACAACTTTACGTCTCTTGTTTCTATAAATAAAAAACTGGAAGTCAGACTTTACACAACTTTACACGTCTCTTGTTTCTATAAAACACACCAGAAGTCAGACTATACACAACATAACACATCTGTCATTTCTATAAAACATACCAGGAGTCAGATTTTACACAACTTTACAGTCAGTCGTTTCTATATAACAGACAAGAAGTCAGACTATGCGCATCTTTACACAAAATGCAACAGAAATCGGACTATACACAACTTTACACGTGTCTTTTTTTTTTTTTTAGAAAACACACCAGGATTCAGACTTTACACTCCCTTGCACGTCTGTCATTTTTATAAAAACGCACCAAAAGTCAGACTAGACACAACTTTACACTTTTGTCCTTTATAGAAAACACACCAGGCATCAGGCTATACATAACTTTACACATTTGTTGTGTAGACAAAATACAACAATAATTAGACTATACAAACTTTACACGTCTTTTGTTTACACAAAATGCAACAAAAACCAGATTGTTCACACCTTACACATTTGTCCTTTATACAAAACACAACAGGAGTCGGACTATATATACTTTACACGACAGTCGTTTAGACAAAATACAACAAACATCTGACTTTACACGTGTTTTTAACAAAAAACAAAAAAACACACCAGGAGTCAGACTATACACAACTTTACATATCTATCGTTTCTATAAAACATACCAGAAGTCAGATTTTACACAACTTTACACGTGTCATTTTTGTAAAACACACCAGAAGTCAGACTATACACAACTTAACGCATCTGTCGATTCTATACTAGACAAACTTTACACATTTGTTGTGTAGAGAAAATACAACAAAAATCTGACATTACAAGCATTTAAAAAAGAAAAAAAACACACCAGGAATCAGACTCTACACAACTTTACACATATGTTGTTTCCATCACCAGGAAGTAGATTTTACCAAACTGTACACATCTCTAAAAGTTCAGGATATTGGAAGCCCAGTTTGCCAGCCCTATAAAACACATCACTGATGACTGCAGCCACATTTCCTCCATCAGGTGTAAAATGATAAGAACCTTCCTCATGCGTTCCGACTAAAAAACACTTGGAAAACATCTCCGAACCGATTGTGTGCCACAAAGCCTAAAAGTAAAAAAAAACAACCCCAGGAAGACGATAACCTTTAGTTGGTCACAGCATGTTGCTGCGTTGGCCTCGAGTCACGCTGTGCACCCTGTCTCTCTGACCCACCATTGATCGTTCAAAGCGATCCACCTCGACTGGTCCTAATGAACACGCACACAGCTTGGTGTGCCGAGGCCACGCTCTGGATTCACGCTTGCTCAGTTCCTGCCTGATGGAAAACATCAAACTGGCGTGATACACACACACACGAATCCACACAAACACTAAACGAGCTGCATGTCACCATGACGGACTGAAAGTAATTTTTTTAATCAGTGGCTCTTTCCAAGCGAGGGTTTCCCGATCTGTTTTGACAAAAACGTTCGAAAAGACCTGTCAGTCCACCATGCGGAGGGATCTATTTGTTTGTTGCTTGGAGTGACGGCTCTGCATTACTCACGAGCGTCTTCTCTGCAGGCCACCCAATGCGATTTAAAAAAAAAAAGAAACAAAAGCTCCCGCATTTCAGCTGAAAATGTCCTTCTTCAGGTTTGAGATCTCAGCAGCATCATCCTCATAGTCCAATTGGATCACAATGGAATTAACATTTGAAGGTTTTTTTTTTAAATTTCCCTTGTATTTTTCCTTCATTCCGATGTCGAGGACGCCAGGTTAGCGTGTAATCACATGATCCCGCGATCGAGACGAGAATCTCACGTGTTGCGAGCGCGCTTGATGGCGTCCATTCGAACACGTTTCTTCAGCTTCGGGAACAGCATTGTTTCTACTGTAGAGTAATGTAGTGCTATAGAATACAGAGTATACAGTAGTTTGGGTATAAATTGTAAACATATTCAAAACTATTGAGTACAGGTTTTAGAGAAGCGACTATGAAGCAATGAATATATAAAAATTCTCTGCTGGCCTAAACACTATCAGAATCACTGACCTACATTTACAACCTAAATTCTAATATTTGTTCAATGAAATTGTATTAATTTATTCCCAACAGTTCATTCTCTTCATTTCGTTGCATTTTTCTTGGCTGCACTGCTTCCAGTATGTGTATGTTAAACTTTTTGTCCAATCAGATTTCAGCCTCTATGTGCTGCCATGTCAATCTAATCTGCCCAGAGCCTTCACAATCAGTACTGCTGGCCTTTTTACCTTAGTTTTCTTAATAAACAGCTCTGTTTCTTTAACCAATCAAATTTCGTATTCGCCTCACAGGGCAGCTAGCTGGCCCAGAATAGCGTCAGCATTTTTTAAACACATCTGTAGCGCTCTGCACACATGAATATATATAAGACAGACTTTTTTATGCCTACGGAGGAAGAGAAATTGCTCTCAGACATACTTAAAAATCAATTTTGAAGAAAAGTTAGACATGATGAGAAGAGGTCGGCTAACCCCGAAGCTAGCTAGCGTGTCTCAGCCCGGGAAAGCCCGGTTTGTTCTCCACTTCCAGACCAGTGAATACGAGCGGTACCACTGGATTACGAGCGGTGCAGATTATGAGTCTGCATTGCTGGTGAGTAGGTTGTGTTTTATTTACATTTTTTATGTTTTTGTCATGTTATTAGGCAAATATTGATTCTGAACTGCTCCAGATGATGTAGGTGGCACAGTGAAACGCCTCTCTCTCTCTCTCTCTGTAATGCCGCGCGTTGTTATATTGTGTTTTTGCATTGTATCGATGGTTTCTATAATTGCGACGTGATAGTGGTGGTATTAAGAGGTGGATTAAGTCGGGTACGTCCTCACTGAACTTTTCTACTAGAGTAGAAAATATAAAGTACAGATTATAGAGTAGCGATTACAGAGTAGAGACTGTACAGTATAAATTGTAGAGTATAGATTATGCAGCATAGACTGTAGATTACAGACTATAGACTGTACAGTACAGATTATAGAGACTATACAGTATAGATATATGAGTAGAGAATATAGTACAGATTATATAGAATAGACTTTACAATAGAGATTATAGAGTATAGATTATACAATACAGATTATAAATTAGAGATTTGATAGCGCAGGTTATATAATAGAGAACTAAGAGTTTAGATTATACAGTACATATTATAAAGTGGAGACTCGATAGTGTGGGTTATATAATAGAGATTAAAGAGTATAGATTATACAGTACAGATTATAAATTAGAGACTTGATAGCACGGGTTATATAACACAGATTATAGAGTATAGAAGATACAGTACAGATTAGAGAGTAAAGAGTGCACATTATGTATTATAGACTTTACAGTGTAGATTACTGACGCTTTAGCAATCCAGAGATTATAATCTATTGAAGATGATGGAAAGAAGATGGAAGTGAATAGTCTTCAGGTATCGATGGAGGAAATGCAAGGTAACCATCTGAAACAGAGAAGCTGAAACATCTGTTCATTTATGCATATTTTATATCTTTGAATATATATTTTGATACCAGATTAGTTTTTCGGAGCAGCCAGATGCTGAAATGTGGAAAGTATGGACTGGTGTTTCCTGTAGCTGGAGATACTGTACATTGTTGCGAATAAAATATGAGTGAACCCTTTCTGATGTCTACTGTGTGACAGTTTTTACACCCTACGTACTCGGACTATACTGTATATCCTACGGAGACCTGTTTGTAGTGATCCCACAGTACAAAGGCGTCTCCGTTTCTCTTCGGAGAAGCGAAATCTCGCCTGCATTAAGCAGGTCCGCCTTCGATTAGCCGCATCCAAACACATTGGGAAAAAAATCATCATTATTCATGCCAACGCTGATTTGATCCACAGACTTAATCACAAATCGAGTGGGATGATACCGAGCCATGTGATTTAACTATTTAAAAAAAAAATAGTTACACTTTTTTCGGGTTGAGCATTGAGAAGCAGATGGTGACTATCAATGATTGTGCCAACGTTCAGCTCTGGAAAATTTGCTCTTGGAAATTCTGTGCGATCAATGCGAAAACAACTGGTCATTTTTCCACAGTATGAAACAAGAATAAACAAAAAGAAAAAGAGAAAAGCATAGATACTGACGTGGCTGAGAAATAAATAGCTGGAAATAGCTTCGGCTTCCGAGTGAGATTGCGTGATCCGAAAGAAAGCGATGGAATTCATTTTCCTCGCGCCGCGCCGTACACCTCATTGTCGTTTTTTTTTTTTCAAGGGCCTCAATAAGAGCTACTTGCTTTTCAGACAATCTATAAGTGAATCTGATTGTTAGTCGTCTTGTGTCCCCCCGCACAGACCTCGGAGGATAAGCAGGCTGATTGCTCAATACGCTCCGTCACGGTACGAACTGGGGAAATAAAAGTGAGTCCGTTTCTATCATCGCTTCCAATCATCCCTCGCTCCGACGCTAAACAGGATCTGCTTGGGATTCTCCCTTCGCCTGCGTGATGGAGAGAAAAGCCGACACTTTTCTTCCCCTCTTCACTCTCATGAATTAAACATCATCCGGCTAAATTTTCGACACCACATATTAAACTCTCTATCATTCTTATTCCCTTTTTTTTTCTTTCCCTTTAAGACAATCGGGTCAGCCCACTGTAAGAGGGGTGGGACAACAACAACAAACTGTACGCCGTCGTCTAAATGCAAAACTGCATCGAGCTGTCCACTTATTATCACCGCAACGTGCGGTAGTACGAGCGTACGGCCACGCGCCAATGCGTGCAAAGATCCATAGGCTGCTAGCTATGGATGACCTTGTGTTAGCGGAAAACACTGGTGCATGCCAGGAATTGATTTCTGGCAACCCTGTCTTGGATGTCCAGGTCGTTCCGCACGACCTGTACTTTGAAAAAAAAGCTAATGTACCCCGCGAGAAAATCGATGTCCCTGGTACAAATCATTTGCATTAAATAGAATCAAGAAGCTATTATTTCGTAGCACTAGGTCGGATAATAAAGACAATCTTTTCATGTAGAGACTTGTCAAGAGCGCCGGTCGATGTTGAAAAGCTGGCAAGACGCCGACTTTACAGCCGTTCGCAGAAGCAGAGCCACTGGAAAACGATCAAACGCCCCCCTACCACCCTCAAGCCTTATATATTACATTGGTTACATATGATGCTAGTTTTAGACGCAGAACGTGAGTAATTGTTTGGAACTTGTTAGCGAGCCTTCAACCAGCTGTCTTTTAGGCTACACATACTGTAGGCACATGTACCAAAACCTGCTAACAAGTGGCATCATCATAAATCTCCCCCATTTCTAAATATCGGCCAAAGAGGGTACTATGGGCACCTGAAATCCCAGAAGGTTCCTCATTGAACAAACTGGATATCGTGTAAGTCATTATGTCTTATTCAGTGCGAAACAAAGAATTCTAATTGGCTCTACCTTGGATTTACCTCAGAGTACAGTACTTCATACAGTACACTTAGGGACTTGTTCATCGACTCCCATTTTTGGACCCCTAAATCTACGAAGCAGCTGCTGAATCTGAAATCTATCTCTCATCAAAAAAAAAAAAAAAAAAAAAAAGAAAAAAGCTCCTAATTATAGATGAGTTTTATTGCCGTGCACCAATTCAGCACGGGGGTTGTAACGAGGTAGGAAAGAAAGCCTCGTAATGAGGATGATGGGCCCGCGGAAGCTTCTCATTGGCCCCGAGTTCCCTTTCGCCGGCTCTAATTACGCTCCCTCTGCGTTTTACCCGTGCCCCGCGCACTTGCTGCCTGTCGAAAGGTAACGGATAATTGGAACAAGGTGACAATCCACGCTCCATAAAGCGGGGAGGGAATCCGCTGGTGGCTGCGCGCCTCGTGATCGATGCTCGTAAAAAAAAAAAAAAAAAAAAAAAAAGAGCGCCGACTCTAATGAACGCGATGAGCGGCCCGCCGATAAGTCACTTATTTTCCCATTACGCTCGTTAAGTTTTACGTAGCCTCTCGGTGGCGGCGTGTGGCCCGGGAAAATGAGGGGTTGCTGACACGGGGTGTGTTTTCAAATCGGGGTGGATGGAGGACACAAGAGATAATTATCTTAGAAAGAAAGAAAAAAACCATCCAATTAATTTGGGATTTAATTCATGATTCTTTATAGAGGAAAACTGCACTATACAGTATATAATGCCTACATGTAATGTACTACAAGCTTGGAATCATCCTCAGCAGATCTCCCAGTGTTATCATTGTTTAATAATATCTATAGATATATACTATCTATTCCGTCTAATTATTGGTCCTGAAAAAATGGCACTCATGGGGCAGCGTGAGTCCTGGCCGACTAGCGCCTCTATTACTTGTTGCAGTTTTCTTTACTTCCTGTATAGGTGTAACTCCTTTGCTTCCGATTTCTTAATAAAATACACAAAAGAGGAAACAAAACCCTATTCAGATGAGTTAAGGTAGGAAACAGGGGGTTTTGCACTCTATTCAGTGGTTGATAGGTGTTTTCTTTATAAGCTTTTCCTAAAAAATTGCACCTTTATCTAATGGACTATACTGTAGGTATATATGCATAAACACTATAAAGTGCACTCGATGTTAAACAGGGAGTTATTTGGAACTCAGTTCTCCTACTATATCTACTGGACCATTGTTTTATAACTTGGTTCGATTCCCCGTTTGCAGACAAAGTGCACCAGAAGATATAAAATAATGATTTCTTTCCTAAATTATAGTAGGCCTGGGAGCCATTGAGCACTCCGCTCTTTACTCCATGTGTAGGCATGGAATGGAAGCTTTATTCATGCCCTTATACTGGCAAACAAAATATCACGTTATACACATGATATGTTCTAAGAATCTCATATGGTCCTCCACTATACCTTCAAAATCTATATTATGCACATTATTTCCAATAGGCATAAACATTTGCTGTTAAAAAGAGTCGATAAATGGAAAACCAATCTAACAAAAAGAGAGTGAGTTTCAAGTAACGCTCCTGGGGGCCCTTTTTTTTTTTTTTTTTTTTTTTTTTTTTTAGCAGCTCACGTTTAGCTGCGGTTTACGTCAGGGACGTGAAAGGGTTATGACATGCTAATAGGATGAGAGCGCTGTCAAACAAACGGTTTTGTGACGCTGCTGGAAAGTAGAGTGAACTTTTTATTTTTATAGGATTACTCGTTTATGGCAGGAACGTTTTTTTTGATGGAAAGTGTGTGTACATTTTTTTCCTTTCCTTTGTGAGTCGGTTACACACTTTGAGTGCTGTAAAAGCCCTAGTGCTTTACCACCTGCTATGAAAGATGGACAGAAATGCTTGTGTGTGTGTGTGTGTGTGTGTGAATGTGTTACATGGTGGGAAGGCTCAGACTCAGCAGGCTCGGGGATTCATTTTTGAAGGCAGAAGTGTCAGAAAGGAGTGTCAAGATAATCCCTGTCTTCCGAGGAAAGAGTGAAAGGAAGAAATAAAGAGAGAGGGAGAAAGAGAGAGTGTGTGTGTAATAGAGAGGGAGAGAGAGAGAGAGAGAGAGAGAGAGACGAGGGAACTCTTCTTATGTGTTCAATCTGTCTCTTTCTTTTGTAACCTCTACGTGAACTGTAAGAGGATAGACTTGTTCGAGCGGCGGAGCAAAAAAAAGAAAAGATGAAGAAGAAGAAAAAACAAGCGTGGGCACGTGCATGCGTGCGCACAATCAGAAATGACATCCCCTCGTTTTAGTGCAACTCGCCGAGATGCCGGCATTTCCGCGGATCAAACTTGGGCGCGGATGCTTGAACGCTCCCAGGAGGGAAGAAGGATTGTAAGAAAGAAAAAAAAAGAACAAGAAAAAAAAAAAAACGCAACAGGTGGCGAGCATTTGCGTGAAAGCGTGAAGGTGTGAGGGTGTGAAGGCTAAACACCGGTTCTGATGCAGACGAGAACGACGAGACAAAACAAACAAACAAACGAGACAAAACAAAACAAACGAAAAGGAGGTGTTGCTGTGAAATCGTGTCAGTCAACTGCACCAGGATTTCACACACATTGTCTGGGGGGGAAACAAAATAAAAAGGAGAGACGGGAGCGTCGGGTGCGAGTGCGATGCGCGGCAATCAATCTGAAAGGTTAAATCCGCTACGAGACAAGCGGCGTGTCCGTTTGTTCACTCCATGAAGGGCAATTACGCGTCTGACGCAGTGCGACCTGCTGCCAAGGCTCGCGGAGGCTTCGAGAATAATTACGCGCTGTAGATCAGCCGGCGTTCTCCTTTCTCTTCTCTCTTTCTCTCGTTCCGAAAAGGCCAGGAACTCTCGCTGACACGCACTAGCTTCGGCAGATATTGACAGGCCGACTCGAATCGCTTGTCTGGATTGACGCTACTCTATATGACTTGTTTCTCGCAGCGATCTCGGATTTATGTAGGTATGTTTGTTTGTTTACTCTGAATGCCGGAGCCCCCTCGAGCTGTTACTCCTTCAATTCGCAAGATATTATACAAGTACAAATACAACGAATTTCGGTTCGCTCTTCTTCACGACTTATCACCGACATACAGTTCAACAGCAAGCAGAACATTTAGAGAGGAATAAATGATGAAGAAACTCCTGACTCGAACTCGCCACATCAGCCGTGGCCTCATTTGCGCATTCGTTTGTTCGTTGAGTCGAAAAGAAGGTTTTGGGCTCATGATGATTTTATTAGATATCGATCAGTGCTTGACTCATTTATCTCATTCTATTAATAGCTCGGTGTGTTATGAGTAACAGAGAGAAAAAAAACCCACCCATATATTGAGAAACGTGCTGGGACAAGAAAGTGAGAAAGTGTCAAATTTGCCTCCGCTGGCTTTTACTGTGCCGATGCTGGCGCGGTAATGATGCCCACTGAGGAGTTTCCCGCTTTCCTGCTGCGTTTGTGAAATTCAACTCTTTCTCCTTAAAAGAAGCACATGTCTACTGATGGAAGCGAGGGATAGCGAATAGGAAAAGAGTTTGGTCAGCAAGTTAGTGTGGGAGGTGTGGATGGATGGACGAATGGATGAAAAGATGGATGGGTGGATGTATTAATGATGAATAAATGATAGCTCAATGAAAGAATCTATGGCTGGATGGAGGAATGGATAGATAAATATGTGGAAGGCTGGATGGACAGAGGTATAGATGGATGAATAAATGGATACAGTTGAATGGACAGATAAATGGATGGATGGATGGATGGAAAGATGAATGGGTTGGCTGGAAAAATAGCTGGATGGAGGAATTTATAGATGGAAAAATGGATAAACAATTGGGTGGAAGGATGAAATGGATGATTGGATAAATAACGGAATAATTGGATAAACAATTGGGTGAATGGATTAAAAACATGGATTAATGGATGACTGAATAGACAAAAAGAGGAATGGGATGGCTGGATAGATGAGTGAATGGATAATTGAATAAACATTTGGGTGGAAGGATTAATGGATGGATGGATGGATGGACAAATGGTTAGAGGAATGAATGGATAATTGGATAAAAAGTTCGGTAGCTGGATAAATAGATGGATGAATGGATGTAAGGATGAATGGTATGGATTGATGGATGAATGAATGGATAATTGGATGAATTACTGGGCAGAAAAACGGATGCATGAATGGATGACTGAATGATTAAAAGGATAAATGGAATAGATGGATGGATAGATGAGTGAATGAATGGATTTCAGGATGAACAAATGAAAATCAGAATGAATCCCTGGGACACCAGGCCCAATGGTCATCTTCTAGACCTCCTCCTATTAAAAAGATCGAGTTCTGCAGACTTTCCCACCACAAGCAAACAAAAAGTTCACAAACGAGCTTCGATTAGTTACCCCTGAGTGATGGAAGTCGGTTTCCATTCGGCTCCCAGCGCATGCAGAAACGTTCAGAACTTACAAATCTATACACATCGCACCGAGCTCGATTATTAGAACCGCAGTCAGTGGAGCGAGCGCTGGGCTTGAATTAGTGTGGGGTAAAAAAAATAAATAAATAAATAAAATCCATCTGCTGTGTTAAGTGGATTCCGTTTTCTGGGAGTTTTAGAGCGACGAAGAAAGCGCAGACAGCAGGTAGAACAGGAAGAGTATGCTCCACCTTCAACTCTCACGGAGGATCGCTAGGGAAACGAAACCCAAATCAAGCTACGAGTCGCAGCTTAGCGCTTCTACAACTGGAAAAATAAATTGTATGGGAGGAGGGCGGGAAGTGGGCGGGGCGTCCACAGATTCATACATTGATTGGCTCGTCCACCGATATCACTATAGGGTTGTCATGGTGACCAGTTCATTTGAGATCGACGCGGAATTCTGCATTCTGATTGGTACTTCTGCATAATGCGAATACAGTGCTGTGAAATAACGAATAAAATGTTACCTTCAATCCAATTTTTTTTTTTATCAACTTTATATAGCTACATCATGAGGGATTTCTCAATAACGACCAGTAACCAGTATAATATATACACTGTATGGACAAACCTTTGTGGACACATCCTAGTGTCATTCATGGTTCTTCTGTTTCAGTATGGCGTGGAAAATCCGTGTGTCCCAATACTTTTGCTCGGTCGTTCGGATTTACAAATATAAAACAAGCCGATTGTCAGGAATCCTCGTGATATAGGGTTGTAGTTCCAGCACTGCCTTCGTGCAGGTATAAAAGGGAGACCTCTGCACACTCACAGGGAACGATTTGGATTTCAGCACCACACTTCAGTGCGAAAAGAAGACAAGAAACACCAAAAAAAAAAAAAAAAAAAAAAAAAAACCCGGCTTGGATCTGGCATCGTGACCAGCGAAGGGAGGGGAAAAAAAAAAAAAGCTCATTTACTCTCAGAAATGAACTGGCTGTGAGAAAAGAAGGGCTTTAATCAAACCCAATTTTCCACCTCATGCATAAACAACAGAAATGTTTTACGTCGAATCACAGAAAACCGACAAGAGCAGGAAAAAAAAAACCCTGATTAAAGTTCTTTAAATATTCCTGGATGAGATGATGCCGAGGTTACGTTTATGTAAGTGTGTGTGTGTGTGTGTGTGTGTGTGTGTGTGTGACTTTTATTATATTAAAAAAAATAAATCTAATTAATGCTGAATAATCTATCAGTTCCAAAAAATCCTGACCAATGTGACACTAATTTGAGCCGATTCTTCAAATAGATGGATGGATTGAAAAATGGATTAATGGATGACTGAATGAATGGAAGGATGAATAGAATTGATGGATGGATGGATGGATGGATGGATGGATGGATAGATGGATAGATAGATGAATATATGATTTTTGGATGGACAAATGAATAGATGGATGACTGAATGGAATGAATGGATAATTGGATAAACAGTTAGGTGGATGGATTAAAAAAATGGATTAATGAATAGATGGAAGGATGAATGGAATTGATGGCTAGATAAAATAATGGATTATTGACTAAACAATAGTGTGGAAGGATGAATGGGATGGAATGCAGGATAAATGGATGGGAGAATGAATAGATGGATGTATGAATATATGATTTTTGGATGGACAAATGGATAGATGGATGAATGAAATGAATAAACAGTTGGGCAAACGGAAAAAAAATAGATGGACGAGTGGATGATTGAATGGACAGAAGGGATGAATGGTATGGATGGACGAATGAATGGAGGGATGGATGGAGGAATGGATAGAGGAATATATGATTTTTGAACGGATAAATGTATTTGATAGATGAATGAATGGAATGAATGAACATTTATGCAGGTGGATAAATGGATAGAGGAATGGATGACTGAATTAACAGAGGGGATGAACGAGATGGATAACAGATGAAAGGATGGATGGATGTTTTTTGCACCTGGAAGGTCAGTAAATACTGGCCGGGCCGAGTGTCATTTTGCCAACAATCTTTTTCGCTCCGTCAGTCCAGGGGTCTTGAACCTGAACGCTTCTTTTTTTCCACCTATCTTCCTCTGCCGGAGTGTGTCCTTATTCCCCCTGGTGAGATAATAGCCCTCGCTGGCCGGTCAGGAGGTAAATTAAATCTCTTCAGAGGGAAGCTGCTGATTTATTTACCTGCTGCGTGATAGGGCCAAGCCTGGGATCTGGGGGAAACGACCTATACAGACAAGGCACGGATAAGTCTTCTTTAATACGCTGAGTCGCTCTTTCAGGCGCGAAAAACTGCGAGCGGATCTGCCTGCTAACGAGCTTCCCCTCGCTCGAGCTATCGTTGGCCACCAGGCGGCGTCCCCGGGGTTTGTTGCGTAGAATACTTTCAGGTAATGAAAACACGCGGGGGGCAAAAATGTGTTTTATGAATGTGTCCTTGGAGATCAGGATCATTTCCAGCTTGTGGTAGATACCAAATCACAACCGATAAGATGCCACGCGATTACGAAGGACGGACAGGTTGCTCTTACGAACCAATTTCTGACAAACTTATACTAAAGCGAACGTTTCTTCACTTCACTCCAGCAGAAGAAAAGTCGAGCTTCATCCACCGAGTAAAACCAAAGGAACCTGAGCAGAAGCGTGTGTGTGTTTCGCCGGTAGCTTGGGGAGCTGTATTTTTGGAACAACTTAATTAACATGCTGGAGTTTTTTGTCAGTAATAGCACAGAAGCAATGAGACTAATTGCATTTCTACTGCAGTCTTCGCTAACTGCATAATAAGCTACAGCTTGAATCGTTGAATCGACGGTGGTGCAGGCCGGGCCGGTAAGAATGCAGTTCCCCGACCCCCCCACCACACACACACACACACACACACACACACACACACACACACACACACGTTATTGCACTTCATCATGCTCCATTTCAGCATAAAAACACAGTTGCGTTGGATGGTCTAATATCGATTACATATTCATTACATTGTCTAGTTTGCGTAAGAGGTGGAATTGAAATGGTTCGCGACTAGTTTTGTAATACGCCAACAGATGGCAGCACAAGGCTGCACACACGGTCACAGGGAGCACCGACCTCACACTCCTCACACTTGCGTTTCTTGCTGGAAACAACGTGATCTCACTTCCGCTCCCACCCTACTCGCAGACTCCGCCTTCTGCCCGAAGATGAAGATCCGGCTCAAAGGTCGCCGTTTTTTGACACCATTGCAGAGATCCAGTGCAAATTGCAGAAGGTCCTTGACACACTACGACGTCCAGATCACATTTCTAAAGTGGCAGAGACGCTGGGGGCTGCGCAAGGGGACAGTTTTGAAGGTGATGGTTTGTAAACTTAGATAAACAGAGTACTTCCTTCTCACCAAGACAAAGAGTGCTTTGGCTTATAAAGAAGGACGGAAAGATTTCTTTTTTCTCTCAATATGGAGACGTTATTTATAGCAATGTGTTGGACACGGAGGATTCTACAAACTGTTAATCATTAGGTTGCTTTAAGGCAGAGATGGAAGAGAGAGAGAGAGAGAGAGAGAGAGAGAGAGAGAGAGAGAGAGTGAGGGAAAGAATAGGACAGGAGGAAGATGTCCCTCTTGTCCTCATTAAACTTACTGACTTTATTTACCCCTATAGCCCAAAGCCGAGGCCCAGCGCAGGCAAGCTGAACACTTTCCAAATGACTGACTAAATTCGCACCTGAGAATTTAAACACACACACACACACACACACACACACACACACCAAGTGTAGACATTTTGCAACATTTCAGGAGGCGAACAATAAATGATTTCCACGCCCATCATTGTTAAAAATAAACAAACACAAATAAATAAAGAAATGAGGCACACTGTGGATGTACCTCGTGACAGCCGGGACCTCAGAGTTCCGAGATGAGGGAAGGGAAATAAAAAAGAAACACAAAACCGTGGACAAAGTAATGAAAGCAGTAACCCGGATGTTAAACGACTGGATGACAAACGAAAAACGGGAAAGGACTGGGAAACTGTCGTGCTGTGATTGTGTGAAGGCTCCTGTTCGACCAATCAGAATCCAGAATTTGGTCTAAAAATATTGTTTGCTTGTATAAGAGTTTCTCTTTTTCTGTAACAAAAATCGCCTTCAGCAAACAAACACCAGAACCAACTTCCCTCACCTTGGGTCACCTCTGGGCTTGCGAGCACTTCGTCTTCAGGGGAACGTGAAGTTCCAGTACCTTTGAGTGTGTGTGGGTTGGACTTAAAACAGAAATGTGTAACATTTTCATGCAAACATACTTTTTTATTCAAAGGCTACGAAAAAGTAGGCATGGGTCTGTAACGATCACACACACACACACACACACAAACACACAAACACACAAGGGTGCGATGTACTAGACTCCCACTTCAGGGCGGCTTCACATCCATGGATTTTATCGAGTGACTTCAATCCCCGGATGCTCGTCTGCTATTGATCCCTACATGGCGTCAGGCGTCGGAATAGAAATCGGCCATGGATTTTAATTAAAGCTTTAAAAAAATAGAAAGAGACCGAAAGAAAGAGAAGGATTGAGTGAGGGACGCAGGCTTGTTGGTGCAAGATATCGATTAAGGGAGAGCGACGGGCCGCCGTAGCGTGGACAGGTGAACTAATCTCATCGTCAAGAGGGGGTTCAGTGGACAGAAATGATGAGGAAAAACATATGTTAGAATAACCGCCACTCTTCTGGGAAGATGTTCCACTAGATTTTATAAAGATTTGTGTTCAACGGGGACAAGGGCGTTAGAAAAGTCAGGTGCTGATGAAGGTGAGGAGACCTTCATCCCAAAGGCGTTTTATAGGGTTGAGGTCAGAGCTGTAGAGCAGGAGAGCTTCCACATGCTTTCCAAATCATGTAAAGCATATCTTCATGGAGCTGGCTTTGTGTACAGGGGAATTTCAAGAGCGTGGTTTAAGAGCATAGGCAAACTAGTGGGGTGCAACCGGCTAGGGGGCGCCAATGAGTACCTCCTGCCCCGCCGCTACCCTTATTTAAATCGTTTACCCGTTTTTTTCTGCTGAAGTTTAATACAGTAAATATTTAAATACTCAATTTTAGATGATTTTGCAATGATTATTAAATGTGTTTAACCTTTTTTTAATGAAAGGTTACGAAGGATTTGTATGGTGAAAAGGCAGAGCTATTGGGGTAAAAATAGGAATCTTAGGGTGGCCAAAAAAGGCTAGAAACTGTCCTGCCACGACCAAATGTTCCTTCTCCGATGGTGACCCCAGTGTGCGAAAATTAGCGTCCTGCACATGAAATAGATCGGTATGGTATGGGCGGGAACTGGTTTAAATGCGTTCGAAGCCGAGTTATGATTTGCCCTTAGGTTAGATCAGACTCGGATTCAGTAGTTCCATAAAAAACAAGATTCAAAATTCGGATAAATCAAAGACCAAAACAAACAAATAAATAATGTAATAAAAATGTTTCCCGGAGCACTGCGTTTGCTTTGCTGTAATAAATCATTCTGCTTCGAATGCTATTTGAATGTATCAAACGAATGAAAGGACACCAGCAGTAATTAATTCTGCGCCGTACACGCAGTCATGAAAAGCCTGTCGGAAATCAATGACGAGTTTTTTTTTTCTTTTTTTTCGAGTGAAACGTATGATTTTGTGAAAATATTATGAAATATTTGGTGGGTGGAGTTGAAGGGCATCCCAAACACTAACCACAGGAAAATAGATTTTTTTAATTTATCCATCTCGAAGGTTTCGTGGGAGTCTTTTTGTACCTGTGCTACCTGAACTACTATACCCAGTTACGGGCATTCAAATTGATCATTGATTTACCCATAAGCGCATGAGGAACGTTCCTGTGCTGTTTCGTATGCTTGTATTGGACTTGCATCATATTGTGGGACGGTGTATGTGTGTGTGTGTGTGTGTGTGTGTGTGTGTGTGTGTGTGTGTG